>CM017563.1:38280969-38605969 GCA_007844125.1 Sinonovacula constricta
CCGACTAACCGTTCCAAGGCGGTAACTGATGGTTTTTCTTTTTGTGTGTTATGTCTTTCTTTTTGTCACATTTATCATTTTTGCCTTTGTCTAGAGGAAGATTAGATTTTAAATATATGTGGAAATTTTAATAGGACCTTTTCTTATTTACCTATACATCTACGGCCCTGAACCTATTTATACAAATATCAAATTACACTTGTTTCTTTCTAAATATTCCTTCTGTTACAATACATTTTGTTTTGAAACTCATTTGGTAGTAAACTTAGGTTATTGCAAGCACCTTGACGACTTTTGACAATTCTTTTGGATATTGTTTTTTAAAAATAAAAACATGCTGTTTAAGCGCTTTCTTTCATTTAAAAATTATTTGGGATAATTTGAAGACGTTTAAATTTCCAACTTGCGCACCTACAGTTGGGCGGGGCTCTTTAGTAAGGGACCACTGTACAAACAGGCAGTGTAAAAGTGTGCTAAATGTTTTTATCTTGTTCTAATTTTGTGGTCCAAAATACTACCGACCTTGACTCCCGGGGCATGATATCTACCTTATAAAATAGCCACACGAACATAATTGTGACACTTAGTTGTTGCTGCCATACCATGGAGCTCGTTGTTGTCTTGGTAAGCCAGTTTTAACAACAAATTAAATAGTGCACATTGAATAAGTAGATTTCGGACACTTATTTTAACTGATATTGTCGCTGCTGATGTTAATTCAAATTACAAGATATTACTTTTTTGATGTCTCATATAATTACATAGAACATGTTTCGCATTATAGGCATCTCTTAAGTTTTAAAAACGTTTGAGCAAATAACGGACGAAGATGCATAATTATGACTACATTCTTTGTACATTAATCGATAAGTAATTTATAGTAACTTAGACAACTAACTTTGCGCACTTGCTACTTTTGAAATGTTCGCATCATATTCGGCTATTTCCGTATAATCCGTACATCAATCGGAACTCCTCGGTTAATTCCGTCCACGGGACAATCTTCCCCCGGATGCATCTTGTGCAATGATACTTTCTAAAATCACGACCGTTTCGTTCGCCGGATGTCGGAAGAAGAACATGCCTAAAATGTAGTTCGCACAAAACATTAACAATGCCATCGTTTGACAGCTGCATGTCTGCGGCGGTGGGTAAATTAAACCTGGATGATTTAAAATTGAAGCCGCCACAAACTGAAGATTTACAGGCTTCATACTCTAGTGACCCGTCATCTGAGCTGCCGTCTTTGTTTTGACTTCTGTCACAAAAGCGGCCCCATTTATTGAAATGGCCGAGGTGATCCGACTACCTACATATATCCGAGCGATGATTTGTGAATTATCCGAAGTGTTCCGATTTGTTAGGTTGTTATGGTATCGGGAAAGGGGTGGGGTTTAGTGTGTAGCTGGTCAATGGCAGGGCAGTCAGCCCATAGATAGATTTACTTTAAAATAAATGTTTACAGTTTACAGTTTTTCCCTTTAGGAGGTGTCTCTTTAATAGTTCAATTAATAATCCAACGTCGAAATAATCCTGAAGAGTTTTCGGTAGAATGTCCTCGTAGATAAGCACAGTTGAAATAATCCAACGGTAGAACAATACACGAATGTTAATGATATAATTCAACCAACACTATAATATTTATATCACTGTAGAATATAGTCAAGTCCACGTAAGTTCCAACACAGAAAGATCTAATATAGAAGCTACAAGTATTTCCAAGCTATATGTCCAAACTCTAAAGCAAACTTTTTATCCAAACTTTCCAAACTTTTATCCAAACTCACTTTAAATCGGCAAACACGCCCTTATTTATACCCAAAGAATTTCCAGAACATTCACGAACCCAGAACATTCTCGAAGCCCAGTTAAAAATAAACAATTGAACTTTCTATCATAATCCTTTTCTTATAGCAGTTACGCGAATGCTACAACATCAAAACCACAACGGTAAACAATCCTTAACCTGACTAGCGTAATCTTAAACATGGTGTACTACTGTACATAACATTATTCAAAGTTTAAATTATAAATATATAAAAATGTATGTTTATTATGTGACAATAATGAACATTAAAACTAAGCAAGTTTTATTAAAATAAAGGAAAAATATATTGCACTGACTTAAAAACAATATATTTAAAAGTAAACGTGTGACTAATGGTTAAATGACTTCTCCCAAAAGACATCTCTGTGTATAATACACAAATTAAGTGTCCAGCTGCGATTCCACAACATGATGTTATCTTTCTAAGGGGGGTGAGGAAGGGGGAAGGAGCGGGCTCTAAAAGATGCCATTTTCCAATGACTTTGTTATGGTCGCTATAGGCTCCACCTATCCTAAGGCTGATGCTAAATATATGGTCATCAGCCTCGCCTACTGATCTATATCCATGTCTATTTCCAGGTTGTTGTTGTCGCCTGCCTCGGCGGTTGGACAGATGCCGCGGTAAGTAAATTCTTTAACTAAAATGTGAATTTAAAAAACTAAAGAGGTTAGAAGATAAATTAATAAACATAACTATATATCTGATGTTTGCATTGCATTCGTGTATGTGTTTGCAATGTTCGTTCTTCAAATTTTAGTAATATTTATAATATAATTACAAGCCACCATTATTTCTAGGTAAAAAAGGCTAAACATAATTTAAAGAATAAACATAGCAAATATAAAATATATATATTGGACTTTTCGCTCCAGTTACAATTCTATATATGATATATATTATTTAAATATATAAATATATATACATCAATTTATAAATCAAATTTCCGGTATATATTCATTCCGCTTATTTGCATACACAACTTCCGGATAAATGTATGCAAATAACCGGAAATATTATTTATTAAGTCTGCGTGTAATGTTTCAGTGCGACCCACGTTATAGCCTTCCAACAGCCGGTCATCACTCCATGTGTGCTGCCACCAGCACCCATTTGCTCGATTCAGGTAGGTCGTTTGTAGCCAGAATATGGCAGGTTGGAGAGGAGTCGGGAGGTGTGAAGTGGGGTACAATAGAGTCAAGTTAAGTGAAGTAGAATAATATTGAGTACAACAGAGTATGGGGCATAGAAGAGTAGAGTAGAGTGGAGTTGAATATAGTAGAGGGTAGTATAGTGTAGTAAAGTACTGTAGGTTGGGTTAGAGTGTAGTAGAGTAGAGTAGAGTGGAGTTGAATATAGTAGAGGGTAGTATAGTGTAGTAAAGTGCTGTGGGTTGGGGTAGAGTGTAGTAGAGTAGAGTAGAGTAGAGTGGAGTTGAATATAGTAGAGGGTAGTATAGTGTAGTAAAGTGCTGTGGGTTGGGGTAGAGTGTAGTAGAGTAGAGTAGAGTAGAGTGGAGTTGAATATAGTAGAGGGTAGTATAGTGTAGTAAAGTACTGTAGGTTGGGTTAGAGTGTAGTAGAGTAGAGTAGAGTGGAGTTGAATATAGTAGAGGGTAGTATAGTGTAGTAAAGTGCTGTGGGTTGGGGTAGAGTGTAGTAGAGTAGAGTAGAGTAGAGTGGAGTTGAATATAGTAGAGGGTAGTATAGTGTAGTAAAGTACTGTAGGTTGGGTTAGAGTGTAGTAGAGTAGAGTAGAGTAGAGTTGAATATAGTAGAGGGTAGTATAGTGTAGTAAAGTGCTGTGGGTTGGGGTAGAGTGTAGTAGAGTAGAGTAGAGTAGAGTGGAGTTGAATATAGTAGAGGGTAGTATAGTGTAGTAAAGTACTGTAGGTTGGGGTAGAGTGTAGTTGAGTAGAGTAGAGTGGAGTTGAATATAGTAGAGTGTAGTTTAGTGTAGTAAAGTACTGTGGGTTGGGGTATAGTGTAGTAGAGTAGAGTAGAGTGGGGTTGAATATAGTAGAAGGTAGTATAGTGTAGTAAAGTACTGTGGGTTGGAGTAGAGAGTAGTAGAGTAGAGTAGAGTGGAGTTGAATATAGTAGAGGGTAGTTTAGTGTAGTAAAGTACTGTGGGTTGGGGTATAGTGTAGTAGAGTAGAGTAGAGTGGGGTTGAATATAGTAGAAGGTAGTATAGTGTAGTAAAGTACTGTGGGTTGGAGTAGAGAGTAGTAGAGTAGAGTAGAGTGGAGTTGAATATAGTAGAGGGTAGTTTAGTGTAGTAAAGTACTGTGGGTTGGGGTATAGTGTAGTAGAGTAGAGTAGAGTGGGGTTGAATATAGTAGAAGGTAGTATAGTGTAGTAAAGTACTGTGAGTTGGAGTATAGTGAAGTAGAGTAGAGTAGAGTAGAGTGGAGTTGAATATAGTAGAAGGTAGTATAGTGTAGTAAAGTACTGTGAGTTGGAGTATAGTGTAGTAGAGTAGAGTAGAGTGGGGTTGAATATAGTAGAGGGTAGTATAGTGTGGTAAAGTACTGTGGGTTGGGGTAGAGTGTAATAGAGTAGAGTAGAATGGAGTTGAATATAGTAGAGGGTAGTATAGTGTAGGTAAGTACTGTGGATTGGGGTAGAGTGTAGTAGAGTAGAGTAGAGTAGAGTGGAGTTGAATATAGTAGAGGGTAGTATAGTGTAGTTAAGTACTGTGGATTGGGGTAGAGTGTAGTAGAGTAGAGAAGAGTGTAGTTAAATATAGCAGACGGTAGTAAAATGTAGTAATGTGAAGTGGGGTAAAGGGAAGTAAATTGGAGTGGAATAAAGGGGATTACAAATGAATATAGGATGGGGGTGGGGTGAGGTTAGAGTGGGTAGAGTACAGTAATGATAGCAGAACCGTAGACTGGAGTAGACTAGTGTAGAGTGGGGTCGTGTGGAGTGTAGTAGAGGCAAATATAGAGTAATCTAGAGTAATCAAGTGGAGTGGCGTATAAAAGAGTGCGGATGAGAGAAGTGATGTTAAGAAGGTTGCAGTGCAGTTGACTGAAGTACAGTATTATGTTGTAGAATGAAGTGGATTGTCGTAAATGCAAGTACGTGGAGTGGAGAGGAGTAGAGTGCAGGAGATTGGAGTGAAATGGAAAGCAGTAGCGTGGAAGGGATTTCGGTAGCATGAAGCGCAGAACAGAAACATGAAGAAGAGTAAAGTCAGGTTAAGCGCACTTGAGTAGATTAGATTAGGGCGTAGAGCAGTGGAATGTAACGTGCAGTAGAGTGCATTGCGGTGGAATGTAGTGGAGAGGATTCCAGCGTATTTGTTTGCAGGCCAGAATATTAGTGAAATGCAGTAGCTTAGAGAATAACGAATCGCATACAAATGGAATTCATGGTAGTATATTTGAGAGCAGTAGAGTGAAGAGCAGTACAGTAGTGGGAAGTGCAGTAAGGGTACATAGGTACAATACAGTAAAGTTGAGATTATAGGAAGGGCGTAGAGTTAAGAGCAATAGAGTGAAGAGCAGTGCAGTAAATGAGAAAGTAAGAGCTAAACGCAGAAGATTAAAGTGCAGTAGAGTGTAAAGTAGATTAGAGTGCAGTGCAGTATAATGGGGAGTAGTTCAATATAATGGAGAGAAGAAGTACTTAAAGCAGAAGGGAGAAGTGCAGTAGAGTGAAATACAGTAGAGTAGATGGTAATAAAGTGGCGCATATTGCAGTACAAAAGAGGTGAATGGAGTAGAGAGGGGTTCGGATCGGAACAGAGTCAAACAAAAACGAACCAATGAAAAAAGAACACGTCAAATATTTTCATTTGATTGTGATTAAACGCAAATACAAAATATTATGAATCCACTAAAGTGTCAACATATCCTACTGCATAGTTTGAGCAAGGCGTACGAGCCTTTACGCTTGTTACACCGTTGAGTCCGAATACTAGTGAAACATAGAACAGAACTGGAGAAACAGCCATTTATCATTGTGACATGATGTATCTTTGCGCAGGTGTGACCAACGCGGCCAAGACTGAGATTGTCAATCGTCACAACTGGTGGAGGCGCTCCGTGCATTCAACCAACATGGTGGTGCTGGTAGGTGCTGGCCTTAAATGATGGTGATGATGATGGTGGTGGTGATGATGATGATGATGGTGATGATGATGACATTGATAATTGTGGTGGTGGTAGCAATGATGGTGGTGCTTGTGATGATGATTTAGGTGATGTTGGTGATGTTGGTGATGTTGGTGATGATGATGATGATGATGATGATGATGGTGATATTGGTGATGATGATGATGATGATGATGATGATGATGATGATGATGATGATGATGATGAAAAAAAAATAATAATTATAAAAATAAATAATTATTATTATAATAATAATAATACTTATGCATTTCGGACAGACCTGGGATGACGAGATTGCTGCCATTGCTCAGAAATGGGCTGAGCATTGTGTCTGGTCCCACGACGACAACTACAATAGACACAATTTCCGTAAGAAATATTCTATTTACTTTCTTTTCCTTGCATAGGATCAATCGCGAACACTTGGTTATCCTCGTTCGTAAGAATAGTCTCGACTAGTAATACTGTTTTGTATGTGTAAAGGCTTGAGCATCTTGGATCAAAATAATCTTCAGCAACACAAATGTAATTTATTTAAAGGCGTTACTTGGAACAACTGCTACTTTGTAAGTATCAAACAGGGGCTTGCTTGGACCCAATTCGATTATACGCACCATCGCTTGGGAGTTTGTGTGTGTGCGCGCGCGTGTGTGTGCGCGTGTGTGTGCGTATGTATTTGATGGCAATCGGGGACAGTTGTATGAATACACACCTACTAATCGGGGACACCCACCAAACCGGGTGTACTACGCTGAAATTCGTGCATACAGGCAGGCGCGTTTCTGCCATTACGCACTTTACGCACGTGCGTAACCTCCGTTCGAAAATTCGGAAAATCCAAAAGTACCAAAAACACTAAGAATATCGATACCTTTCCCGGGATAGGAATGATATATTTTATTTCCCAAGTTTCTATGTTATAAAATCTTATTACCACGCCATTCAAGTTGAAAAGGTCGTTCATATTTTGCGTTAAGTTCCTCGCATGTCCGCATTTTACCTGTTTTTCATTAGAAAAGAACCGAATATATTCAAAAGTATTACTACAAAGGTTATTTCCCTTGTAAGTGTGCGTAACTTCAAAAACGGCGCAAATACGCGCCTGCATACAGGCATTGAAAGATAACATATGTGAAATTGAAAGATTTGTGAATTTCGCAGAAATCGCTTCATGTCCCCAATATACCACATAGGTACGGACATGTGAACATGATATTTCTCATGCACCGTTTATCGTTAGTTTCTTCTAAAAGGCATACTCATTACAAGCCGCTAGGTCCCCGTTTACGCGTTATATTTTTAATAATATCATACAGAAGTAGAACCTGAGTAGTACTATGAAGTCATCATGTGGTCAACAACTCGCAACACATTGATGTTATATAGTAATAAGCGGAGGTAAATGGGTTTAGAAATACTCATTTCTATTTAAATATACACATTTATAAATATATTACATTATATCCTGTAGAAGCAGCAGCAGCAATAGTAATTGCATTAACATTCAATACTATATTGACCATGGCAGCAATGCGTAACCAATCCGATGTCTGCTGTGTTGTTGTGGCAGTTCATTACCTAACCAGCTCCCCTAATCCCACAAATACATGTTAATTGCTGTCTGGTTACGATAAATGGAAAATTGTGAGATGCTCCGTAATAAGGCTTCAGTATAGAGAGCCGAATCTAAGTGTTGGAATTTGTGGCTCAACCATGCTGTCTTATTGTTCATTTAAATGTTTTTATATATAACGCATGTAGTTGCCAATATAATATTTAACCAGCTAGATTGTGTACAAATCACTCACTTTAAGCCTGATCCGGTTAAATTACCCGCCACTTTTCTGCTTAATAGATTTAGTCTATTATCTTTAGCTATCTGTTTGACCACATGATAAGTATTCTCATGTTTTAAAGTATAATATAATGGTATGATGGACTTATTAAAAGATTTCTGATCATATTTGGGAATTAGCAAAAGTTTATATGGACAATGGATCCCAGGATAATGATAATATTATTTTGGTCATATTTAATCGCATCATCTCCGCCACTTTGAATATACTTTACTATTAAAACAGTATTTTAGTTATTGAATTTGTCTTATGAAAAACGTGTCATTTTTATAAATTTCTTTAAAAAAGTTCGCAGAAAGTTAAGTTAATTGCACTAATGATTAGGCCAATCCAGAGAATACAAGAATTTTGAAGAAGGTTTTTCTTTAATAAACAGATATATGTTAACCATAAAGTGCCCTCATAGGTACGAACAATTCGTACAATCAGTCATACAAATTTTAAAGTAAGGGAAGTTAAGTTAAAAGACAAACACATTCAATTTGCAATTGTTTTCTATTGTTTCAGTCTGCAATTTTTACAAGCTTTCTGGTTTAGAAAAATAGATATGAGACTATTATATGTCAGCATTTTGATGCCAGACTGCAGCTTAGTCTTGACTTTGTAAGTTTTCTTAAATTAAACGTAAAAATACAACAACAAATAGTCTTATGCACATGACATTGCGATTTGTCATGCCATTGTTAGTCATAGCATGTGTGTTGTTAAACTGTCAATGAGGAAAGTCACGTGATAGCCTCTTAGGTCCAATAGGCCAGATACACAGCCAACAAAAGATCATGTGCAAACAATATAATATTCATGAGTTTACTGCGTTTGTTTTGCAACCGACAATATATATAAAACAACAATATATTTATATCTATATACTGACGACCTTCGCTTAGCAATGATGAACAATGACTTTCAATTACTTTTTAACGTCTTTTCCGGTAAGTAGCGAGGAAAGGTTTGTATATTGTTGTTTATTTCTTTTTTTCGTTCGTTTAGAGTCCGTGAGCTGATATCGAGTCTTTGATCATTAAAAAGTGTGGTGTAATTTACAGAAGAAAATTGTCATTTATTTAATTTAATAACATTGTTTTAACCTGATAATTTACCTATCTTTGTCCTTTGCCCTTTTCTAAGTTAGGTATATGTTGCAATGCTCATAGGACTTTGTCATCTACTCTTTACATAGCAATCGGGGACTTTGAAATCATGCAAAAAGACCTCCCAATAATTAGCATTTATTTTATTACTATGACTATGCAAATGAACGTGTATTGTTTAGTGTCCTGTATGCTTGACACTTTCGTGACGTGGCAGAACAACGAACAAATAACCTAATAAACTGTTGTTGAGCCAATGTCAAGCACACTTTAAACTTAAGAGATATTAAGTGTCGTGCTGGGTGTCGTGTCCATTGTTGTACCATCACAACTGGGTCCTTTTAAATATAGTGCTGGACGTCGTGCTGAAATACATGCATCTATGCATCACACTCACCGATAGTTAACTTTCCTAATATGTACTCTTTGCACACACCAAGGCCATCGCAACGTCAACTGTTTGATCCAAATGATAGAAATACACAAGCAAACTGTGTTGTTGTTTTTCTCAAACCAGAATCAGAACAAATAAAACAAGAGTTGCAGTGCAATAAACATTAAAGAGAGTCTGGTCACTTGAAGTTGTATGAGAAGGAAAGGCAGATTATGACAATTAAATCTAAAGAGGCCTTTTGAGCCGCATATGTCAATGATCGACGATGTAGTATGAGTGAAAAGTTCGACAGAATATATTATGTGTGATATGTTCGGTGGAAAATGGCAAGCGTATCAAACGAATATAGTACATAAAATGTGATGTATTCGTGTGGTTTCAGTGTGTATATGTACATCAAAAAACGAATAGGGCAAAGACAGTGCACACAGGAAAACAAAATTGGCAACGAATACATCACATTTGTCATTAGTTTTGAAAGAAAAACGAAATTTTCAAACAATCACAAATTACTGTTAAGAATATAAGACAAAGTCTTTGCAATAACCTTTCACGTAGCAATAACTTATTTGGTTATTTAAAAAAAAATGGACCAAACTGTCGAATACCACATTTAATGCATAAACCCAGGGATGGCCCTGACAACAAAAGGCATTTCACTTTAAGACGGAAGCCACGTAGGTCAGAACATATACCACTAGATTAGTTATAACGTTATCTATTTTTTTTAATAATGAGTTATTCCCGCAGGTCAGAACTTATACTGTTTGAGCAGAAACAGCCAAATGCATTTCACTGTAAGGCGTGAGCTATGTGGGCCAGAACATCTACTTTTCGACGAGTAATAACGTTATCTATTTCACTGTTAGGCGTGAGCTATGTGGGCCAGAACATCTACTTTTCGACGAGTAATAACGTTTTCTATTTCACTGTAAGGCGTGAGCTATGTGGGCAAGAACATCTACTTTTCGACGAGTAATAACGTTATCTATTTCACTGTAAGGCGTGAGCTATGTGGGCCAGAACATCTACTTTTCGACGAGTAATAACGTTATCTATTTCACTGTAAGGCGTGAGCTATGTGGGCCAGAACATCTACTTTTCGACGAGTAATAACGTTATCTATTTCACTGTAAGGCGTGAGCTATGTGGGCCAGAACATCTACTTTTCGACGAGTAATAACGTTATCTATTTCACTGTTAGGCGTGAGCTATGTGGGCCAGAACATCTACTTTTCGACGAGTTATAACGTTATCTATTTCACTGTAAGGCGTGAGCTATGTGGGCCAGAACATCTACTTTTCGACGAGTAATAACGTTATCTATTTCACTGTAAGGCGTGAGCTATGTGGGCCAGAACATCTACTTTTCGACGAGTAATAACGTTATCTATTTCACTGTAAGGCGTGAGCTATGTGGGCCAGAACATCTACTTTTCGACGAGTAATAACGTTATCTATTTCACTGTAAGGCGTGAGCTATATGGGCCAGAACATCTACTTTTCGACGAGTAATAACGTTATCTATTTCACTGTAAGGCGTGAGCTATGTGGGCCAGAACATCTACTTTTCGACGAGTAATAACGTTATCTATTTCACTGTTAGGCGTGAGCTATGTGGGCCAGAACATCTACTTTTCGACGAGTAATAACGTTATCTATTTCACTGTTAGGCGTGAGCTATGTGGGCCAGAACATCTACTTTTCGACGAGTAATAACGTTATCTATTTCACTGTTAGGCGTGAGCTCTGTAGGCCAGAACATCTACTTTTCGACGAGTTATAACGTTATCTATTTCACTGTAAGGCGTGAGCTATGTGGGCAAGAACATCTACTTTTCGACGAGTAATAACGTTATCTATTTCACTGTTAGGCGTGAGCTATGTAGGCCAGAACATCAACTTTTCGACGAGTAATAACGTTATCTATTTTAATGTAAGGCGTGAGCTATGTAGGCCAGAACATCTACTTTTCGACGAGTAATAACGTTATCTATTTTAATGTAAGGCGTGAGCTATGTAGGCCAGAACATCTACTTTTCGACGAGTAGTAACGTTATCTATTTCACTGTTAGGCGTGACTATGTGGTCCAGAACATCAACTTTTCGACGAGTAATAACGTTATCTATTTTAATGTAAGGCGTGAGCTATGTAGGCCAGAACATCTACTTTTCGACGACTAATAACGTTATCTATTTCACTGTTAGGCGTGAGCTATGTGGTCCAGAACATCTACTTTTCGACGAGTAATAACGTTATCTATTTTAATGTAAGGCGTGAGCTATGTAGGCCAGAACATCTACTTTTCGACGAGTAATAACGTTATCTACTTCACTGTTAGGCGTGAACTATGTGGGCCAGAACATCAACTTTTCGACGAGTTACAACGTTATCTACTTCACTGTTAGGCGTGAACTATGTGGGCCAGAACATCTACTTTTCGACGAGTAATAACGTTATCTACTTCACTGTTAGGCGTGAACTATGTGGGCCAGAACATCAACTTTTCGACGAGTAATAACGTTATCTACTTCACTGTTATGCGTGAGCTATGTGGGCCAGAACATCAACTTTTTGACGAGTATAACGTTATCTATTTCACTGTTAGGCGTGAACTATGTGAGCCAGAACATCTACTTTTCGACGACTAATAACGTTATCTATTTCACTGTTAGGCGTGAGCTATGTGGTCCAGAACATCTACTTTTCGACGAGTAATAACGTTATCTATTTTAATGTAAGGCGTGAGCTATGTAGGCCAGAACATCTACTTTTCGACGAGTAATAACGTTATCTACTTCACTGTTAGGCGTGAACTATGTGGGCCAGAACATCAACTTTTCGACGAGTTATAACGTTATCTACTTCACTGTTAGGCGTGAACTATGTGGGCCAGAACATCTACTTTTCGACGAGTTATAACGTTATCTACTTCACTGTTAGGCGTGAACTATGTGGGCCAGAACATCAACTTTTCGACGAGTAATAACGTTATCTACTTCACTGTTATGCGTGAGCTATGTGGGCCAGAACATCAACTTTTTGACGAGTATAACGTTATCTATTTCACTGTTAGGCGTGAACTATGTGGGCCAGAACATCTACTTTTCGACGAGTTATAACGTTATCTATAACACTGTTAGACGTGAGCTATGTGGGCCAGAACATCTACTTTTCGACGAGTTATAACGTTATCTATTTCACTGTTATGCTTGAACTATGTGGGCCAGAACATCTACTTTTCGACGAGTAATAACGTTATCTACTTCACTGTTATGCGTGAGCTATGTGGGCCAGAACATCAACTTTTTGTCGAGTAATAACGTTATCTATTTCACTGTTAGGCGTGAACTATGTGGGCCAGAACATCTACTTTTCGACGAGTTATAACGTTATCTATAACACTGTTAAACGTGAGCTATGTGGGCCAGAACATCTACTTTTTTGACGAGTTATAACGTTATCTATTTCACTGTTATGCTTGAACTATGTGGGCCAGAATATCTACTTTTCGACGAGTTATAACGTTATCTATAACACTGTTAAACGTGAGCTATGTGGGCCAGAACATCTACTTTTTTGACGAGTTATAACGTTATCTATTTCACTGTTATGCTTGAGCTATGTGGGCCAGAACATCTACTTTTTTGACGAGTAATAACGTTATCTATTTCACTGTTATGCGTGAACTATGTGGGCCAGAACATCTACTTTTCGACGAGTAATAACGTTATCTACTTCACTGTTATGCGTGAGCTATGTAGGCCAGAACATCAACTTTTTGACAAGTAATAACGTTATCTTTTTTCATTGTTATGCGTGAACTATGTGGGCCAGAACATCAACTTTTCGACGACTAATAACGTTATCTACTTCATTGTTATGCGTGAGCTATGTGGGCCAGAACATCTACTTTTCGACGAGTAATAACGTTATCTATTTCACTGTAAGGCGTGAGCTATGTGGGCCAGAACATCTACTTTTCGACGACTAATAACGTTATCTACTTCATTGTTATGCGTGAGCTATGTGGGCCAGAACATCTACTTTTCGACGAGTAATAACGTTATCTATTTCACTGTAAGGCGTGAGCTATGTGGGCCAGAACATCTACTTTTCGACGACTAATAACGTTATCTATTTCACTGTAAGGCGTGAGCTATGTGGGCCAGAACATCTACTTTTCGACGACTAATAACGTTATCTATTTCACTGTTAGGCGTGAGCTATGTGGGCCAGAACATCTACTTTTCGACGAGTAATAACGTTATCTACTTCACTGTTATGTGTGAGCTATATGGGCCAGAACATCAACTTTTCGACGAGTAAAAACGTTATGTTGTTTCATTGTTAGGCGTGAGCTATGTGGGTCAGAGCAGCTGCCTTTCGACGACTAATAACGTTGTGCGTTCTTCTTTATAGGGTGAGCTCCGTGGGCCAAAACATCTCCTAATCGATCAGTAATAACGTTGTGTGTTCCTCTTTATGGAGTGAGCTCCGTGTGCCCAAACATCTCCTAATTGACCAGTAATAACGTTGTGTGTTCCTCTTTAAGGGGTGAGCTCCGTGGGCCAAAACATCTACTACTCGAGCAGCAACAACAACTGGACACACGCCATTGACAAGTGGGGAGACGAGGTTAATGATTTCGTGTACGGGGGTTCCGAAGCGGACCAGGGTGGAGCGGTCGGTCATTACACACAGGTTCTTACTGTTCTTGCTTATCTTCCTTGTAAAGTCTCGAGATTATGTTGACGGTGTTGACTTCAGTATGAAAGCATGCCATAATTCGTGACATGAAGTCACACCTGCTCATCTTCTCAAAAAAATATTTATATTAAGCCAATTCGCTCCGTCCTGTAATATTTGTCGGGCCTCTTCCAGTCGGGAATCTTGGGCTGAGCCATGATATTTTAGAGACATTGAATCGGTCTTTTGACGTAAAATTCTGATTGAGATCAACAACAATGTATTTAAGAATCAAGTTTTGTTTCTTTTACCAGATCATGTGGGCAGAAACGTACAAAGTTGGCTGTGGTTATGCCCATTGCAGCTCAAAGCCCAACCACTTTTTCGTCTGCAACTACGCCCCTGCGTAAGTATCTGTATGATTATTAGTATCATCATGGAACAGATATATTGGTTGTACCCGATATAAATATTGAATCAGCAAATGCAACCATTTCAATGCCCAAAAAAGAAATTCCCAATAAAGGTCTGTTTTTCTTGCGGCGTGGCAAAAACATTAATTTATTTAAAATTTCGTGGCGATGAGGCTAACATATGTTTAAGCTGTTCTTGGCGATGAGGCTTACATACGTTTAAGCTGTTCGTGGAGATGAGGCTGACATATGTTTAAGCTGTTCGTGGAGATGAGGCTAACATATGTTTAAGCTGTTCGTGGAGATGAGGCTAACATATGTTTAAGCTGTTCTTGGCGATGAGGCTTACATATGTTTAAGCTGTTCTTGGCGATGAGGCTTACATATGTTTAAGCTGTTCGTGGCGATGAGGCTTACATATGTTTAAGCTGTTCGTGGAGATGAGGCTAACATATGTTTAAGCTGTTCTTGGCGATGAGGCTTACATATGTTTAAGCTGTTCGTGGAGATGAGGCTGACATATGTTTAAGCTGTTCGTGGCGATGAGGCTTACATATGTTTAAGCTGTTCGTGGAGATGAGGCTGACATATGTTTAAGCTGTTCGTGGAGATGAGGCTAACATATGTTTAAGCTGTTCTTGGCGATGAGGCTTACATATGTTTAAGCTGTTCGTGGCGATGAGGCTGACATATGTTTAAGCTGTTCGTGGCGATGAGGCTTACATATGTTTAAGCTGTTCGTGGAGATGAGGCTGACATATGTTTAAGCTGTTCGTGGAGATGAGGCTAACATATGTTTAAGCTGTTCTTGGCGATGAGGCTTACATATGTTTAAGCTGTTCGTGGAGATGAGGCTAACATATGTTTAAGCTGTTCTTGGCGATGAGGCTTACATATGTTTAAGCTGTTCGTGGCGATGAGGCTTACATATGTTTAAGCTGTTCGTGGAGATGAGGCTTACATATGTTTAAGCTGTTCGTGGAGATGAGGCTAACATATGTTTAAGCTGTTCTTGGCGATGAGGCTTACATATGTTTAAGCTGTTCTTGGCGATGAGGCTTACATATGTTTAAGCTGTTCGTGGCGATGAGGCTTACATATGTTTAAGCTGTTCGTGGAGATGAGGCTAACATATGTTTAAGCTGTTCTTGGCGATGAGGCTTACATATGTTTAAGCTGTTCGTGGAGATGAGGCTAACATATGTTTAAGCTGTTCTTGGCGATGAGGCTAACATATGTTTAAGCTGTTCTTGGCGATGAGGCTTACATATGTTTAAGCTGTTCTTGGCGATGAGGCTTACATATGTTTAAGCTGTTCGTGGAGATGAGGCTTACATATGTTTAAGCTGTTCGTGGAGATGAGGCTTATATATGTTTAAGCTGTTCGTGGCGATGAGGCTTACATATGTTTAAGCTGTTCGTGGAGATGAGGCTTATATATGTTTAAGCTGTTCGTGGAGATGAGGCTTACATATGTTTAAGCTGTTCGTGGAGATGAGGCTTACATATGTTTAAGCTGTTCGTGGAGATGAGGCTTATATATGTTTAAGCTGTTCGTGGAGATGAGGCTTATATATGTTTAAGCTGTTCGTGGCGATGAGGCTTACATATGTTTAAGCTGTTCGTGGAGATGAGGCTTATATATGTTTAAGCTGTTCGTGGAGATGAGGCTAACATATGTTTAAGCTGTTCGTGGAGATGAGGCTTATATATGTTTAAGCTGTTCGTGGAGATGAGGCTTACATATGTTTAAGCTGTTCGTGGAGATGAGGCTAACATATGTTTAAGCTGTTCGTGGAGATGAGGCTTATATATGTTTAAGCTGTTCGTGGCGATGAGGCTAACATATGTTTAAGCTGTTCGTGGAGATGAGGCTTATATATGTTTAAGCTGTTCGTGGAGATGAGGCTTACATATGTTTAAGCTGTTCGTGGAGATGAGGCTTATATATGTTTAAGCTGTTCGTGGAGATGAGGCTTACATATGTTTAAGCTGTTCGTGGAGATGAGGCTTATATATGTTTAAGCTGTTCGTGGAGATGAGGCTTACATATGTTTAAGCTGTTCGTGGCGATGAGGCTTACATATGTTTAAGCTGTTCGTGGAGATGAGGCTTACATATGTTTAAGCTGTTCGTGGCGATGAGGCTTACATATGTTTAAGCTGTTCGTGGAGATGAGGCTTACATATGTTTAAGCTGATCGTGGAGATGAGGCTGACATATGTTTAAGCTGTTCTTGGCGATGAGTCTAACATATGTTTAAACTGATCCATCAAGCATGTCTTAAATTATAACTGAAGACTTACAGGAATTCTGAAATGAATAGTGTTATGAAGTTTGATTCACGTTTAACCTAATTTTTCACCCAATCAAATGTCAGTATTTTAAATCTTATCGGATGTCTTTTTGTCGAAAAGCCCATAATTTTAGCTTAAGAAGCTAATTCATTAAGCAAATGTTAATAAATATCATTTATTTGGGTCGAAACAATGTAGGCCAAATACTCAAAGAGGGGCTTTTCTTTGCACTTTTGGTCTCAAGGCAGCACCGCTGTCTCTCTTTGGCGAGTACAAGAAATAGTTAATCTTACTTTGGGATTCAGTTACAGCTTACCATAGTGCAATAAGTTACAAAATATTCGATTACTCTCCCAAACGTAATGGTTTAAAACTGCTTATGTGGAATATTGAACGAAAAAAAGTGGTCATAATCTATTGACGTCCGTAAAAATGTTTCCAGTATTTTAAATGCACACTTGTCAACATAATTCAATCTAGTATAAATTATATTCTTATTCACGGATGGGGAGAGGAGGTGTACTTGCTGATTTTATGTATTTTGTCTGCTTAACATAACTGATTTGTTTGTCTTTAAAGCGGTAACAACCACAATACGAAATTCACCCCATACAAGAAAGGAACCCCATGCGCTGACTGCACACATCACTGTAACAATGGATTGTGCGGTAGGGATCAAACTTGTCGTTTGTTTGTTCGTTTGTTTGTTCGTTTGTTTGTTACTTTGTTTATCAAGCTGGTTGTTTATTTGTTACTTTGTCAAGTTGTTTGTTTATTACGTTGTATATCAAGCTGGTTGTTTGATTGTTACTTTGTAAATCAAGCTGGTTTTTTATTTGTTACTTTGCCAAGCTGGTTGTTTGTTACTTTGTTTATCAAGCTGGTTCTTTATTTGTAACCTTGTTTATGTTACATGTTTTTTGCTACTTTGTTAATCAATCTGTTGTTTATTTGTAACCTTGTTTATGTTACGTGTTGTTTGTTACCTTGTTTATCAAGCTGGTTGTTTATTTGTTACTTTGTCAAGTTGTTTGTTTATTACGTTGTTTATCAAGCTGGTTGTTTGATTGTTACTTTGTAAATCAAGCTGGTTGTTTATTTGTTACTTTGTAAATCAAGCTGGTTGTTTATTTGTTACTTTGCCAAGCTGGTTGTTTGTTACTTTGTTTATCAAGCTTGTTCTTTATTTGTAACCTTGTTTATGTTACGTGTTTTTTGCTACTTTGTTAATCAATCTGTTGTTTATTTGTAACCTTGTTTATGTTACGTGTTGTTTGTTACTTTGTTTATCAAGCCGGTTGTTTATTTGCTACCTTGTTTGTCAAATTGGTTGTTTATTTGCTACCTTGTTTTTGTGACTTTTTTGTTACCTTGTTTATCAAGCTGGTTGTTTATCTGCTACCTTGTTTATCAAGCTGGTTGTTTATTTGTTACCTTGTTTATTAAGCTGGTTGTTTATTTGTTACATTGTTTATATGACTTGTTGTTTGTTACTTTGTTTATCAAGCTGGTTGTTTATTTGTTACCTTGTTTATTAAGCTGGTTGTTTATTTGTTACATTGTTTATATGACTTGTTGTTTGTTACTTTGTTTATCAAGCTGGTTGTTTATTTGTTACCTTGTTTATCAAGCTGGTTGTTTATTTGTTACCTTGTTTATCAAGCTGGTTGTTTATTTGTTACATTGTTTATCAAGCTGGTTGTTTATTTGTTACAATGTTTATATGACTTGTTGTTTGTTACTTTGTTTATCAAGCTGGTTGTTTATTTGTTACCTTGTTTATCAAGCTGGTTGTTTATTTGTTACATTGTTTATCAAGCTGGTTGTTTATCTGCTACCTTGTTTATCAAGCTGGTTGTTTATTTGTTACCTTGTTTATTAAGCTAGTTGTTTATTTGTTACATTGTTTATATGACTTGTTGTTTGTTACTTTGTTTACCTAACCGGTAGTGTGTTTATTTGTTTATCTGAGTGGTCGTGTTTGTGTAAATCTAGCTGGTTCTTTGTTACTTTATTTATCTAACTGGCCATGTGATTTCGTGCTGATAACTTAGCTTTTTGCTTGGTTGTTTTATTACTTTATTTATTTTACTATCTTTAGCCTGTGTACTGCCTGTTGCCTCTTTAGTTGTTTCCCCCCGTTTATTCGCGTTGTTCTTGTTTTTTACATGTTTGTCTTATTATTTAAATGCCTGATACAATGTTTATCTGTTCGTTGCTCGTTCGGCAGTTTGATTATCACGATGGGTATGTTGGCTAGCTTGTTTATCTTACTGGCTGTATGTTTGTGTTTTTATCTTTCTTGTTGCTTATTTGGTAGTTTGTTTATTCTACCGATAAATGTTTTGTTATAAAATGTTGGGTTATTTCCCCATTTTCTCTGGACTATTTAATTATCCATTTAATTATATATTCTGTAAATCATTTATAACCTACAATTGATCATGTTGTTTCCAACTGATCATGTTGTTTCCAACTTATCATGTTGTTTCCAACTGATCATGTTGTTTCCAACTGATCATGTTGTTTTCCACTTATTATGTTGTTTAAAACTAATAATGGTGTTTCCAACTGATAATTTTGTTTCCAACTGATTATGTTATTTGATTATGTTGTTTCCAACAGAGTCTGTTGTTTCCAAATGATTATGTTGCTTTCAACTGATCATGTTGTTTCCAACTGATCATGTCGTTTCCAACTTATTATGTTGTTTAAAACTAATAATGGTGTTTCCGACTGATTATCTTGTTACCAACTGATTATGTTATTTGATTATGTTGTTTCCAACAGATTTTGTTGTTTCCAGCTGATTATGTTGTTTCCAACAGATCATGTTGTTTCAAACTTATTGTGTTGTTTCCAAGCTCAGGATTGATCATTAGGAGAAAGAATTACATGTTAACTTGTTATTGTCCAGACACACACTTCCTTTTGTAGACTCCAAGGGTAAGATGTGCATGAACGGTGGGACAATGAATCTCAACACTCTAGCTTGTACATGTCCTTCAATCTCCTACCTCCAAGGGGCCGACTGCCATAGTAAGTAGTGTTTGTTTGTGTGTTTTTGATACATCGCACTGACAAATTCTGTCATATTGGCGACGTCCAGCTAATTATTGACGAAGAAAGAACCGCCGGCACAAAGCAGGTTATCCGGAAAACATCCACATGAAAGTTTGCGAGCTATTTAGTTTCGTTTGGAAAATAATAATAACATGTTGTTTGATTGGTTTGAATCAAACTATCCCAAATATGCCATAAATTGTTTAAATAACTTATACATGCTTTTGCCAGTTGCTTAAAACTCTCCGAGCTTTAGATAACCATAGTACAGATGGGTAGTGGGTAACAAGTGGTGCATCCTTCCACCAACCAGGTAAAAGAGTAGAATTGTGAATACACATACATGCAAGCTTCAAAATACTAATCTTTTAAAGTACATTTTGTCTGTTGACTGCATGAGTCGAAGTTAGGATCCTTTACTGTATATATATATATCTAGTATTTACTGCGATAAGGTTGAATGAATCTTGATTCATTCCCACCACACAATAAACATTTCCGGATTCGTCCTTGAGCCATAGTATGTATTTCAAAGTTGCTCAAAATGTTCTCTATAGTAATTTGGTTGCTCCTTCCAAATATTGAATATGTTTACCACATTGTTTAGTTTTTCAGACTTTGAATAGCCCAGGTAAAGCATTTGTTATCAAATATACTACAATTAAAAAAAAAGACCAAAAAAAAAAGACGCGTGCTTTCTTCATAAACTGGTATTAGTGATACAGAAATACACTGACAACGTAAATGAAAAGTTGACCGAACATGACCATACGGGAATTTTAACAAATAACCCCAGTTTCGAAGCATTTAGCCATATTTCGGATTCTCTACAATCGAAAGCGCAGCATTACACTTGCCCTTCCCTTAAAGGACAGCATTCTTACACAATTCGCTGTAGTTTTACATAAGTTATCTATTTAGAGAAATGCTTTTAACAGTAAAATTCACCGATTTTTCACATGTTGCTTTAACTGTATTGATGTGATTTTTTTATCCATTTCTGCCCAGTGAACTGCCAAGCCGGCCATGACACATCCGATTGTGGCACTTCCTACGTGACGTCATTCGCCGACTGCCCGAACCACAGTCGATCCATGACCAAATGTGCTCACTACTGCAAGATATGTCCCTAAACATTTGTAGGTAAGGGGGAAAATTATGTAGGCCTATTTTGTCGCAGTTGTTATTGCTTCTATGAATATATGTTAAATATTAGCATTCGTACATACTCGGCAGTAGCCAAACTAGTCCGGAGTTTGTCGAAGTTTTCCGGCAAGCATAATATATATTTGCATATATTACATAAGTATGTTCTTGTTGTTAATTTCAAGTTATTTTATCTTTATTTATTTTTGTTTAATTGTGTGTATTTTTCTAGTTGAAAACGGTGGTTAATTGTGAGCAGATGCGGTTCTTGCAGAGTATTTTATATTTATGGATATTTTATGTGTTTGATGCAGCTTAACTGTGATATTTGTACTTTTTTGTTTTGCTTTTTAGATGTGTCTTATTCTAAGTCTAGAAAGTCCTAGGGGACAAGGATTAGGCAAATTGTGAAGATTCAGATCCACCAACTGGGAACATTGATTAAGTTTTCCACTATTAGCTACGATTTGTTTATGTGTACGTCTTGTCTAGGAATGAATAAACATCATTTTGCGAGATCTGTTCAGGTTAGAATGGTTTAATCTGATGTTTTATGAAAATAAAAATAAAATAATCAATAACAAAGGTTACTAAACATGCTTTTTTGTATTGTTGTAGATTTGGACAACTGCCTAGACGCATCGGACACCGCAGGATACCTCTTCAGTAGTTAATTTATGCATTTGATTACCATTTTTGTGTCAATGTATATTGTACAAATAAATTTAAAAGTATACCTGCTTTTCGTCTGAATTTACTTTATTGAACAATAGTTTGATCGCATCATACGGAACGTTAATAGGATTGTAAATACATTGTATTTTAGCGTATTGTTTTGTTATGTCTGTAATAGCATCCTTTTCCCATTTTTTTCGATGATTATATGTTCCCATTAAAAACAGTAAAAGATGTACATATACATATGCATTCAGCTTTTAATTATTTCTCTTCTGGTCTAGCGAAAAGACAATGTCCCCTTGTAGGTAAAACAGATACAGTGCCCGAGCCGAGCCGAATATGGAGAGGCGAGTAGATAGAGAGAGAGAGAGAGAGAGAGAGAGAGACAGACAGAGAGACAGAGAGACAGAGACAGAGAGAGAGAGACAGACAGACAGACAGACAGACAGAGACAGACAGAGAGAGAGAGAGACAGAGAGAGAGAAAGAGAGACAGAGAGAGAGAGAGAGAGACAGAGAGAGACAGAGAGAGAGAGAGAGACAGAGAGAGACAGAGACAGAGAGAGAGACAGAGAGAGAGACAGACAGAGACAGAAAGACGGAGAGGGTGAACGAGACAGGAGAGACAGAGAGGAGAAAGACAGAGGAGAGAAAGAGAAGGGAGAACGAGAGAGAGAGAGAGAGAGAGAGAGAGAGAGAGAGAGAGAGAGAGAGAAAGAGAGAGAGAGAGTCGGAGTACGAAATCTAGCCTCGAACAAATATCAGAGTATTAATAATGAATTGACCTTGCGATTCAAGTCTCAATGACACCCGTTTAAAATATACCGGAGTTGCGTTCGCATAGACGACTAGCTCACCGAGCGTTACTCATGTGTGTCGCACCTACTTTTGAAACACTATCGTCTCGCTTGGTCACATATGCAACCTGACTCTCCCCATCTCCCTTCCTCCGGCTCCCGCACGTTTCACAAATTGTATAAGTTAAAATAAAGCAAAAGCAAATTAATATCTAGAATTGTTTTAGTTTTTTGCTGTTGTTTTCTTTTAAATACACAGCAAAGACAAAATTATGATCATTATAGCAACGACGTCCAGCTATTTTGATGACGAAAAACTCAAGTACCTGGGTAGAACCACGGGTGATACGCTTGCCGTTTCACATAGATTGAGGGCATCAATAAACAACGTTTCTCTAGTCCTTTTCGGGTATCAACAATTTATTGGTATATTTTGGGAGACAAAACTTTGGTCCAAATTATCGGAGGCCACCTATAAATAGTGGAATACGTAGACGTCATTGCATCACGTTGTGATGAATGTGTGTTTATAATGATTATCGTCTCTAGATAATACATGTACTAGGAACCACTGAACAAGAAGGCAACATAAAGAAAACACAACACATTTGAATCATTTGAAGTGTGTTTCCAATATGCTGATGGTTACCAACAAAAATGAAACTGAAGAAATCAGATGTATTAACATACAAAAACAATCGTCAACGTATAAATGTATTAAGAATTATAAATAAATTCTAGGCTTGTCTATTTCTCAGACAATAATATACTACATATAAAGACGTTATAAATTTAAATTGCAATTACAACACGGCACATCATATTTAGCTGGCATGGCTCTACTTGGAGATTCGCATAATGCATATGTAATCGTTTTTTAATCGAATTTGATTTTTTATAAAACTTATTAATATTAGTTTGTTGCTTTTAAAAACGTCGTCACAACTATACTATTCCAGGCAGTATTTAAATTTGCCAGCATAAATACAAATGCAGGGTGAGCTATATGTAATAAATGTAAGAAACTATCATGAGATGCCTTTGTTATCTTTAAAACATGTCACTTAACTTAGGGCTTACAGGGTAACACGTCTAATTGTAAAAAGTCAAACATATTACACCACAGATCATGTAATCGTACAGACGGACAGAAGGACAGACATACATTCAGGTAGACGGACGGACGGGCGGACAGACACATGGACGGACGACCAGATTGCGGTCGGAAAGGACGGACGGACGGAAGGATGGACAGTAGGTAAGACGATCGGGACAGACGGACTGACAGACGGACGGACGAACAGATAGAAACGTTTAATATAGACATAAATTTATACAGTTTCTTGTAAACTAATTAATAATAATAATACAATTCATATTAAGGGACAAGAGGCGTGTTATTGTTGTTGTTGACAAAGAAATGAATGCTAAAAAGACTAAATTAAAAACTACATGTTAAGTTAGACCATCAACAAAACAGCCAAGTATCTCTCAACACATGTTGACAGAAAGGCTGTTACAAATCAGAAAGCACATATGGTGTAAAAATATGTGTATCACGTTGACACTTATGACCACTTAACGCATTCACTCATACAAATAACGACTGAAATGTGTAACGTACTAGGGAAAAAACTAGAACAGCACTACTATGATGTAAAAACATGAATCCAGTGTAATATGTGCTGAGAACAAAACAAGTGAGGTTAAACGAACACATAAACGTAGAGAGCAAGAGATTTAACCCTGTAAACAAGAAGATGGCTAGCCTGTCGATTCATTATATAAATAGTTTAGAGAAACGAACCCTAACTCTGGGAATAAGACTATCTGCTACTTTGCTTTCCTTGTTGTCAGCTATATATGTAATTATAAGCTATATTGTTACCATCGGCATACTCAGTTTCTTTTGTTAAACAAGACCTCGCCAAACGGCTGCGAATTTCATTAATGTCTGCCTCTGTTTTTAATTGCAAGCTACACTGTTATAAAATTGGAACACTCGGTTCTTTTCTCTGAAAAGCACCTCACAGAACAACTGCGACATCGTTTTATTGACTGCTACCCTATTGTGCCCATAATATGTATTCCATGGGAGGACTCGCTCTCAAGAGCGGCGCCAAAAATGGCACAAACAACGTAGCTACAATCTCACATCTGTGCACAGTATTCTGTGACATTAACAAAAATAATCTTAAGTAAATAAAAGGAGTATTTATTATATTGTGTTACATATCATAATATCAACCAATAGGTAAATAAGAAAAGGTCCTATCAAAATTACCATATATATTTAAATCTAAACTACCTCTAGACAAGGGCAAACGACAAAAGAAATAAATAAAAAACAGAGACGAGACATAACACGCAAAAAGAAAACCAACAGTTACCGCCTTAGAACGGTCAGTCGGCAAAAGGACCGACCGGGGTGCCTAAATCTGGTTTGTGGAGCGCTCCAACCTCGCACTTTCTGAATGTTTTCTATAAAACAGTGTAAATAAAAATATCACATCAAAGTAAACAACTAACAGTGAGCACCTCGGGAGTTAAAACAGATATAATGAACTAAGATATAGACAAAATGACTAGTCATAAAATAAACTATCAATATATGTACAATATGTACAGTAAAAAAAGCCTCGGCAACTTAAAAATTCCAAAACTAATAGTAGTATTAGTTGTTGTTGTTGTTCAAGCTACTTCTTTATCTACTATTAATAATTAAAATAATAATTATAATAATACTATGTAAAGCAATCTACATCGCTATCTGCATAATTTTCAAGTTTTAACGACAAACCAGTAAAAAAGAACAAAGATGATTGATAATGTTCCTGTTGATCTTACGAGAACATCTATCATTTTCATGAGATAGTGGAAGTTATGGATTTACAACATATAGCTGTGGGACGTCATTAAAATTGCACAAGCACATATGTTAATCGGTAGTGTACGTATCCATGACGAGTAGCAAATGCTTCAAAATCGTCAGAAGGTCAGAATATGTTTCCTTTCCAGTAATACCTTCTTTCATTCCTTCCGGGCTGAACAGATTCTTTCTTGCATCAAAATACGTTGGCAGGTTTTGTTTCTCTAAAAAGTTTTCAAAAGTGCACACGATTCGTTTGCTCCACTGTAGAGGGCCGCTGTCAACGCCGCCATCATTAATGGCGTCTTCCAGAGCATGCATGAGACATGTCTTCAGTCTGTAACTGGTCACTAACTGCTTAATTTGCGATTCGGTAACTGAAATAACGTGCGGCAAGTAAAACGATTCGATAAGCGACTTTAATAGGATGTATCCTTTCTTAGCTTCGTCTGGAATGACCCTAATGATCGATTGTTCGAGACTTGCAAACGAGAGTCTAAAAAATAGTGAGAAATCTCTGACATTGTATCTATCAGGGGTTTTAAAAACAGCTGCAACTTGACACGTCGGTGCTTTGTAGTGCTTAGTCAAAACTGTCTCAGTGATAGCCCCGATTTGGGTACCGTTGATTCTAATGGATGGAACTACGTCCAAAGACACCGTCATCAGTTTAGCTTGAGGTCCGAAAAAACACAAGTTCAAACTTGATAAACTGGCAGAGATTTCATTTAAAAACTGCTGGCACAACAAATTACGGAATCTAGTTCCCTTGGGATTACACAAAAGTTCAATCACTTCATTGTTCACGCAGCTATAGAACTCTCTAAGGACCAAACCACAATCAAGAAAACCTTCATTATTGATGAACCTCCGGAAGTGTGTAGCAAAGTCATCGTCCTGTACATGAAACTTTATATAGCCACTTGGACAATCGCTACTATACATTGAAACAAATGCATTTTCGAATTCAACTAAGTACCATATATAGTCGAATTCATCTGGAATACAGACCTTGGTTTCTTCATACAAGCTGCCGGCAAGCACCAGCTCGCATTTGAATAATGGGTGTTTCGATGTAACTTTCTTTGCAACCTCATTGACAAAATCCTTGATCAATTCCTGGACATCGATATTTTCATCGACTTCATAATAAAACCCCATGTTTAAACTTCCCAAAACAACATCTTTAAAATGCTTGACATTCTGAGTATGTAGTTTTACGTGTTCCAGATAAAAATTCAGATCTAAATGGCCGTTTTCTTCTTTTATGCTTCTTAACTGAGGACAAGCAAATAAATCATCGGTTCTTACGCATGGCAACTGATTGCCGCTTTCAAGTTCAAGTCCCTCAAGTTCTTCGTAATGTTCGTTTATAAAGCTAAACGATCCGTATTGTAATCGTTTTGACAGAATAGAAGGGGTTTCGTTTTTAGAATCCACAATTGTATCATCTGCGCCTGCTTGTAAAAGAGTTTGGACCGCTTCGTCATTTCGAAACCAAATCGCCCAGTGCAGGGCTGTAGAACCGTACACGTCCTGTATGTTAATGTCAACACCTGTTTCAATGTGAATATGGACAAGTACGTGAACCATATTATAGTTTGCGCATGCCCAGTGAAGCGGTAATGCCCCAGTCTTTGTACGCCGAGAAATGTCTGCACCAAGATCAATCAATCCAACAAGCAGTGTTAGACTGTTCTTCCGGGACGCTAAATGAAGAGGTGTTATATCCAAATTATCGCCGTTGTTAATGTCGGCGCCAAGTTCAATAAGATATTTAATGATTTCCAGTCTTCTGTCAACGTCCTCGTCCGTATATCTCGCAGAAAATCTCACACTGTCAACAGCATTGAAAAATTCATTTCGTCCAAAAATGTCTCTAACGTTCACTGCGACCCCGCTCTGGATAAATGTTTTAATTGACTCTAGTGTTGTTTCTTTGATAGACAAAGCATGGTGAAAAACGGATTGCCCCTGATCGTCCAACTCGTTCACATTTGCTCCATTTGCAATCAAGACGTTAAGTGATTCTGCAAAACCATTTAATTCATTACTTTGTGCAAGATAGTGCAGTGCCGTCTCTCCTTTTCTGTTTCTGACATTCACATCGGCACCATTTGCGAGAAGAATCTTTATTGAGTCAACGCATGCGACCGCAGTTAGAAGGTGAAGTGGTGTATCGCCATTATTGTCAATGTCATGTACAGAAAGTCCTCTTTTGATCAGGCGGCTGATCATAGCAGGTTTTAAAGGGTCGTAAACATATTTCCGTACCATATGTAAAAAAGAGCCACCGGAAAGAATATCTTTCTCAGAGAGGTGTTTACAGTTATCGAGCAAGTTTATCAAACGTCGCAATTCCGATTTTCCGGAGTTCATTAAAATCATGAAATCAGTTTGACCATTTTGGTTAATTCTGTTTATATCGGCTCCATTATCTAAAAGAAGTTCAATAATGGAAGAATGGTCATTAATCACGGCGATCATAAGTGGACTCTGTTTAAAATGGTCTTCGTAATTTACATTGGCGCCATGTTGAATCAGTACTGTAGCAGTGTCAAGGTCATTCATACGTACTGCACTAAATAGCACCTCGCCTAACTCAATATCGGGTATCCCACTGTCTTTAAGCATTACCAACAGCTTCTTTAAATCTTCGTGAGTTTCTGTTTTCCTTGACACAATGTCCTTTACGTGGCTAAGCATGGTGTCTGTTTTATGTTTTCTTTTTTGCTGAAAGAGCGTCATTAATTTTACCATCACTGCAACAAGAGTAAGAAACATTGTTCCGATTACCTATTCGGTGACCTTGTCTCAAATTTTTCGGCCTTTCGAACCATCGACCAGCTGTGCCTTTATGTGCATCTCCTGATACAAAGCCAATAACTCATTGTATTGTATTTACTTTCATATAAAGTCTTGGTTCATCAATACCCGTGAACATGATACGTGGATGCCTCTATTACTCGTTTATGCTAATAAAACACTATCTTTGTCAAAGTATCCCAAGGATACAGCGGTCCAAACCACGGCATAGTCATTCTCAAACAAAAATAAATTCCGATGCTGTTTATAAAATTCCACTGCATGGAAACATTGAATCGTCCTTTCATATAGATTTTCAGTCCTAAGTGTGAGTTCATGCCTATTTTAAGCATGATATGGTGTCTCAATTTTGGCTGGTGTTTGTTAAATTGATAATGCATGGGTGAATATTAGACACAGCGTGCATTTACATTTTTCGTCATTTCAACAGTAAAAAGTAAGAAAGAAAGTCATATAAATATGTTTCTTTAGCTGCGTGCATCGTGGTTAAATATCACTCAGTTCGGATTGCATAATTTCTATTGATCCTTTTCTTTTCATAAAACATTATTCCTTATTTATTTCAATTATTCCATTTAAGTCCCAATTGTATTTGTGCCACATTACATCATGTTAACAACAGAGTATGATGACTGCGTTCATTTCACAAAATAACAACACTGAACGTGTAAATGCATCCTTTATCATTTGACTGCACATATTCACATATTCGTATGGTGAATGCTCCGAAAATGTCGTCTCGGCTATTTATAGCTCAGGCGTAGAACAGCTTCTGTGGCTTTTACACGGAATAATGACTGTATGAATATAAGCCGGGACTATTTATATCGCTGAGCTCATATATGCACAGATTGTGTCAAACTGCTGGGAACTCGTGTAATTGTTGGCTATAATCTTGTTATATACTTCAATTCTGCAACCATGTTATATACTTCGATTCTGATAAATTGTTATGTACGTCAATTCTGACATCATGCTACATACTTCAATTCTGATATCATGTTATATACTTCAATTCTGATATCATGTTACATTTCTGATATTAAGTTATGTACTTCTTACGTTAACTTTAATGGCACTATGTGGGCGTTAAACTATTATCCAAAGTAGTATTGTTTAAACTCTTTTATTGATGCTGGAGTATGGATTAACTATAAGAGTAACAGTAGGGAACCGAATAGATAGATAGACAAATAGGTAGAGATATAGTGGGTGGAGCTTAAAGAGGCTGAATAGCAGTTACTGTAGACTAGCTACTAGTAAAAGTATATGGCATCTCCCTTCCTGAAACAGAATGTTTATTGATATCATTCATTACGGTAGTATATAAACATTTGATCTAAATTAGTTCAGTAAATAAGTAAAGTCAACAAATTTGTTATGAATTATTTATGTACTTTCTGGGTGCTAATTACTTGAAATTCCGTTCACTGATCAGTAATAACAGGTTGTAAAGAGAAGCAATTGAGTACACCAGTGTCTACAGTGGATTGTTGGTAGTGGATTGTTGGTTTTCCTGGAGTCTGTGATCAAACGATTGCACATCTGTGCATCCTGGTGTAGGGTGTGTTCATATAATTCTGATTCTGTTCACAGCATTAATAGTACTATATCAAATATTGTATGAATTATTTGAATTTTTAATTTAGATACGTAGCTTACATTAATAATCAAGACTAGCTTATTTATTTAGACATCAACGCAGCTGGATCTTATTCTCTTTTTGGGTGATAAAATACTTTATTTGAATTGAGCTGAGAGGTTACTAGCACATTAGCTCTTTATCTGATCTTTACCACCAGCCAACCCTAGCAGTAAACAACGACACTAATTAACTGTACAAAATTGGTATCCTGAATATTGCAGATCTTCTTTATATGTTAATAAATAAGTGATTTGATATTGGCCCTGTTATTTGTCCGAGGACCCGAGACCGAAAAAGTGATATAGATATTGGCACTGTTTTAAAGTTGGCCGTGGCAGGTGCTTTTTATAGGACTAATAATTTATAGTTATTCAATAAAATGTGTTTCTAGTTGGTCCATTATGGAGTGTCCTGGTTATGTCATTGGACAGCCAACATCAGCGACATCGCTGAGAACGACGACCCTTATTGGCGCCGCTGTTGAGATCCGTACCTCTTATGGAATGCACTTTTATGTGGACGATAGTGTAGCAGTCAAGAACACGATGTCACAGAAAAGAACTAAGCGTTCCGTTTTTAACAGATTAGCCGGTAACCAATAAAGTGTAGCTTGCAATTATAAAAATGAGCAAGAATTAATAGGAATTCGCAGTCGTTTGGCAATGTCTTGTTTAACAAAAAAAACCGAGTATACCGATGTTAGCAATGCAGATTGCCAATACAGATGTAGCAGAGTACAATGACAGTGTAAGAGAGTATTTAGTTCCCAGGATAGTCATCTTCTTGTTAAAGGCGCATGCTTTCTACGGCACCTTGGATGTCTCACATCCGTGTTCTTTCTTGTAATAATTGATTTTGGAAATGTCTATAGAGTGACGTCACATCTTGCGAAGCGATATTATTTTTAACGGTTCTGTTTATGCTATTTCAGCAGTAAAATGACCATATTGTTATATTTCATTTATGGTGTTTGGTTTCTTTTCTAAAACAAGAAGCACTTAAGCTAAAACAATAAACACAAGAACTGTGACAAAAAACATAAATAAAACTGTACTCAATTGCTGATTCTTAGTTTTATATTACGTGACTGCACTAATTCGTTTGCAAGGGCAGACTGCATTAATTATCAAAGACTTATACAGAAACATTTTAATAGATCATATGTGTAACCTTTCTTCGTCATTCAAGATTTATTACGATTTTAACTGTTTTGTTATACGTATTATGGTCACTATGTATTTAGTGCCTGCGCACTCGAGAGAGTATGAGGGACAGGTTGTGTGTCGAGAGGGTATGAAGCGCAGATTGTGTTTCAAGAGAGTATGAGGCGCAGACTGTGTGTCGAGAGAGTATAATAGACAGGTTGTGTGTCGAGAGGGTATGAGGGGCAGATTGTGTGTCGAAATGGTATGAGGCGCAGATTGTGTGTCGAGAGGGTATGAGGGGCAGATTGTGTGTCGAGAGAGTATGAGGGCCAGATTGTGTGTCGAGAGGGTATGAGGGGCAGATTGTGTGTCCAGAGAGTATGAGGGGCAGATTGTGTGTCGAGAGGGTATGAAGCGCAGATTGTGTTTCAAGAGAGTATGAGGCGCAGACTGTGTGTCGAGAGAGTATAATAGACAGGTTGTGTGTCGAGAGGGTATGAGGGGCAGATTGTGTGTCGAGAGAGTATGAGGTGCAGATTGTGTGTCGAGAGGGTATGAGGGGCAGATTGTGTGTCGAGAGAGTATGAGGGCCAGATTGTGTGTCGAGAGGGTATGAGGGGCAGATTGTGTGTCCAGAGAGTATGAGGGGCAGATTGTGTGTCGAGTGAGTATGAGGGGCAGATTGTGTGTCGAGAGAGTATGAGGGGCAGATTGAGTGTCGAGAGAGTATGAGGGGCAGATTGTGTGTCGAGAGGGTATGAGGGGCAGGTTGTGTGTCGAGAGGGTTATAAGGGGCATATTGTGTGTCCAGAGAGTATGAGGGCCAGATTGTGTGTCGAGAGGGTATGAGGTGCAGATTGTGTGTCCAGAGGGTATGAGGTGCAGATTGTGTGTCCAGAGGGTATGAGGGGCAGATTGTGTGTCCAGAGGGTATGAGGGGCAGATTGTGTGTCGAGAGAGTATGAGGCGCAGATTGTGTGTCGAGAGGGTATGAGGGGCAGATTGTGTGTCGAGAGGGTATGAGGCGCAGATTGTGTGTCGAGAGAGTATGAGGGGCAGATTGTGTGTCGAGAGGGTATGAGGCGCAGATTGTGTGTCGAGAGAGTCTGAGGGGCAGATTGTATGTCGAGAGGGTATGAGCCGCAGATTGTGTGTCGAGAGAGTATGAGGGCCAGATTGTGTGTCGAGAGGGTTTGAGGCGCAGATTGTGTGTCGAGAGAGTATGAGGGCCTGATTGTGTGTCGAGAGGGTATGTGGCGCAGATTGTGTGTCGAGAGAGTATGAGGCGAAGATTGTGTGTCGAGAGGGTATGAGGGGCAGGTTGTGTGTCGAGAGAGTATGAGGGACAGACTGTGTGATTGGGAGAGTATGAGGGATCTGACATATTGTATGACGAGAAGGTATGAGGGACAGACTTGTGATGGGAGAGTTTGAGGGATCTGACATATTGTATGACAAGAGGGTATGAGGGACAGATTGTTTGATGGGAGAGTATGAGGAACATATTGTGTGATGGGAGAGTATGAGGGACAGGTTGTGTGATAGGGGGAGTATGAGGGACAGATTGTGTGATGGGAGAGTATGAGGAACAGATTGTGTGATGGGAGAGTATGAGGGACAGATTGTGTTATGGGAGAGTATGAGGGATACACTGTGTGATGGGAGAGTATGAGCAACACATTGTGTGATAGAAGACTATGACGGACAGATTGTGTGACGGGAGAGTATGAGGGACAGATTGGGTGATGGGAGAGTATGAGGAACACATTGTGTGATGGGAATGTATAGAGAACATATTATATGATTGGAGAGTACAGAGAACACATTATTTGACTGGAGAGTATAGAAAACATATTGTGTGACGGGAGAGTATGAGGGACAGACTGTGTAACGTCTGAGTATAGGGACATATTGTGTGACGGCTGAGTATATGGACATATTGTGTGACTGGTGAGCATAGAAGACATATGGCGTAACGGCTGAGTATGGGGGACATACTTTGTGACCTCATAGTATGGGGTCATATTGTGTGACTCGTGAGCATGGAAGTCATATTGTGTGACTAGTGAGCATGGAAAATATTGTGTGACTCTTGAGCATGGAAGATATTTGCGTAACGGCTGAGTATGGGGGACATACTTTGTGACGACATAATATGGGGTCATATTGTGTGACTGGTGAGCATGGGAGACATATTGTGTGACGGCTGAGTATGGGGGACATACTTTGTGACGACATAGTATGGGGTCATATTGTGTGACTCGTGAGCATGGAAGACATATTGTGTGACGGCTGAGCATATGGACATATTGAGTGAGTGGTGAGCATAGAAGACATATTTATTGACGGTTGAGTATAAGGGCCATATTGTGTGACTTGTGAGCATAGAAGACATATTGTGTGACGCCTAAGTATAGGGACATATTGTGTGAAGGTGGAGTAAATGGACATATTGTGTGACGGCGGAGTAGATGGACATATTGTGTGACGGCGGAGTATAAGGACATGTTGTAAAACTGGGGAGAATAGAAGACATATTGTGTGATGGCTGAGTATGGGGGACATATTGTGTGACGGCTGAGTATGGGGGACATATTGTGTGATGGCTGAGTATGGGGGACATATTGTGTGACGGCTGAGTATAAGGACATGTTGTAAAACTGGGGAGAATAGAAGACATATTGTGTGATGGCTGAGTATGGGGGACATATTGTGTGACGGCTGAGTATAAGGACATGTTGTAAACCTGGGGAGAATAGAAGACATATTGTGTGATGGCTGAGTATGGGGGACATATTGTGTGACGGCGGAGTATAAGGACATGTTGTAAAACTGGGGAGAATAGAAGACATATTGTGTGATGGCTGAGTATGGGGGACATATTGTGTGACGGCGGAGTATAAGGACATGTTGTAAAACTGGGGAGAATAGAAGACATATTGTGTGATGGCTGAGTATGGGGGACATATTGTGAAACTGGGGAGCATAGAATACATATTTCGTGACGGCTAAGTATAGGGACATATTGTGTGACTGGTGAGAATAGAAGACATATTGTATGACGGCTGTGTATGGGGGACATATTGTGAAACTGGGGAGCATAGAAGACATATTGTGTGACGGCTGAGTATAGGGACATATTGTGAAACTGGGGAGCATAGAAGACATATTGTTTGACGGCTGAGAATGGGGGATATATCGTGTGACTGATGAGAATAGAAAACATATTTCGTGACGGCTGAGTATAGGGACATATTATGTGACTGGTGAGCATAGAAGACATATTGTGTGACGGCTGAGTATGGGGGACATATTGTGTGACGGAAGAGTATAGGGACATACTGTGTGACTGGTGAGCATAGAAGACATATTGCGTGACGACTGAATGTAGGGACATATTGTGTGGCGGCTGAGCATAGGGACATATTGTGTGACGGCTGAGAATATGGACATATTGTGTAACGGCTGAGTATGGAGGACATATTGTGTGACGGCAGAGTGTTGGGGATTTATTTTGTGATGGCTGAGTATGGGGGACATATTGTGTGATAGCTGTATGGGGACATATTTTGTGATGGTTAAGTATGGGGGTATATTGTGTGATGGCTGAGTATGGGGACATATTTTGTGATAGCTGAGTATGGGGGCATATTGTGTGATGGCTGAGTATGGGGGCATATTGTGTGATGGCTGAGTATGGGGACATATTGTGTGATGGGTGAGTTTGGGGGCATATTTTTGATGGTTGAGTATGGGGGACATATTGGGTGACAACATTGTATGAGAGACATATTGTGTGGTTGTCTATGGGGGATATATTTTGTGACGGCTGAGTATGGGGGACATATTGGGTGACAGCATAGTATGAGAGATATATTGTGTGACGGCATGGTATGGGGGGTTGGGGACAAGTGTTTTGACGGCTGAGTATAGGGGCATATTGTGTGATGGCTGAGTATGAGGGACATATTGTCTGACGGCAGAGCATATGGACATATTATGTGACGGCAAAGTATGGAGGAAATATTGTGTGACAGCAGAGTGTTGGGGATTTATTTTGTGACGGCTGAGTATGGGGGACATATTGTGTGATGGCTGTATGGGGACATATTTTGTGATGGTTAAGTATGGGGGACATATTGTGTGATGGCTGAGTATGGGGACATATTTTGTGATGGTTGAGTAGGGGGACATATTGTGTGATGGCTGAGTATGGGGACATATTTTGTGATGGCTGAGTATGGGGGCATATTGTTTGATGGCTGAGTATGGGGGCATATTGTGTGACGGCTGAGTATAGGGACATATAATGTGACTGGTAAGCATAGAAGACATATTGTGTGACGGGAGAGTATGAGGGACAGACTGTGTAACGTCTGAGTATAGGGACATATTGTGTGACGGCTGAGTATATGGACATATTGTGTGACTGGTGAGCATAGAAGACATATGGCGTAACGGCTGAGTATGGGGGACATACTTTGTGACCTCATAGTATGGGGTCATATTGTGTGACTCGTGAGCATGGAAGTCATATTGTGTGACTAGTGAGCATGGAAAATATTGTGTGACTCTTGAGCATGGAAGATATTTGCGTAACGGCTGAGTATGGGGGACATACTTTGTGACGACATAATATGGGGTCATATTGTGTGACTGGTGAGCATGGGAGACATATTGTGTGACGGCTGAGTATGGGGGACATACTTTGTGACGACATAGTATGGGGTCATATTGTGTGACTCGTGAGCATGGAAGACATATTGTGTGACGGCTGAGCATATGGACATATTGAGTGAGTGGTGAGCATAGAAGACATATTTATTGACGGTTGAGTATAAGGGCCATATTGTGTGACTTGTGAGCATAGAAGACATATTGTGTGACGCCTAAGTATAGGGACATATTGTGTGAAGGTGGAGTAAATGGACATATTGTGTGACGGTTGAGTATAAGGACATGTTGTAAAACTGGGGAGAATAGAAGACATATTGTGTGATGGCTGAGTATGGGGGACATATTGTGTGACGGCTGAGTATAAGGACATGTTGTAAAACTGGGGAGAATAGAAGACATATTGTGTGATGGCTGAGTATGGGGGACATATTGTGTGACGGCAGAGCCTATGGACATATTGTGTGACTGGTGAGCATAGAATACATATTGTGTGATGGCTGAGTATGGGGGACATATTGTGTGACGGCTGAGTATAAGGACATGTTGTAAAACTGGGGAGAATAGAAGACATATTGTGTGATGGCTGAGTATGGGGGACATATTGTGTGATGGCTGAGTATGGGGGACATATTGTGTGACGGCTGAGTATAAGGACATGTTGTAAAACTGGGGAGAATAGAAGACATATTGTGTGATGGCTGAGTATGGGGGACATATTGTGTGACGGCGGAGTATAAGGACATGTTGTAAAACTGGGGAGAATAGAAGACATATTGTGTGATGGCTGAGTATGGGGGACATATTGTGTGACGGCAGAGCATATGGACATATTGTGTGACTGGTGAGCATAGAATACATATTTCGTGACGGCTAAGTATAGGGACATATTGTGTGACTGGTGAGAATAGAAGACATATTGTGTGACGGCTGTGTATGGGGGACATATTGTGTGACGGCTGAGTATAAGGACATGTTGTAAAACTGGGGAGAATAGAAGACATATTGTGTGATGGCTGAGTATGGGGGACATATTGTGTGACGGCAGAGCATATGGACATATTGTGTGACTGGTGAGCATAGAATACATATTTCGTGACGGCTAAGTATAGGGACATATTGTGTGACTGGTGAGAATAGAAGACATATTGTGTGACGGCTGTGTATGGGGGACATATTGTGAAACTGGGGAGCATAGAAGACATATTGTGTGACGGCAGAGTATAGGGACATATTGTGTGACTGGTGAGAATAGAAGACATATTGTGTGACGGCTGTGTATGGGGGACATATTGTGAAACTGGGGAGCATAGAATACATATTTCGTGACGGCTAAGTATAGGGACATATTGTGTGACTGGTGAGAATAGAAGACATATTGTGTGACGGCTGTGTATGGGGGACATATTGTGAAACTGGGGAGCATAGAATACATATTTCGTGACGGCTAAGTATAGGGACATATTGTGTGACTGGTGAGAATAGAAGACATATTGTGTGACGGCTGTGTATGGGGGACATATTGTGAAACTGGGGAGCATAGAAGACATATTGTGTGACGGCTGAGTATAGGGACATATTGTGAAACTGGGGAGCATAGAAGACATATTGTTTGACGGCTGAGAATGGGGGATATATCGTGTGACTGATGAGAATAGAAAACATATTTCGTGACGGCTGAGTATAGGGACATATTATGTGACTGGTGAGCATAGAAGACATATTGTGTGACGGCTGAGTATGGGGGACATATTGTGTGACGGAAGAGTATAGGGACATACTGCGTGACTGGTGAGCATAGAAGACATATTGCGTGACGACTGAATGTAGGGACATATTGTGTGACGGCTGAGCATAGGGACATATTGTGTAACGGCTGAGTATGGAGGACATATTGTGTGACGGCAGAGTGTTGGGGATTTATTTTGTGATGGCTGAGTATGGGGGCATATTGTGTGATGGCTGAGTATGGGGACATATTGTGTGAAGGGTGAGTTTGGGGGCATATTTTTGATGGTTGAGTATGGGGGACATATTGGGTGACAACATTGTATGAGAGACATATTGTGTGGTTGTCTATGGGGGATATATTTTGTGACGGCTGAGTATGGGGGACATATTGGGTGACAGCATAGTATGAGAGATATATTGTGTGACGGCATGGTATGGGGGGTTGGGGACAAGTGTTTTGACGGCTGAGTATAGGGGCATATTGTGTGATGGCTGAGTATGGGGGACATATTGTCTGACGGCAGAGCATATGGACATATTATGTGACGGCTGAGTATGGAGGAAATATTGTGTGACGGCAGAGTGTTGGGGATTTATTTTGTGACGGCTGAGTATGGGGGACATATTGTGTGATGGCTGTATGGGACATATTTTGTGATGGTTAAGTATGGGGGACATATTGTGTGATGGCTGAGTATGGGGACATATTTTGTGATGGTTGAGTAGGGGGACATATTGTGTGATGGCTGAGTATGGGGACATATTTTGTGATGGCTGAGTATGGGGGCATATTGTTTGATGGCTGAGTATGGGGGCATATTGTGTGACGGCTGAGTAAAGGGACATATAATGTGACTGGTAAGCATAGAAGACATATTGTGTGACGGCTGAGTATGGGGATATATTTTGTGACGGCTGAGTATGGAGGACATATTTTGTGACGGCTGAGTATGGGGACATATTTTGTGACGGCTGAGTATAGAGGACATATTTTGTGACGGCTGAGTATGGGGGACATACTTTGTGACGGCTGAGTATAGAGGACATATTTTGTGACGGCTGAGTATAGAGGACATATTTTGTGACGGCTGAGTATAGAGGACATATTTTGTGACGGCTGAGTATGGGGACATATTTTGTGACGGCTGAGTATGTGGACATATTTTGTGACGGCTGAGTATGGAGGACATATTTTGTGACGGCTGAGTATGGAGGACATATTTTGTGACGGCTGAGTATGGGGACATATTTTGTGACGGCTGAGTATGGAGGACATATTTTGTGACGGCTGAGTATAGAGGACATATTTTGTGACGGCTGAGTATGGGGACATATTTTGTGACGGCTGAGTATGGGGACATATTTTGTGACGGCTGAGTATGGGGACATATTTTGTGACGGCTGAGTATGGAGGACATATTTTGTGACGGCTGAGTATGGGGACATATTTTGTGACGGCTGAGTATGGAGGACATATTTTGTGACGGCTGAGTATAGAGGACATATTTTGTGACGGCTGAGTATGGAGGACATATTTTGTGACGGCTGAGTATAGAGGACATATTTTGTGACGGCTGAGTATGGAGAACATATTTTGTGACGGCTGAGTATGGGGGGGCATATTGGGTGACAACATAGTATGAGAGATATATTGTGTGACGGCATGGTGTGAGGGGACAAATGTTTAGACGGCTGAGTATTGGGGACATATTTTGTGACGACAGAGTATGGGGGTCATATAGTGTGTATCCCCCACCAACCAAGTAAAAGAGAAGAGTTGTGAAAAACATACATGTACGCTTAAAAATGCTAATCTTTTAAAGAAAATTTTATCTGTCGACTGCTTAGGTCAAATTTAGGGCACCTTGCTGTTTATATAGCAGTATATCTAGTATTTACTGCGATACAGTTGAATAGATCTTGATTCATACCGCCGACACCCCACCCCCCACTCCCCCATTTTTTTTCTTCTGGATCCGCCCCTGTTACGCATGCGCATTAAAGGTATAAAGCCATGACTGACATTGGTGTAAATCAATTAACACTAGAGATATATAGTTTCCATTTTCATGGATTTTTTTGTGTGTTCATTTTCAGCACATATGACCAAAAAGTTTATATATGAAAAAATTCAACAAGGTCTTTTGAGTTCCGCAACATATAATAAAATTTTAAATGGCACAGCACGAATGTATTTACTTACTAATCAATGTAAAAAAGTAGCAACAAAACTGTGACGAGACACCGTGCAAAGTAGAGCAAACCCATCAGTCACCGGCTTGGAACGGTCTCTCAGTAAAAGATTCGGCTGGTGTGCTTAAAAACCAGTGAGGCACAGCTCTAACCTCGCACTTCCTAAGGGTTTCCCAAATGCAAGCAATGAAAAGAAATCAGATCCATTTCAAACAACGCTGTTTATGTCATGTTTCGAATGTTGAAATTATTACGATAAAGATATGTGTATTTATAAGAAAAAAAAGAGAAAGAAAGAAGCTATATATATACGTTGATCAAGAAGACAATAACGACTTCTAAGGGGGGTAACTGTGTAGTATTTTATATGCTCATCGTATCGGATTACTTCCCTTTAGTATCAGGGCAGTGGGAAAGGATGAAAAATATTAAGTACAGTTTTAATTATTATGTACAGTAAAAATGTTGCCTAATTATCATATATTTAAATTGTTCCTCCGTGAGACAGTGGGTTTAAATAAGAAAAATATGGTACGCGCATATTTTAATATCTGCTCTATCTACAAGAACGATATTGACTACAGAAATATCCATTGCTAGTTGCTTCTGCTAAAAGCTAAAGCAAAAACAACTGCTACATCTTTTTCTTCATATCTACATCATAATCATAAACAACAACTTCTACCGCTGCTTAAACTAGGGCCATCACTAACACCACTAACGCAATTATTACTTTTTCTACTACTACCATCCCAAATGACTACCACTATACCTCTTTGCAATAAAACTCTCCTTCATCTTTTTCCAAACAAAAAAGTTCTAAATAAATAAACTTTATTTAAACCGGCAGGAAAACATAGTATCACAAAACAGATGTAGACCTTAATTAATAGCAGCATGTATTAAATGAATATTCGGAAACAACCGGTTATTTCCGTATGTAGGCGGAAATGTCTATATTTGGCACTCAGACGGCCGACCCTGATAAAATGGGCGTGTCCAGTCGGTGAACTTTTACGTGACCTACAAATAGGCCTAATTATAAAGCAGCATTTACAAAACAACATAAGTATATCGCCTGTATACATGTTATAAGATGACTTTGCGTTTTTACTGTGTTGGCTACAGAAAAGGAACTTAAAAGTGGTGTCGATTTTATATTTTAAACTCATTCAAAAAGAACATCTTTGCCACCGCTATGTTTATGTATGGATCGCTGTTTGGGACGTACCGAGAAAAAGGTCAGAGAGTGACGTCAATTTATTACGCGTAGTGATATACACAATCATCATTCCATTTACGTTGTGTTGTTATTCTGTAGTATTTGCTGTCTCACTATTTTGCATAATTACATATTCAAATAATCTATCTAGATTTTACAATACATTTAAAAATTGTTGCTTAGTTAAACGAAGCGAGCGTTATTTACCGAGACCTATTTCTTTAGCGGATGAATAAAGTACCTGTTCAGTAGTGCACGGTTAATCCTAACCAATTTTCGTAAAAAGTTTCAATGGTGTCCGATCAAATGTATAAGTTACTCAGGATTTTTTCGGGATTTTCTGTATGAAGTCTGTCCAGCGGTGAGGATAACGTTTGTCACAGTGTGTATTAAGTTTCGATCGAGTGTTAGACCAGCATTTTCCAGCCAAAATGGCTGACAGAACCGAAAGGAAGGGGACACAAGTTGTCCATGTTCGCGAGAACAGTGACCATGAATTGGAAGCTATGTTTAACGCAGCCCTTAATCCAAACGATTCGTCAGCCATTCCATTACGGTTGAGGAAGTTGCCAGCTTCGTTTTTCACTCCCCCTACTCCTCAGAAGCCGCAAGAAATCAAGACTTCGCATAGTAGAGAAGGTAGTACAGATTCCACTGGTTATTCTAATCCCCCATTAAGTGTTGCCCATAGTGTTGGGGGACCTACAATTGTTCATGGCAGAACTCAGTCCTCCCCAGCCATGTTACAACAGACTCAGTTATCTACATTACCCCCACCACAACATACTCGACAACGTTCTTGTGATCTTCTCTTAGAAGAGCAACCCCTGCCTTTGGGATGGGAAATGGCCAAAACGCCACAAGGACAGGTGTACTTTTTAAAGTAAGTATTGTCTTCTTTATCTTTATTTTAACTCATGTTTAGCAAATATTGTTGATAACCGATACTAAATGTTTACTTATTTGCTAATATGTTGATAAAAAAATGACATGCCTTTATTGTGTCTTATCAGCTTATAGGGTAGATTCTGTTTCGATGGGCACAAGGACGATTTGAACCAAGTATGATGTGAACCAGGACGATGTCACCCAATGTATGATGCGATAAATTGATATATTATTGTAAAAGAAAGAAGTGCAGGAAGGAGCCTAGTCGGGACTTTCACTTTTTCTCCCCAGTCCTGTCTGCTTTAAGTGTCGCAGTTGAATCACAGCCAACATTTGTCAAGAAAAACTTAATTTTTGCTTGTTTTTGATAACACAGTTTCAGTGGAAAAACTACTTAAGGTAATATTGCTTGTTTATAGAATGTAAAACAAAACAAAAATATTTGTTTTGACTGACTTGAATAGCTTTTGACCAAAGTACAGGAAGAGTTTCATTCTGCATTAGGGATGTAGTAATATGCTACTCTCACGATATGATACGCATCACAATATACACCACACTATATCATACACATTGCGATACATCATATCATAGTAAAGATGATACTTTTTCTTATCACACAAGTACACCATAACACCATGACTTATGTTTAACAATAAGTTAGCCTTGTTATTTGCTGAAACACTAACAAATAAGAATGGAAAATTCGACTTGGAATTTTGAACTGGAATTGTCTGAAAAGTGCTTAAACTTGACCCGCTTCCTCGTTTTCCCGGTGTAAAATAATAACCAACCACTGACTCAACCATGATTTGCTGTGAACTTGAGAGTACAACGTAGGACTTGGTATCTCACAGTTTGTACCATGATTCCTTGTGAAGTTACCAAGACCCGAAACCATGAATCTAGAACCACGATATACTGTCAGACGGTGTATTGTTACCCCCCTATTCTGCATGCCAGCATGTCAATGCTACAGTTATAAATCGGCCATAAAAGTAAATCTGACCACAGTGTCCTGGGAAATACTTCCATTATAAGGCAAAAGTTTTCTGAGCTGCATATAAGCTTGCTCCTGACAACACACCTATCCACCATCCTTGTTCTAAAAACTAGTCCCTTATATTAAAGTAGTCAGACAGATTTATTTGAAACTTGCGCTAGTAGTACATAAGGACTTACGAACATCTGATACTGCTTCTTGCCATTTGGTGGATAAACAAGGACCATTTCTGCTATTAACCTATAATCCCATTTAATTTTGACATTTAAATTTAAATAAAGTGTTATATCCTGCTTCCATTTTATCTAAAATCCAGCAAAGAAATATGTTTGTTAATAAATAACTGCCTCTCAAATGTGCCATATTACACTAAAAAAAGTGAACAAGTACATTGAAAAAAAAGTTCCTAAGAATAACCAACAACACAGTAAAAAGGAAAAATAAATTAAAGATTGGAACATTTGACTGGAAAATGCTTGAAATCAATGGAACATGGGTTAAAGAGTTTTTATTTAAAACAACCAAAAAATCTACAACATGTTCAGTCATCATTAGCTTTCTTTTCTGAGGTGTTGTCAAGGAGATAACATTGAAGGAGAATTACCAATAACAGTTTTATTTCATTTCCCACATACACTGTCTCACAAAAGTTTTTTTTTAAACTGAACGAAAATGTTATTTTAAAACGGGTTAGATGATGTAGATGGGTTTTTTTCCCTCTAAAAATATATCAACCCAAATATTTCAATATCTTTTGCATAAAACATATTTATTGTGAAAGGAAAACATAACAAGACATACAAAAATACCACTATTTTTATGGCATTTTCTATTGTTCCAATGAATGCTGTTGCAACTGTATCCCGATACCGGGATGTAGTGAAGCGATCACTGTGATCAGTAAGCTTGTCTACTGCAAGTGTTTTGGTAACAAGAAAAATGGCACATTATACTACATAAAAATTGCATTAAAAAATGCAAGAGGACAGCAGTCCATAGATACATTCATAAATATTCATTATAAAGCTGTTTTGATTTTTTTTTCCAATTTTGAGACTTTACACGCTTGTTTTCCCAATTTGAAATTCACAGGACATTTTTACAAAATAAAAAAAACACACTGCAGTTCAAATTTAGTCAATCACTATTGATTCTTCTACTTGATACCTTCTACTTATGTCCACTCCTTTGGAAGTGGAATTGTTTAATTGTTGATGGGATGGTTCATCCAAACAAAAATTGAGTTATGACAGTTAATCTGCAGCGATTGAATATCATAATGCTTCAAGCACTTTCATTGTATTGGTTCAGGGTTTACAAAAACTCTTAAATCTGCATATTTGTTTGCATCATTTTTTATGATGAAAGCATGTTGAATTAGTGTAGGACGCTGTACACTTTGATTTTGCCGCAGATGCAAACCATTGCCTGGGTTGTAAAAATGCTAATGGTATTTGAATTTTCAACAAATCAACAAAACACACTATAGAGGTCACATTTATGGCCCAATCTTTACCAAATTTGACCAGAATGTTTGCATAAAATCTTGAATAAGTTCTTAACTGGGTCACATGGGGTCATTATGTAGGTCACTTGGTAAAATCTTAAAAAAACCTAGTGAACACCATAGAGGCCGCATCTATGGCACAATCTTCACCAAACTTGGTCAGACTGTTTGCATGAGATCTTAGATGAGTAGGTAACTGGGTCACAAAGGGTCCAAAAGTACATTACTAGGTCAAACTTTAGAAAAATCTTGTTAATATGCTTAAGGCTACATTTGTCAAACAATCTTCACCAAAGTTTTCATAAGTTAATAACTGTCAGTTTGTTGATGCCATAAATGAGCCTGTTTCTCAGCTGAGTAATTCAGGGCTGTCAAGACCCTCTTGTTTTAGTGTTCTATAATGTCAAAATTAACAAAATAAAAAATAACCTGTACACAGTAAGGCTCATGGCTTTGTTGCATCACCCAGCAGGGTATTCAGTTGACCCGGGGTTTTGATGCAAGAAAATTTGGAAAACATCCCTAATTGAATAATCAATAAAGTTGCGGGGTCTTTTTGACTGGTGATAATTTCAAGCCATGTGTTGATCAAAATTGCATACAGCTTCATCAGCAGCGAGAAAAGAACGACAATGGGTGGAGTCTGCATATTACTGAAAACAGATTTCACCCCATACATATCAGTAAAATTGGTTACCTTCTGCAAGGAGAAACACAATACAGTAGGCGGAGCCTATATATACATGAGAAATAGGAGTTCTGGTTCAGCCAATCAACATGTTCGTTCATGTGTGCAGCTATTTTCAATATGCCGTATTGACAGAGGTGTAGAATGGTAATAAATCATAACTAGCAGTCTGTTTACTCATAAAGCATGTTCATATTCATATTCGAAAGAAAACATGTCAGGGGAAGTATTAATAATGTTACTTGTTATGTTGTATTGTTTATATGTGATAGTTATAATTGAGATCCAGAAAAATATTAAACTATTTAGGAATATTCTGTTTCTTTACTTGCCCTAATAAACTATCAACAGTGTCAATAAATTCTATCAAGTCTAATTTATATGAAATGTTGTCATCGATGACATAACAATATATAACAAAAAAGATGTGAAGAAAAAATTAAAACATAAATTCTGAATACTAATTAAACAGAAGAATGATTAACTGTAAATAATAAAACTTAAGCAACATGCTGCAGAAATACACATATTGGCGCTTTATTGACAAAATTGACCTCCAGATAAATTGGGTGGGCATGTTAGAATGGATATAATTTTTGGTCATCCTTAGATTTTAGAAAAAACAAACAGAAATTTAATCACAAATTTTGACAAATCCTGACTCAAATTCATCTCTTAATAACCAAATAAAACTTGAAAAGTCTGCATTTAAAAAACACACAGACACACAATTGCTTAGAATTATGTAATTACATCACTTTCCCACTGCTAGGTCAGTAATGGCCTCCCCTGATTTCGGTTCATGTTCCCTGGCTTACACACAACGAAGCGCTTGTGACTGAGTGGTTAGATAAGCTGATGTGTAATTCCTCGACCCCTCACTGCTTCAGTTCAAGTTCTGGTCAGGGCAAGAACTTTCATGTGGGAAAGTTTTCTAGCTGACCAGTGGTGTGTCTGTGGTTCTATATAGACATAAGTCAGCGTTCTTCGTCCATCATTAAATAGCTAGACTTCGTCAATGTTGACCGTAATAGTTATTTGGGTTTTACGGCACACCGACACTGACCGTAATAGTGTTTATAGGAGGTAACAAACTTGACATATAAGAATTTATATTGATTGGATATGATAAGGTACTTTATGAGTAATAAATATTTATGTTTTCCTAAAAATATATAGACCAATAAAGATGTAATCAATACAAATGTACTTGGAGCTTGCAACAGAATAAATTATAAGTGGATCTTATTATTCAAATATAACTTATTAACTATTTAAACTAAAGGACATAAAACCTGAAATATAGTCTGTCATGCATGCTGTTATTGTTATGGTATCTTTTTGTTCTTGTCTAAAGTATGTTTCAATGCTACTGTCGTTACAGTGTCTAAAAAATAATGATGTGGAACTACTGTTTAACTCTTAACCTGCCGTCGTCGGATACCAACGCTCGACTATTCCATTTTACTACATTCATAGACATTGGCTTATTGGTAAATTTTCTGTCATCTAATCCAACTGAATAGAACAAGAAATGGCCAGTCATAATACTGCTTACAAAATACACACTCTTCAGCGTGGAGACTAGAGGCATAACAATGGCTGCGCCCAGTGCCAAATAGAAAGAAACGAGCTTAATCAAACTGAAATCTTCATTGGCTTTTGAAACGACCAATGAATTATCATTACCAGAATCAGCAAAAAATGAACTAAATATCCCACGGGCGATGAATGGAGAGTAACAGAATGGATTGGTCGTGGGTTTCTGACGATGTTAACCAGCTGCGAGCAGTCTGGTCAGTATCAGGACTCTTTGCTGCATTGTCTTTAAATATGTACAAAACTTGTACTTGTAAAACCAGAGTCTTTTTACCTTATATAAAAAGGCCATTTACAATCACCTTCTCTTCTGCAAATAATTTTTTTCCCTAAAAATGCAATTCCCATCAGATAAAATTCAGTATTACATTGCCAATATGTCATAATTAGATGCATTGATGTGGACTATAGAGACTACAGCGGAAGCATAAATGAACTGGACTATGATAATATAGTAGGAGAGTTCTACAAGAAAAAAAGAAAGATGGCTTTGTAATAAATATCCAGGATGTATGATAGCAAATTAGAAGTTAAACATGCACAGTTTCACCGTTTTTCAATTAATCGCTGAGACAATATCTCCAATCTGAAAGTCCCCAGGGCTGTCCCCTTTTCAGACAAAAAAAATCCTGGAAATTATATATACAAGCAACAAACTAATGATTTAGCGTATGCTTTTAACAAAATGTAGCTTGATAAGGTTATGTCTTGTTATCGCCGGACCTGGTAGTGCAATCTGTAGAGTGTCGGCTCTAGGTACGAGAGGCCCCGGTTTCGATCCCGGGCTATGACATACAAAAATCATTAAAAAAACGGTAGTAGTATAGCTCCCTTGCTAACACTCAAGCAGAAATTAGGGTAGTTCCACGACTGGTTGGCCTCGTGTCAGGATAATGTGACTGGGTGTGGTATCATGCCAGGTGTTCACGGTATGCTATACACAGTAAAGGCATCACTATATCTGCTTCAAGTGGACACCGTCTCCAGATAACTGAAATACTGTTGGTGGGACGATAAACCCAGTAAACAAATAAACGTCTTGTTAAGTTGTTATCAATGGTAAGGTGTACCAACTGATACCATAACCCATCCTTTGACTGCATCATATACTTGCTGGTGCATGACCACAATTACCTTTTTATTTTATTATTTTTCAAAGACCATAAACGGGAATTGTTAATACTCGCTTCAGAATTCATTGAATGTGTGCTTTAAACTTTGGGACAGACATCTTGTCACTATAATTTCTGAGGTAGAAGTTTTATTGCTTTGACTGTGTGGTATTTTTAGCAGTAATAAGGTTCACTGTATGATTTATTCTTTGTCATTTAAGTACCTTCATGCATAGTTAATGCTGTTTTATTGGTCTCATTGGGTACTTGGGCAACAGACAGAGAAAAGGAAAGCGGAAAGACAGATTTGAAAGCTTGTTTGGGTTACATCCCATTCTCTTTGAAGTTATTATGCAGAATTCATGTTGGACACAGCGAAAACTGTCATGTTGTGAGGTTTTTTAGCCTCTGCTGTGCCAGATGGTTCTACCTTGACATTTGTCTGAGGTTTTCTGCCAACAATAATAGATGAACTATAAAGACAATTACAGGCATGATCATGCTGTCGCAAGGTAACTAAAAAAAACACATGAAAAGTTGGTTTGTTTTCCAGCTAACCTGTGGTGCACCGGTGGTTCTACCCAGGCATATGTCTGGGGTCTTCCTTCACCAATAATTAACCAGACATTGCCAATAAATGGCCCAATATGGCCATAACTATGTCGATGCGATGTAACAAAACGAACAAAAGTTGGTTTGTTGATGAATGATGTTGCAGTAAGGCCTTTTTTGTCCAGTTAACTAAAATATGTTTAATAAGTAATTAGTAAAGGGCTAATATGAAGAGGTTATAAAAACTTTTATCAGAGTTATTTTTATTCAAATTATACTTGTATTATTACTACATTAAAAACACACTGCAGGGCACACCTAGAAAATGTGCCATGAGGGACATTGAAAAAAAACTGTATGCTTTGCATAGGACTATAAGGTCAGTGAATATAATTGTAGAAAATTGCTACTTTTGACCGAGTGTAAGGAGGGATGCCCCCACTGTAAGTGTAGTGTAGCCCCAAATTATAGTGGGGCACCCCAGTGCATACATCAATGTATGAGTCACACTTCCTCATGTAGGGTGAAGAAAAATTCTGTGTGCAGGCAGCAAAAAATGTGGAAATCTAGAGGGTCTGGGGGAAGTACTGTTTACAGCTGTCTTGAATAGGGATAAAGATGTTCATTTTTCTCCCAGTTTTGGAAAGGTGAGAAATGGAAACCTTTTGAACACTTTGAATTCCCTGATAAGGCTTGAGATTTAAACGAGCGAAGCATGTCTCAGTCATCTTTATTCTGATTTTCCTGGTAGAGCATTATCTTATATTTTGTAATATAAAAAAATCAAAAGTAAAGATTTGGGTTTAACATTGTGGGCTATACTCATTTAGTAATTCATACGTACTTCTTGTATTTGCAGCTCTAGTCAGTTGAAACTCTCTTAACCAAAAAAACAAACTTTACTTCTTCCCTAGGCATTCAAAGGTGAGCTAAGGAAATGCAAGACTTTGCAGCACCTTTCATTTCCTGAGCTACAAGAAAATGTTTTAGATGTGATTAGCCAGTAATTCTCATTTGTTGTTACTACTGGTAATCCCTCTGTTGCCCCACCCCCCTCCTTTACACATGAAAGCTGCCATGTATCAGACTTCATGCCTCGTCTAGTCTGTACCTGCCAGTTACCTCCAGTAGCTCGGCTATCTGGAACACTACACCTTGAAAATCGGCCCCTTGTACACAAGAACAAAGGAGCATCATTGCACACTGACCCAGTCTGAAGCTGTAACAGTCTAATGTCTGTCCACAATCGACCCGTAATCTTTTCTTCAATGCAAGGGTGCTTGCATCTGGCCTTTTATTAAAGAGGTCCTGTTTCATTAGGACCATAATTATAAATCAAATGCCTGTTTAGGGTTTTAAGAACACAACAGTATTTTACCAGTCTTCCTTTAAAGAATTTCCTTAAACTTCTGCCTACTTATGTCTTGCACCTGGCAAGTTGAAAATGCTGATGTCCATATAAACCTTGATGTTTGTTCATTTTCATTATTACAGTAGATACCCTGCTTAATTTCTTTTTTCCCTACTAGCCAAATGAAATTTTATGTCTTGATTCTTATCTGGGAATATTTCCAACAAAAATTATGTTACTTTCTGTTTGAATAAAGTATCCTGCCTACCTTTTTCATTGATACCTGAAAGAAAGTAATCTGCCTGTTTATGCTGAAGTCTACAGATTACAATCAGGTTATATAAATTAAAGGTAGAACCTGACGGTTTTGATCATTTTAAAAAAATAGGTCAGTGTTACATGAAATAGTCCTTCAAAATGCTGTTCATTGATGCCCTAGGTATAAATGGCCTTTACTTCAACTAAAGTATAGGTTTATGCAGCAGTTGTACACAAAATTCCCACCGGGCCTGGTAGCGCAATCGGTACAGCGTCGGCTCCAGGTACGGGAGGCCCCTGGTTCAATCCCGGGCCGTGACATACCAAATTCGTTAAAAATGGTAGTGGTATAGCTCCCTTGCTAATGCTCAAGCAGATGTAAGGGTAGTTCCACGACTGGTTGGCCCTGTGTCAGGATAATGTGACTGGGTGTGGTATCATGCCAGGTGTTCACTGCATGCTATACACAGTGTAGGCAGCACTATATCTGCTTCAAGTGGACACCGTCTCCAGATAACTGAAATACTGTTGGTGGGACGATAAACCCAATAAACAAAGAAACAAACAAAATTCCCAGAACAGGGGTAAGATGTTGTTAGGTGCGTTAGATATTGACAAACTGTCGGATACCACCTTTAAGATGTTGCCAGTCGTCTGGTGGTACCTTGAAGCAGTGAAAGTGTGCCTGGTAAGCCCGTTTGCTCCCTGTACCATCTGATCCTAGGTAGGGATGAATAATTCCAGGCTCCTTGTTAAGACTGCTTCATCACTAGCAAGTTAATCCCAAGTTCCAGGGAAGCTTATTGGACTTAAACCTATGTTTTGAAACAATTGTTGAAAGAAAAAAAATCCCATTGGGAACAAAATAACATTTTAGAGCCCTAACCTATATCTAAAAGTTGGATTTAAAATATCATACTGAACAAATTTGTACACTTTTAAGCCTTCGACATAAAATGAAAATACACAGCAAATTTTATATATTTTTCTTATAAATGTAGCTATATATACTGAGCTTAAATATAAGTACACACAGTGATAAATGTTAATTTGCTGTGTAATATAATACACAGAAATGTAATCATACTCGGAACATGATCTTGTGAGTTACTCCCATTGTGAATCAAATGCCACAGTGGGTTTTGTCAAAAATCAGTTTTTGGAAATAATTTTGGTCAGATATAAAGGTATTCATGGAGAGCACATTGCGATACATTGCATAGTGAGGTGCACAGAGCAACAGTTTGTAAGCAAACATACCTAAGGACTTCAAATGATTGCAGTACAGTACCTACATGATAATAAAATGTTGACAACTACATTTTTAATGTTATTCGTAATCATGTTTCACTTTGACATCATGATTTAAGACTTTCTTATGATAATTTAGCTGAAATGGCTTATAGAACCTGAAATTTAGACGTTTTTTTATAGCATACTTTATGCCGCATTTATTTCATTTTATTACTACTTCCAAATGACCAAATGATGTCAAATTAAGCCAATGTTGATTTCATGTAAACACTATTCTGTGTATATTTCAGGATACTATTTTCCATTTTTGACAAAAATTCTACAAAGGTAACAATGTTGCTAAAGAAATAGAAAAGTGTTGCCAGACTCTGACATGATTAAGTATTCACTTGGAAAAACACTTTATGGAATATAAACCTTTGTACAATATGTGCTGTAATTGCCACGGCCATTGTATTTTGTTGTTCAGTATGTGCTGTATTTGTCATGGCCATTGCTGTTTATTGTTCAGTATGTGCTGTATTTGTCATGGCCATTGCTCTTTGTTGTTCAGTATGTGCTGTATTTGACACGGCCATTGTGTTTTGTTGTTCAGTATGTGCTGTATTTGACACGGCCATTGTGTTTTGTTGTTTAGTATATGCTGTATTTGTCACCAAATTGTCATAAGCATATAATGGGATACATTGGTTTTGCATAAATACGAGATTAAATTTCATGTAAATAGTTATAGAGATGTGTTATTTAAAAAAGAAATGGAACTGTTTGTTGATGATAGTTAATCTGGGTATCACAAGAAAGGCAGAACAGTCCACATTTACTCCATAGAGCACAAGCATAAAAACTGAGTAAAACAACTGAAAGGACCTACTTGCATTTAGGGATTATTAAGGGGAGACTATTCAATAATGTCTCTTATTCTCAGCAATATACCTCTAAGAGAACCTGAAGATGCAGCATGTGAAATACATGTGTGGATGATCCTGGCCCCTGCACTTCTCTTTCACTACAGTTCCTAGAGATACAGATGGGTGTTAAAAGGTGGAAGACTGATCAGAGACGGCTGTACATGTAGGATGTTCATGTGTGTACATGCAGCATCTCTATGTATACAGTACATTTTTGAGTCACTTCATGTATGACTAATTATGTATGTACAAATGTATCAATATTTGATCTGTGTGATAAAAATTCTACAGTGTGAATTTTTTAAGAGTTTCTTTATCTTGTTGTTTAGCTTACCTTGTTGGTCTGTAAATATGAATGTGCTGTTTGTAATTATTGAAATGCATTTGCTTAAAGGTGGTATCTAACAGTTTGCCTAATTAAATTCATGTAACAATATCTTTTTCCTCTGTTTGGGGGGAATTTAGGCATAACTTCTGCATAAACTCATACTTTAATCTAAGTAAATACGATTTTGAACACAACCTATATTGTAAGCTTCTATATAATGGACCAAAAAGCACACTAAATATTTTTCATTATTTCCAAATCAATAAATAAGTTTGTCTTTGATAATGATCTCTGCTAAAAATGGATATCAACGTCAGAGTGACTACATGAATAACGATATAACTCGTTACTCAAAAGTAAGTTGTCACATGGTTTTCTTAGTTTAAAAATAGCCATCTCTGCAGCATGGCTCAGATTGGAAATACTGAGTGTAGATTTATGCTTCGCTATTCACAAAGATCTAGGGACCCGTCAATGAACATCATTTCGCAGAACCTTATCAAAAAACAGTGACTGACTTGTTTATTTGAGAAAAAACTTTGGTCCAAACTGTCTAATACTGCCTTTAAACTAAGTCACATTTGGTTTAATTGCTTTCTTACATTTATTTTTACTGGAAAAAAAAAAGAGGAAAAGTTTGTTTCACCACATTTAATTTTGGTTTGATGTACTTCTTCTGATAACTAGACCAAATGTAGACATGCTGAATTTGAAAAATATTTCATTGACTTGAGTTAGAGAAAAGCAGAAGAATTGCTGCAGTTTTGAATATCTTTAGCTAATTGAAGCTCAACACCCCTAGAAATTTCTGAATTTTAACAAATGATAGGATTATTGCTCCAATTGTACTGTGAAAGTTTACTGGCTCTTGTATTTGTTTTAAGTGGATTTTGAAAGAACTTCATCTGTATAGTGCATAGCGAGTGAAGTACAGGTCAAATTCATAAGTTTTAGCTTATATTCAATTTAGGTACTGAAAATTTAGTCAACAGTGATAATATTAACATTTTTATAATAAAGATGTTATGAACTTCATGTTTCAAAAAATAAATATTAACTAAGTGCTAATTGGTGCATTAGATCATTAAGCCTTCGCTTGCTATGCTTATACTTTTAAGGCATGGGCAAATAGTCAAGATCCAGATCAGCCAGTTCCCTTATTGTTAACACTATTATTACATATATATTATTTATTGATTTGATTATGGCATCATTTATACATGTACATGCACCATGCATTTAATTTATAAATCATTTACGGTATATATTATAACACCTGTTGGCATTAATTGCCTTGTGGAATACTGATCTATGTATTCTGTTGTTAAATATAAGCTGTATTCATTACAGAATTGTAACAAATCATATAATACACGCTATGGCTCTGAATTAAAACTTAAGTTGTGGGTATCGCTTGATATGTAAAACTTAAATGTTTTTAAAAAAGTAAAAAAATGCTTTCTTTTTTTTTTTTCAAGATTAATGGCAGGAAGAGTCTCTTTTTTCCCATGAATATAGAGATTAAACTGAGTACAATCTAAAAAATATATCATTTTGATCATTTAAGATTATTTATTTTGTTCAGTTTTCAATGTTGAAATGTATTCTGAAAAGTGATGAAATTAAAGAAGGAAATACTGTCCTCACAGAGTGACATTTTGACAATTTGTTTTAATGAGATGGCAGATTTATTGTTAGCCTCAGGATATTCAATATTTGGTAATTATTTGACAATTAGATTTGTGTCAAAAATTTGATATGTGACCTTGTTGTGATATATCATCTCTGATAGGCATGTTGTTTTGATATATGGTCCATTTACAGCCTGAAGGCCACAGTGTTCAAAGAATGGGGGAAGTAACCTGATACAGCATTGTAGCCGATAATTTTTCACCAAACCTCATGTTATGGAAACACATAGCCCGCTAAATTTGTTAATAGTTCCACTGGACCTTGTTGCAGGCTTTGGGTTCGATCCCAAGTTTTGACATACCAAAGTTGTTGAAAATTGGTATTGGTAAAGCTCAAGCAAATGTCAGGTTAGCCAGGTGTCAGGATAAGGTGACTGGTTGTGTTATCATGATAGGTGTAATGCATGCTAAACACAGTGAAGGCAGCTCTGTATCTGTTCAAGTGGACACCGTCTCCAAAAACCTGAACTACTTTTTGGTGCGATGATAAACACAACAAACAAAATAAGTCATTCTAAATCACTTATTTACTCTGGTTTAAGGGATGGTTGGTGGGGTATTTAGATAGGGGCCAGGTAATTTGGGTAAAACTTAGACATGAATAGAATCAACTGCTGCCTGGTTAGGTTCTGCACTGTTTCCTTCCGTGTCTCTAGAAAATAAAGATTGTTTTGCATGATATAGTTCTGCTCTGTTTGCTGTGGATTGTTCTGCATGTATTTTGTTGGCAAAAGCCTTAAGGTTTATTATGAGTGTTTAACAACTGTAGCAAGCATGGGGTTATATGTGCAGCGTGCAGCCAGTTTGTTTTACTGCAAGATAAATGTGAACTGGTCCTATGTGTGATAACATTCTTCAGTAGGTGCAACAGTGCTGTTTAAATTTACAAACCACCAGAGGTCATCATGTTTCAAATAGGCGGGGTGAAATTCTTCGCTGCACCTTAATTGAATATCTGCCAGTATCAATTTGTTGTCATTATAATAAAACATTCCACAATGCAAACCAAACACTGATATACCTATTAACACAGTATTGGTTTCCTTATTTGGCAAGTGTTTTAAACTGAATAATTTATTAATATGATTAGGCAAGTGTAAATAGTTGTTAAAAAATGTTGTTGAACATTTAATTTTATTATTTATTGTTATTTTATTATCATCTTTGTATAAAACACTTACAGATTTAGCTTTATGTAAAATTTCCAGAACAAACACACAAAAAACATTTGTATAAATTCAGGTAAAAAAAACACCTGGTAAATTGTATTGGGTTTGGTCCAGATAGATGGCAAAAATATAAACAGCGTTTTAGTGATTACAATTTTCCAGTGGGGAGCATATCCTTGAACCCCCTAATTGCTAATATGTACAAGTTTGCAAAATCAGCCTTCAAGTCAGTCATTTCTGGTCTTTTACTGATATTTTCAAGTCATTTATGTATAATAAATGGCATGTACAGAATGCAAAATGCACCGTTTGTAAACATATAGCAAGGTCTGTTATTTCATAAAGATGAACAGTGTAAAGTCCCAACATTGTTCCCTTATACCCAGTCAACTTTGAAGCAGTTGATTGGCAAGATTTGATTGCATTGTAAGACTGTGTTTCACCTTGTTTCTCATCGTTTTCTATATTGATATTGCTAGAAAGATTATTTTACCACTAAATAGAGTATTTGCTAAATCCCGCCCCTTATAATTGCCAAGGTATTAGGATTGTTTTTTTACCTTTACAACAAAGGTCAGGACCATTAACTTATTGTTTTAAAGTTTGAAAGCTTTAATATTAATGAGATTAAACAATACTATGAATGAATAGATGAGCTTTTGTTTTAATTGTACTTGTACATGTTAAGAGCGACAGTGTATATTATTAATTTCTTGATATTTATCTCATGTACACCGCCAGTGAATATGATGTGTAAAATCAGGCGTTTAATCAAATAAAACAGTTTCAGTTTCCGTTTATCTAGCCTTGTTCGACCCACATCACCTTAGAAGTCTGACCTAGTTTCTGGATGGCCCAGTCAGGATATTGGAATGCACTTCCTTATAAAGACCTTCCCAATCTTTATGAATGTGCATTTTATTCTTCCTAGATAATCACTTTAAAAATCAAAATCTTCATGTAGAAGGACAACAAAGTAAATATAAACAAAGTTACTTCAGCTGTCAAGAAGCAAGGTAATGTTTAAAACATACACTGTGAAAGTAAAGACTACATTTATCGCTTTACTAGTCCAAATTTAGAAATGTTTTTATCAACGGTGCAGGTATTCACACTTATCTAAGCAGAAATTGATCAAGCTTAAGCAAATAGTTTAAGTCAAGATCAGCCAGCTCTGGCATAGAGCAGTCTGATAAGGATCCGCACTATTTGATGCACTGTCTCTAGCAAGGTAGTATAGGTAGTTACTTTTGAAAGCAACTGTTGCAAATTAATTATTGCGTTATTACCCCAAATTCATCAGGTTTAGGTCTGGACTGATTACAACATAAACAAGCCACCACAACCATCTAGTGTTGTTATGTTCTGCATAAATCCACTCTGTTACACCCCTTGATATATAGAGATACACTGCAGCATGTTAAACACAGGCTGGTGCATTAATGCAAGGAGGAGTGCAGGGTTATTTATAAAAGCAGTACTGACTTCTGTGTCAGGCAGGACGGTGTGTGTGTGGGTAGATGGTGTGGTTGTGGATGAATGAGTGTGTGTGGGTGGATAGTGTGTAGATGGTGTGTAGACTGTGTGCATAATTATGTATTTTATATTTGTGGACGTTGCATGGATTATGTGTATGAAGACATTTATTTTTTACATTATATAGAAGGGGCCGATTAAAGGCTCCTTTCCGCATAAAATATGCCTAGATTTTCCTCTAAAATGAAAATTCCCCTCTGATTAAATTCAATATTTCATTTCGAAAATGTGGAAATTAGACAATTTAATGCAGATCTTGCTTGAGTAAACTGGACTATGATTATCTGTAGGAGTTCAAAAACAGGATCAATAGAGAGATGGCCTTGTAATAAACAAACAAGATGTATGAAAACATGCTTTCCCCTTCTCTAATGCCTCAGGCCCTGTCCCATTTTTCAGAACCCTACCCCCAGGGAGAATGCCTGTGTGGATTTGTTGATAGTGTTTGGGTGTGTGGGTATGTGGAGAGTGAATGTGGGTGTGTGGATAGTTTGTGCAGGTTTGGATAATATCTGCATTTGGGTAGTGTGTGTAGGTGTGTAGATAGTGTGTATGTGCGTGTGTGGATCGTGATTGTGGATGTGTGGATAGTGTGTCCAGATTGTGGGTGTGTGGATAGTGTGTCCAGAGTGTGGGTGTGTGGATAGTGTATATGTGGGTGTGTGGATAGTGATTGTGGATGTGTGGATAGGTTGTCCAGAGTGTGGGTTTGTGGATAGTGATGGTGGGTGTGTGGATAGTTTGTGCAGAGTGTGTGTGTGTGAATAGTGATTGTGGGTGTGTGGATAGTTTGTGCAGAGTTGTGTCTGTGAAAAATATGTATAGGTGTGTACCCATTCTTACAACCTTTGTATCAGCTGGCTTACACAGTTGGTTAATATGGTATGTTAAATGCAGCATTTGGTATTTACTGTGATGCTTAACTGGACCTGGTAATGCAATCGGTAGAGCATCAGCTCCAGGTACGGGAGGTCCTGGGTTCAATCCCGGGCTGCAACATACCATTAAAGCCATTAAAAATGGTAGTAATATGCTCCCTTGCTAAAGTAATATCTGCTTCTAGTGAACACCATTTCCAGATAGCTACAATACTGTTGGTGGGACGATGAACCCAACACACACTATGAGGCTTATATTGTGTAACCATGTCCTCATTTCGGAATTATACTGATAAAAAATTCAGAGATCTGTCATCCAAAAAAACAAATAGAAATCTGCGTAGCATAACCCAAATCAGTCGTTAGCAGTTTATTTGTGTCATATAGCATCTAGTTGAAATTAGAATGAATGGAGTTTTCCTTACTTTCCTAAGTCCTGGTTATAATGTATAAACATACAACACTTGTTACCTTATGACTTTACAGGCTGCAATAGCCAGGTGGTAAAGCGTCAGCTTGCAGATCGGGCGGTCATGGGTTCAAACCCAGGCCGGGTCAAACCAAAGACTTGAAAGTTGGTAGTAGTGGTTTCCCGCCTTACGCTTGGAGCTAAGGGGACAGCATTACGCCTGACTCGTCGGTGTCAGTATAATGGACCGGCCGGGTTCAGTTCCTGGGCACCACATAAGTGCCCCTGTGCTATAATAGAAATGTTGCTGCACATTATCGGTAAAAATGCCGGCTAATCTCATCCCATCCCTAATGACTTAGATCCCCAAGTGAAGACGTTCCTTTTGATTCTTCCAGATGTGACATGATCAAGATACAGCTTTGCTCAGTTTTTTGTAGCTATCAGGATTTTCTAATTCTTTTACCTGATGAAGTGTTAATTGCTTGGGGATGGTTTTGTAACACACCAAAAGTATATCTCTCGGCAAGTATTTTCTTGCATAAGCACAGGTCTATTTTAAGAGAAAACTAATTATGTACAAATTACATGTTTTATTTGCTTTTAACACTGATGGCGTGTTTATTGTTTGGCAATAATTCCTTAGGTGATAGTTAGCCCAGAAAACAAAACTTGCAGGAGAAAAAATTACACTTCAGTGTCAGCAATTATCATCAAAATTAGGTTTAATCATCAACAATTTATTTGAAATATTAGGTCTTTAGCAACAATAAATATTATCAAAATTGGGTCTATAACATCAACAATTTATTATCAAAATTAAGTCTTCTGTATCAACATTTTTTTTAGCTCACAACGAGCTCAAGGGTATTTTTTCTAATATCCCTAAATCTGTTGTCCGTCATGCTGTGTCATACTTGGTCAGAATGTTTGCCTGCAAGAAATCTTGGATGAGTTAAAGAATGGATCACGTGGGGTCAAAAAGTAGGTCACTAGGTCAAATCTTAGAAAAAGCTTGGGAACATACTACAGACCACATTTATAGTTCAGTCTTTACCAAACTTGGTCAGAATGTTTGTATGAAATCTAGGATGAGTTCCTTATTGTGTCAAAAAGTAGGTCACTAGGTCAAATTTTAGGAAATCCTTGTGAACACTCTAGAGGTCACATTTATGGCCATATCTTCACCAAACTTTGTCAGAATGTTTGCCTGCATGAATATAGATATGTTTTGAACTGAGTCACTTTGATTCAGTAGGTCACCTGCTAAAATTCTAGAAAATGTTATCAGCCCAGTGACCACACTAATGGTAAAATCTTCACCAACGTTCTCGAAAGTAAATAAGTCTTATTTACTTGACAAACAATATGAGCCTACTAAAAGCCTGTGTCCTCATGTGAGCAATTAAGGGCCATCATGGCCCTCATGTATCCAATTAGGTCATAAGTGTAATTATAAATTAAGGTCTAAAGCATACAAAAATTATTTCAAAATTAGGTGTTTTTATCACAGATTAGTACTAATGTTTTCAGTGCTTTTTAACCAATTTTATGTACGTCTTCCTTTTTGATTTCAGTTAGATTTGTACCAATGATATCTGTGCTTTATAACAAATTTTAAATACCTTTTGTCTTTTTCAGCTAGAATAAAACCAATATTATTTATGCTTTTTCACCATTTTTATGTACCTCTTGTTTTTTCATTTCTGTTAGATTTGTACTAATGTTATCTGTGCTTTGTAACCAATCTCATGTGTGTCTTCCTTCACTTTCAGTCATATGACCCAAAAGACTACGTGGCAGGACCCACGCAAGGCCAACTTTAACATCAATAACGTGTCCCCTATGTCTCCTATGGGCCAGACAACGCCCCCTCAGTCGCAGCTGTCGCCCAATGTGTCCCTGCAGAACCTTCACAGTATCCAGAGCCTTCAGAACCTGCCTCTCCCACATGGTTGGGAGCAAGCATCAACACCTGAGGGGGAGACATACTTCATCAACCATATAGAGCGAACTACCAGTTGGTTCGATCCACGATTGCGTAAGTGCTTCTTCAACCATGTATAGCAAACAACTAGTTTTTTTGTTTTGTTTTTGATGTACATTGCAGCGACCAACTATGATCATTGTAGCAACATCCAGCTTTTTGGTGGAGGAAGACTCCAGACAAATGTCTGGGTGTAACCACCGGTAAACCGCAAGTCAGCTGGAAGACCATCTCACATCAAGTCCTTCGCCCTGAATGGGACTCGAACCCACACAGTGAGAGGCAAAGCAGTCAGAGGAGTTACAAATCGCGACTACCACTACGCCACATGTGCCTTAGCAAACAACTAGTTGGTTTGATCCAAGATAACATAAATACTTAATCAACTATATATAAACCAGTTACAAAGCGAATCACTAGCTTGTTCAATCCACAGTTACATGTTTCTCATCAACCATAGAGAATGAACCGCTAGTGGAAAATAACATAGTGTCCTGTACGCTTGAGAAATGCACCTGCAGCATAATTTTAAATTAAAACATAGACAACTGGTTTGATTTTATAAAAAATTATAAAGGTTGATTATGTAGTGTAGTATCAGGGTTGTCACTAGAAATATTTTGAGCAGGCTCTGTGGGCCCGGATGTTTAACGTCTTTCGAACATCAGATTAATCAACTTAAATCTGATAAAAACAAGATTTAACAATTTAATCAAAATCGATGCAAACAAAGCAAACAGAACATTTAAAATAACAAACAAAACAATGCATGCATAAACTGATCATTATAACTGGGGATTTACATGATTGGCCAGTTGATTGTACATGAAAATAATCAAACAAGTCGATCTTTCTTTTTATCATCTTGGATACCCCCATCTTGAAATATTGTGTATGATTGCCGTCTTAGGTTTCTTAAAACATGTGATGGGTCAATATCGAAGCAAATTGTCCAATCAAATCGCAGTTTACAAATGTTTTTCGGGTATCTGTAAAATATATGCGAATATGATAGTGTACAGTTGTTAACTGTCTTTCACGGCGGGTTGTCGTAACTCTTGACCGATTTTCATTTCTTTTTTCAAATTTGAGGCGGCCTGATTTACATTTGAGGCGGCCTCCTAGTGACAACCCTGTAGTATACCACCTATTGTTTGTCCATCCTTTTGGTAGCAGAGTGATTACACCTACTTTTACACCATAGGAGGGTCTGGGTTAGACTTACCACTTTACTTGCCTTTGTATGATGTTGTGAATGAATGCTGAATATCTTTTGCTGAGGTGAATCTTATTTTAAAATTTGTAAGAGGTATGGCCCTTTCTTTTTCTTGAAGAGATTTATGCAAGCAAAGCAGAACCTTATAAACACAACTTCTATCAAACTTCCAGGATAATGTTTGAACTTAGCTCCATTGATCAGGTTTAAAACCAAGTAGCTCTGGCTTACAGTGGTCCTGTCTTCTGATTTTTCTTTACAGTTTGTCATACAGAACATTTACAAGTGAGGCCAATTAAGGTCATGGTCATATTTAAGGCCATGTTTAAGGTCATACCTTATAAAGTAATAAATGGCTACTTATGCTATATATTTGTGTCTTGGATAATTTTTGTTTGTATTTCATCAAACTTCCTCACTGTGATATTCGCATAACATTTGCAAGTACAACCCTCAAGGTCACATTTAAGGTTATTGCATCATTGGGGGCCTGTGTCACTTCCATTGACATTTCCTGAAATGTTCAGTTATTACCTAACAGAAATATTAGTTTTTCATATATGGTTTCTGTAAGATGCTGATAAACAATATTTCTCTTCATAAGAAATTGAAAATAAAAAATGCTTATCATTTTAAGAAATATATAACACCCAAACTTTCAGTCACAGTTAGAAAAATTTCTTGTTATCAACAAATATTTGTCCTCTATTATTCATAATATCTTGTTTACAAGTTATGACATGATGCAAGATAAAAAAGAAAAAACAACAACATGAAAATAATCTTAAAGTTGACACTTGTTCAAAGAGCAATAGGCAGAGACCCTTTTCAAATAGAGAGGGTATTTTTGTGAGACCCTTTGATATGGGGTAGAGGCTGTGACTTTATCTGCTCACACAGTAGGAAGATCACTATCTCTTCAAGGACAAAAAGTGTCCACTCAAATGAAACACATCCGCCGACAAGTGGAAGACTCCTGTATTCTTAAAAAACTGCTCCCTTCTTTTGCTCCTTCTTGTTTTGTCAATGAGTTCTTTGGTTGTCGTTCTATGATAAGCTAAATGCACCTCTTAACGTTATTATAACCGTCTTCATTTACTTTATATCTTCTAACTGCAAATTTATCTGGGTTAGACATAAAGAGTAGATCTGGATAGGCTTAGACATAAAGTGTAGATCTTAATAAGCTTAGACATAAAGTGTAGATCTATATAGACTAGACATAATGTGTGGATCTAGATAGGCTTAGGCATAAAGTGCGGATCTGGTTAGGCTTAGGCATAAAGTGTGGATCTAAATATGCTTAGACATAAAATGTAGATCTAGATAGGCTCAGACATGTGTAGATCTGGATAGGCGTAGACATAAAGTGTAGATCTGGATAGGCTTTGACATAAAGCATGGATCTTAATAAGCTTAGACATAAAGTGTAGATCTATATAGACTTGACATAACGTGTGGATCTAGATAGGCTTAGGCATAAAGTGCGGATCTGGTTAGGCTTAGGCTAGATATAAATGTAGATCTGGATAGGCTCAGACATAAACTGTAGATCTGGATAGGCTTAGACATAAACTGTAGATCTAAATAGGCTTAGACATAAAGTGTGGATCAAGAAAGGCTTAGACATAAAATGTAGATCTAGATAGGCTCAGACATAAAGTTAGATCTGGATAGGCTTAGACATAAAATGTAGATCTAGATAGGCTCAGACATAAAGTTAGATCTGGATAGGCATAGACATAAAGTGTGGATCTGGTTAGGCTTAGACATAAAGTGTGGATCAAGAAAAGCTTAGACATAAAGTGTAGATCTATAAAGACTAGACATAACATGTGGATCTAGATAGGCTTAGACATAAAGTGCAGATCTGGTTAGGCTTAGGCTAGATATAAAATGTAGATCTGGATAGGCTCAGACATAAACTGTAGATCTAGATAGGCTTAGACATAAAGTGTGGATCAAGAAAAGCTTGGACATAAAATGTAGATCTAGATAGGCTTAGACATATAGTGTAACTCCTGTGACAGCTTAGCCTCTCATCGCGTGGGTTCAAGTCCCTGTCAGGGCAATGGACTTGATGTGGGAAGGTTTTCCAGCTAACCTGCAGTAGGCCAGTGGTTCTACTCAGACATTTGCCTGGGGTCTTCCTCTACCAAAATAGCTGGATGTCACTTTAATGATCATAATTGGTCACTGCGATGTATTTAAAAAAACAACAACAAAAACACAACAAAAGTAACAATCTTGATCAAATGGCTCCCAACAGGATCCAGACACTCTTTGCCTAAGACAGATACATCTTTGCCTAGCAATTCAAGTTGTACTATATAGATAGGAAAATAAGAAAAGATCTTTACCACATTGTACAACAGGTATTAAATTATAACAGATAATACAATTTGAACTACCATTAGACAAAGGCATATAGAGTAATGGTAAAATTGACAAAAACACAGAGACAACATTCAAAACACAAAAAGAAAAGCCATCAGTGACTACCATGGAACGGTACGTCAGCTAAAGGACTGACTGGGGTGCTTAAACCTGGTTTGTGGAGGGCTGTAACCTCTCACTTCCTGAAGGTTTTTCAAACAAACAAAGCAAATAAAAACATCCTGCCTAAGACAACAAACAGCAAGCACCTGCATTGTGAATTAAAACTAATAAAAGAATACAATATACAAAAGAATAACTCTTATAAAATAACTTTAAAAACTGAATTCAGAGTTTGTGCTTTTTCAAGATATCTATAAAAAAGTAATCCAGTTTGGCAGAACTTTTCTGATTTAACTATCATTTGTTTTTATTTTGTGAAATCGCTTGTGGTCACTTGAAAGTTGTTAAATAAGCATGTGGAGTGATTTTTTTTTTTCTAAGCACCTTAAATGTATGTCAAACTGATAGTAAAGGCCACATGGAATGAGAGTGTTATTGTGTGATATAATGTCAATACACTTGAACACAACACTTGACAAAATTTGACCACGTTAAGAGGCATCATGACTTGAGGCTTAAAGCAGTCCCTTATCAGCTACTGTCCAAGTATCCAAGCTTATTTTTTGTAGCATGTAAATTTGATTGGTTAAACGCTTAACAATGACCTTCAGATTTTACACCACCAAAAAAACTAAGTACATATAGTTATTTCTTTGACGCACATACATTGTGCTCATTAGTGTACATATAATTAAATCTTTTGTTGACATCAATTTTTCTCAAAACAACATCACTTTTTCTTTATCACATTTTTTCCCTAAATACTTGTTGGTGAATCAAAGAAAGTTACAGCTGGTAAATAATGGTATGATTTCGCACCATTACCTTAAATGGTCTTCATTTGGCAAAATCTGAAAAAGAACTTTAACCAAGATGCTGGCTGTACTGGCACAGAGGTGCTGCGGCCTTTGGCATGGAGTGACATTGTTTCAATTCAAGGGCAAGACATATCAAATGTATACCTATACCAAATCAATGCTAATCAAAGTGTTATGTTGAATATATGTATCAATTCAGTAAAACCGTATAGTATAGGTACTTTTTTTAAATCTTCACAAATAAAGAAATGGATATACCCCTGTTGATCCCTATCTTTGTTTGCAGCAATGAACATGCAGCGGCTGCAAATTCGTGCAAACCCGCCAAATCAAGGTCACATGAACATGAGTGGGCCAGGTCAAGGTCGTATCCCGGGACTTCCGCAGCAGACGGCCTTACAAAAACTGCAGGAGGAGAAGGAGTTGCTTCGACAGAGGCAGGAGGAACTAAACAGACAGGTATGCTCAGTTTTGTTTAGAGATATTTCTTGTCTCATTGTGTGCCTGCTGCATTTGTTCATAGCCTATACTGTATTTTAATTTATTTGCTAAACAAACATTGATGGAGAGTAAGTATCCAGTAGGGAAGCCATAAGTCAGACATCCCCTATCAGTAGAGCATCAGCTTCAGCTATGGGTTACGAATCTAGATGGCGACATATCAAAGTAAAAAAATAGATAGTAGTGGTATATCTCCCTTGCTAATGCTCAATCAAGTAGGAAGGTAGTTCCAAGACTGGTGCCTGGACAATGTGACTGGGTGTGGTATCATGCCAGGTGTTCATGGCATCTATACACAGTGAAAACAGCACTATATCTGCTTCAATTGGATACGGTCTCCAAATAGCTGAACTACTGTTGGTGGGACAATAAACCTGAGAAACAATTTTAATACATTGTTAAAAAAACAATCGACTATCTTTTAGAAGTTTGAAGATTATTTTACAGGAGATGGCATTGCGCAATTCTAACCATGTGAATCAAATTGATGTCTCGAAGGAGCTGACCACGATCACAGACCCATTCCTGGGGCAGACGACCGTTTCAGACCTTCACGCTAGACAAGGCAGCACAGACTCTGGTTTGGGTAACTTTGATCACACATTCTTAAATATTTAACAAATTCTTAAAAATTTGACATTCTTAAATATTTGCCTTTTACGTCATTAAGTAACTCTCCAAGCTCAAGAAAGAAGTATTTATGGTACGAAATTGCAGTATATCCACTTATTATTACTAGTTGTAACTATTTGAGCTCTAAATGCCTCACATCTATGCTTCTGCAACCACTGAGTTTTGTACTTCTCATATAACATATTGGCTTCTTTGGTTGAAAATCCATGCTGGTCTTTTTCTCACCATTTAGGAAATGACCTGATCTTCAGAATTGGGTATTTTTCCCATCGTTTTAGACAAAATTGGGTAAAACTCAAACTATATATATTAAGTAAAAAAATCATGTAGTTGGGTCAATCCACTCCTTTTATATTACACTCCTTTACAAAGTAATATCTCTATTTCTTATGTGACTGAATAGACATTAATGTCATTTATTTGGCCAGGGCTGAGAATTATAATTTTGTTCGTTCTTTGAATTAGGAATTTTCTCCTTGAAATTGGGGAAAAGAATGATACTTTTGGTGATTGGCAACATCAATTATAGCGGTCTTCAAAATGGGCCAAAGAACCCTGCTATTGAAATTCATATTGTTTGCTAATGAATCACTATTAATTACATATATTTCTTAATTCAATAAGAAGTAGAGTAGATCATTAACTGACAGATACTAGTATGCGTTCCCTATATATGTATATCTTTCACATAATTTATGTTTTGTTCATTATGTAAAAACCTGTATTTATTAATGCAAGAATAGGCAACCTCATGTTTAAATGTCTTAATTGACCTGTCATCGTTGGACACCCATGACCCATGACCGATCCATTCCATTACTTTCCATTCATCGCCAGTGGGATATTTAGTTCACTTTTTGCCATTTCTGGTAATGATATTTCATTAGTCGCTTTATAATGAATTCTGATGAAGTATTCAGTCCAATGATAAAGCTTCTTTCATTGTTTTGACAGACTTGTCAAAATGGCGACATCATTGTTATACTTCTAGTCTCCACGCTGAAGAGTATGGATTTTGTAAGCAGTAATATGATTGGCTAATTCTTGTTTTATTCAATTCGATAAGACTACAGAAGACTTACCAGTAAACCCACTGTCGACGAATGGAGTAAAACTGAATAGTCAAGCGTGGGTGTCCGACGATGCTGAGTTGTTGGATGTTGGTTAACTTTACATTTATCAATAGCAGATTCCTTAATTGTACAGTTGGAATATACAAAATAAGTCTGTTCACATTTTTTTTTTCAAAATGTCTATTTTATCGAAGTGTAATTACAACTGTTATTTATGTTAAGGAGGAATGGGTAGCGGAAGCAGTTTCATGCCAAAAACTCCGGAGGAATTTCTGAGTAACGTTAGTGAAATGGAGGCACAAGACGGAGGTATGTATAATATAATCTAGAAAACAGTTTAGTTTAAATCATGATTCAACTTTATGTTTTGTTAGAGTTTTTTTACTGTTTATGAAATGGTTGTAAACATGGTATTTATATTGCTGATAGCCGATGGTTGTTTGCCAACTGCATCATTTGATTCCTAGTCACAATCACTGTCTTGTCACCGCTTCAAATGTTGCTTAAAAAAAACAAACAACTTAATTCAAGAATTATCCTTGATTTTTTACTTCTTTACAAGATATAAGGCATATATATTACCAGTATAATATATATTATCAGTATAATATTTTCACTGGGAGGTCTGTAGAGGTTAATATGAATAGCAGAAATATTTCTACTATCTTTCACAGTGACTTTCATTGTTTGTTTTTAATTACAAATTCACAGCTTTGCAGCATCGTCTTAAATCGAAGGGTTTGTCATTTTCTGTAGAATTTTCATTAATGGCATCATCAACAGGGTTTTATGACTAAAAAGCATTTATTATATAAGAACACAGTTGAAATGTTGTCAATAATTTATTAATTAAATATCTTATCCATGATTTGATGTGCCAGGTAACTGTCCATTTGAAAAAATTCACTAAAATCTTTATGATGATCATGTTTTGCAAATGTTGCTCAAATATCCTGCTTATGACATCGAAAACAGGTTGTTATACTTGAGACTTTGGCAAATTTCTGTAGATGTTTCTGGTAATTTCTGTACAGGTATGAAAACTTCTGGATGTGTTTGGTGAAAAAAATGATGTTGACCACAAGACCACAGGAAACGATGAGAAAGTGATTTGAATATGCAGTTCTAATAAATACTTAAAAGTTGATGGTTGCAGCATATAGACCTTGAAATATATAATGTAGTGTAGTGTTTGGTATGGTATAATATAATGTAAAATGGTATAATGTTATTTGATAAAATTTGATACAATTATGATAAAATGATATATATATGATGTAAGTTTATAATTTATGTAAAATATATATATAAAACTCATTGTACATATCTCCCCAGGACACCGACAGGGTGATTTCAATAATATGGACATGGCGAGTATGGACACAACAGAGCACTCTAACATGGACAGTGATGACCTTGTCCCAAGTCTCCAGGTCAGTGTCACCATGGCAACATGAAACCCTTTCTGCCTTGGAAACAAGCCAGAATCATTGAAGGCAACTAACACACATTAAACATTTTGCCAATAAATAGATGTGTAGGGGGGGCATGTGTCTGGATGGTTGGAGTGGTCAACTGGTAAATTTACAGCCCTTCATTGTGTGGGTTTGAGTTCCAATAATGTAAATACTTTCAGGTGAAGGTGTCTTCCAGCTGACCTGCAGTAAGCAGGTAGTTCTATCCAGATATGTCTTTTTTTTCCAGATAACTGGAAAAAGTAATGGCCATTACATTGTTGTACTAAGTTTCAAATCTGTTTGCATAAATTGTATTATTAAGGTATTTTTATTTCATATTAACTGCAAAGATAATCTTTCAAAAAGTATATTGTTTTGTGTTGCTTGGCGTGACTTAGACATTAGTACTTTTTTGTCAAAAATGTCAAAACTTTAAAGTTTGAAAATTTTGCCAAAAAATAATAAATATTTAGTCAAAGAACACATGGTTATATAAAATGCATTTTAATTCTAATCTATATATTTATTAAATATGAAATAAATACAACCAAATCATTGAGTTTATGCAACCAGATTTGAAACTTGGCAAAAAAAACCCCAAATGGCCGTTATTTTTTCAATTTCTCTGAAAAAGGGCCATATGTATGTCTCTGGTCTTCCTCCACCAATAACTAGCTGGATGTTGCCAATATGACCACAATTGTATGTGTGCAATGTATCTAAAAAGGAAACAAAATAGCCCCTGTTTTCAGAATAACTAAGAAGTTTACACTTCAGCATTAAATTGTATTTAATTCACATTTTCTTTTAATGGATGTGAATGACATGCCAGCTTAAAAACAGCATTGCAAAGGAAGGTGGCAATGTTGAAATGTAATTAGAATTTCAGGAGTCTCATTTTAAGCCCAATGTGTTGTATATAACACTTTTACCATGACAGACATGTATATCACAGCACATGTCTAAACCCTTGGTCAGATTTGATGTAAACAAAAACCAGCCAAGGGTTGACTCATCTCATAGTTTATATGGTTAGTCATAAGTCAACGAAAATTCAGTCCACAAACATGTACTAGTGATTTAAGAAACCAGAAATCAAATAGACTCAGCAAAACATTATTAACTCTTATGCACACTAAAGGTAAATAAATCTGACATAGGTTGTGTGCCATCCCCCATACCAAGCTGTCTAGTCATGGTCTGCCTCATGATTTGTATCTACAGACATTTAAAAAAACAAACCCAAATTAATTGTGCCTGGGCCCTTTTTAGAGAATTAAGCAGTGACATACCGATGTTGTTAAAAATGGCAGTGGTATAGCTTCTTGCTAATGTTCAAGCTAATATAAGGGAAGTTCCACAACTGGTCGGCACAGTGTCGGGAAAATGTAATTGGGTGTGGTATCATGGGTGTAACTGGGTGTGGTATCGTTGGTGTAACTGGGTGGCGTATAATGGGTGTTCATGGCATGATTATGCAGTGAAGGCAGCGCTACATCTGCTTCAAGGACACTGTCTCTATAAAGCTGAAATTCTGTTGACTGGCCAATAATCCCAACAAACTAGGCAAATAATGTACATCCAGACCAGCCAGCTGTAGCAGGGAACTGTCTGGTTGTGATCTGCACTATTTGCTTTGGGCTCTTTAAATATTAGACTATGCACCTTTTCATGTAGATAATGTGTATCAAGGGTTATTAACACCCTGTAGCAAGTGATGGGTTAAAAAGCAATGACTTGCTTTCAAGATGTAAGCATGCCAACTAGAGCTGAGTAAAAATATTAATTGATAATATGATGCAAATAGTGTGGAGCTTGCACAGACAGCTCCCAGCTGATCTAAATGTTTGACATAGCCTAATTACAACACTCTGAGCTGGCTTAAAGTTTCATTTTATAGTTTTCTTTAACTTATGAGCCCTAAAAAAATGTCTTAATTGAAAGATATGATAGAGGTGATAATTACATAAATAACCAAATTAGCTTCTGAGTTCTTGAATTGATGGTAACAAAACTATTTCGTATTAACACCAGAGGCATTGCAACTATTTACCTTTAGGCAATTTAATTGAATTTTATTCATTCTTCAATTGCTCATGTTTTACTTTAATTTCCCGGTCAGCGAGAAAGATTCATCAAAAGAAAGCAAAATTAAAGCAAAGAAAGGAAGAAGTGTGTTTTTTACATATTTTTGGAGTATTTTTATTTAGTAAAGTATATTCTAATAATAATGTAGAGAACAAATGACATTACTTTGTTTTCTTTATTTTTTATTCATTCAAATTTGACATGTATGAGATTATTTAAAGTTCAGATTTGAGGACGTCGACCTAGTCGCAAAACTTATGTTAGCTGAGGTAAAAAGTTGTTAAAATTTGGAAAATAATCCAGAATACAATGCTGAAAAATGTGATATATCTTTTGTCAGGATTCATTTTAGTCACTATAACACATCTAATACCTTAACATAAAAAAAATCCATCCTAATTGTATGTCCAGCAAGTAAAGCATTAACAGAAGCCCTTTTATTAATATTTCTGACACTTAAAGAGAAATGTTGATATATGCTGGTTCTTTATTAATTTTTGAATTTGGGAGTCTTAAAGCATTTGTTAATAGATATATTGGTACCCTGTAGATGTAGTGTATGTTATTGTTGTTTTACAGGCAGATGATATTAACAACGAACTTTTGAATGATGTTGAAACCGTCCTCAGTTCGAACAAGATTGAGAACATGGAAAATCTTCTGACCTGGTTATGAGGACAAGGTGACGACCCGCTGTTGTCAGGGTTACCATCAGCAGCCAAACTGTATCCCTGCAACAGTGGCAGAACACTGCCTAGCAACCAAAACATCAGTGGCGCCGCCTAATGACAATACAACTGTGTGCTGATGGGCAGTTAATAGGCCTTTATATATTTAATGAAAAGGCATTTTGTGTTGTAATGATAATGTCTTTGTACAAGATGATATAGCGATATTGCTGATAAAATACTATATTTTTCTGTTATACAGTAGATATCATATTCGAATAAAGGCAGCCATTGATTATTACTATTAAGCAAGGTTTTTCTAGGTAGAAACCGATATGATTGAGCTAGACATGAGATTTACTTCGCAAGGTCAAAGAAAAAGACAAAGAATGTTAAAGGAAGACCTTGCATGAAACATCTCATGTGAGTAGATAGTCCATGTTAGAATTGATAAAGGGAATACACCATTTGTATAATAACCACTAATGCGTGAAAAAATATCATGTTTATTTTTTCTTCATTGTTTTTTACCAAATGTATCAGGGATATATGAAAAATGAATGTTTATATGAGTGAAAATTATATTTTCTACTTGAAAGACGAAAAAGTAAAAAAAAAAATGGAATGTCATTTATAATCATCATTTAGCCCATAGATAACTATACATGGTCATTTTTAACATTTTGTGTATAAAATTCATATTCTATATAATGATATTTATCATATTTTGTCACGAATGTTTAGTGTTAAGCTATTTTATTGTTTATATTCTTCAGTATTTCGACTGTATTGGAAATTTTTGGTACAACTTCTGACACTGGTACTTTTATGTTGCATTCAAATAATGCCTGTGATATGTGCTTCCTTCTCTCTTTACCCAATGATATATTTTGCAATTCAACTAAAAATGTTTTGTCAAAAAAAAGAAAAAAAAGAAAAAAAAATGCTATTCAGTTTATGAACATGTTTTTACCAAATATTATGTTTGTAAAAACACATAATATGTCCCGCAGTCATGCTTGATACTGTCTGTCTAGGCTAGGAATTTACAATACAGTCAATATATTATAAATAATTTTATGTGTAACATCTTTTCTTCTGCACTGTTGTTATTTAATATCCCTTGTTGTAATATCCTGAAAACCGTTAATGTTGTCTTCATTTTCCCCATGTATTTAAGAAATCAACTTGTTGGTTGTGTAGATTTATGAATTGAAGGAGCAGGGTTTATCAAATAATAGGTTGTTTAATTAAAACGAATGAGCAAACTGTAATTAGGATTCAAGCTTGATAGTGTATAGTTATTATTTTTCAATAAATAATAAAACAAGCACTTTGAAGCATTTCATGTAAAAGGCATTTTTTTCCTCAATAAAACTAGAACTAGTTGATCTGAATATTGATTTGGATTTAAATTTGCTTCAAGGAAAAAGGGAGAAAGTTTTAGAGAAAAATGCAGGAAGAGGATGATTTTTAGCAGGCCAGTTGAGAAATAAACATGGTATATCACATCATCCCCATAATGCCATACCCTTGCTATTGGGAGAGGCATTGGTCACTTGCCAGAGTATGCAAATATGTGTATAGTCATCTACGTACACTAGTCCACAGTTGCAAAAAAAGGGGGCTATTTGTATGAGTGTATTTAGTAATATATCCCATGTTGCTTAATCGAACATAACATCCCTGGATATCGTTTCTCTGCCTCTCATCGTATGAGTTTGAGCATTTAATGGGGCAAGAACTTTAATGTGGAAAGTTCTCCAGCAAACCTGCGGTGCGCCAGTGGTTCTACTCGGACAAGTCTGGGTTGCCATCATTAGCTGGACGTCGCTAATGTGACTATAATTGGGTCAGTGCGATATAAAAGAACAGTGAACCCAAAAAATCCTTTGAAAGCAACTAGGTACCTCCAGCACATTATGTTTGTTAATAACACTTGTTTTATTGATCAGTATAGTGTGAGCATATTTCTTTGAATTTTCAAATGAAGAAAATAAGAATTGGTACTAGTTATAGGGGATTTGGAGGGGGAAATAATAGATGTGACAGGCCATAATGGTCCCTTGTGTCTTGCGCTGTGTGGACGGCATTATCATCTAGGTCTTTAAGCCATTATTATTCCTGATGCTTCTTCACTTGGAATTGAAAGTAACTGGGCAATTACATACTCGCAAAGTATCATTTCTAAGCAATTTTGTTTATAAAAAAATAGTGCTAGCTGTATTGTAGTCAGAAATTAAGTATAGAAGTATACAGGTTATTTTGATTGAAAGTGCAATAAGAGGATTGAGTTATATAAAGAAAATAATGAAAAAAGTACAAACAACTCTTAATAGCTTTTATCTCTTGATCAGAACTGAAAAGCCCAGATGTTGTAACTGAAATGTGTACAAATCTTTTATAAAACTAAATAAGCTTTGTAAAAAGTTTTAAATATTTCTCTTTATAATAGCTGGTTAGTTTGTTTGGTTTTTCATGTACATTTTGCCACACAATGTTTGTGGATTCTTGAGAGAAATTTTGGTTTCAGCATATGTGTTTTAAGACTGTAAATTTCTTGCAATTTCTTGACTATCTTTCATCTTTGAAAGATAATAGTTTCTAGCCTTGTTTTGGGAGTGAACTAAAGTTTTGTTTATTAGATAATGTCTAGATGAGCTTTCAAATGCCCATTTTCCTGTCTTTCTTGTGACATCGCCATTGCGTCAAAATTTAATGTTCAGCCTAATAACAAACTATGCAAACCATTATTAGCAATACATGATTGAGAATAAGTAAATAAATGTATCAACATTTAATTAAGATGTTGCTAATAAATGTATCAACATTTAATTAAGATGTTGCTATTGTGAGCTTCCTTTTGATTTACAATAATGTATACGTATTGTGTTTTGCATGGAAGTGTGTTATTCATAGTTTACAAATTTGAAAGATATACATATACGTAATTATACATAATAATTTTGATTTGACTTTGGGGTAGGTAAATTATCACATTATGATTGTTGTAGGCTTTTCCTACTTGTTCTATGACAAAGTCAAGGTTTATGCTTCACTGTCGAGGTGTAAGCATCACTGTTAAGGATTGTCTCTGTCAAGGTTTACTTTTCATTGTCAGTATTTAAACTTTACTGTCAAGTTTGAAGCTTCACTGTCATGTTTTCAGCTTTAATGTCAAGATTCAAACGTCACAGTCATTTTTTCAAGCTACAATGTCAAGGTTTAAGCTTCACTGTCAAGGTTAAAGCTAGCCAATATTTTTTCTACTAAGACCCTTCTCCCCTTCATTCAACACTGATATGTTGTGTGTACGTGTTGCAGTGGCTGTGAATCATATTTCTATGTTGTCAACCCCCTTTTTTAGATGTTGTGAAATAAAGACAGATTCTATTTTTGTACAACAAAAACAATATTTTTTGAAATAGTTAATTCACTTCTCTCATGTTCAAACCGTCATATCATTCCAAGAAAAATTCCACGTCACAAGTGCATTATGCATAAATCTTGTTTCAATTGTTTTTTTTTACTTTTCCAACCTATTTTTATGATCAATGGGCACATAAGCTAGCTAGATTGTGTTGTGCCATGTGTGTTGTGCACTTGTGACCTGGACTTTTTCTTCCTTCCGTTGCAATACGGATACGTTCAGGACACAGAGAAATTTATTTTTTTTACTCATGAATGCTGATATTTGCATGTGGTTTATTTTTGTTTCGATGAATGTATCGCCCATTGTTCACCCTCGTTGTTATATGGTGGTTATGACATTGTTTTTGTGCGGAGAATTGTTTTTCGAAAGTTAAACCCCGAGAACTTGGTGTGTTCCAATCTTCAGTCAGCTGAAGAGAAAAACTTGAAACCCAGACCAGGGGATAAGATTATCCTGTACTGGAGGGACATGAGACAATGATTAAGATAATCCCTCCAGTGTTGGTCGTCCAGATTGTGAAGTGTACGCAGAAACTGGTCTGCATTCATCGGTCCATATTATTGGCTGTCAGCCTGCTAGAAAGAAACGTGCTAGATACAAAACAATTTATCGCTAGAAACTTTACAAGCTTCAAGCTGTTCTCAAGGCTTATCAAGCCTTGCAAGTAGAATATATATGATTTTGGATTTTACCTGGGTGTCCATGCAAAACTATCCTAACTTATACAATTAAAGTTGCATTATTGTTAGGATAGTATTGTGTTGAATAACTCGGCAAATTTTAGAAAATATTCACTGTGGCACTTGCACAATTGCTGAATGTAGTTTTCTTGTATTTCGATTTTTAACAGAGAAACTGCAATCTGGCAGATGATGTGTTTGAGGCACCTTACCCTTCTGCAAGTCATGTGCCCCAATGTGGTCCTCATGTTAAAAATGTGTTGTCTGCCACAAAGGTATATGCACGTGGTATGTCACTAAACCTAGTGTTGTGCATCACAGGGTTGATGTAGTCTCAGCGGAGACAAGAGCAGAAAACTTTATAACTTCCTCCGTGTATATTGAGTTCAAGTATTGTTGTGTTCTTTTTAAGTGTTTTCTTTTAGTCTTTACTAAAGTTGATAACTGCATGATGTTAGTTTTATCATGTGAGGACACAGAACCGTAATTTTCCTCTGTATGCCAATATAAAAAGATGTCCGACTCTGCGTGAACAAGTATGGTATTTATCCCTTATTTAACCATGTATTATTTTTTAGACAATTATTTGAAGTTTGTGAGGATTTGTGAAGTAGAACATTATGAGATGACTTCATCTTACACACAGGAAATGTATTCCATAAAAAAACATCTTTCCATTAAAATATTGCTTGGAAACTGTTTATGAATTCTTAAGCCCATGGCTTCATCTTAGAAGTCTAGGAAAGGACTGTAATCCTTTTTAATTAGGGAATAATTTTCAATTTTATGAGAAGGAATAAAAAATTCTTAGTTGACTGGATAGTTGGGGACTTTTCAAAAGTAAAGTTCGCCAGAAGAGAGACTTCATAGGGAAAACTATAAAAAATAAAGGTTGCCGGAAGAGGGACTTCACAAATTACCCCACAAGCTTCAAGTATTGAATACTTGTTATATACTTTTATTAAAGTTTGGATAGTTTATGATCCGCGAAGATTATCTGTATATCATAAGATTTTAGTTGATTGTCATATTAATCTATAAGTATCATTTACGTTAATGTTAATTGTTCCACACCTGGATTTATAGAAAAAGGTAACTGTATTTTTTTGGTTAAAATCTTCTTTTTTTTCTATTACTTTAAATTCTATTCTGATAAAATCTTCTATTTGTGTATTTTAGCTTTTATTTTTTTCTTATTTTGTGTTTGCGCATTAAACAGTTACAATTTCAGATTTATATATAACAGTTATAAATTATTGAAATTTTAATTCATGAATGTAATACATATCCATGTATATAATTATAGCAATAATTTGCATTAAACTAAGTGCTGAAATTACACACAGAAACTAGTTTTGCCTTGTATTCTTTTATTTGTATTTTGTGTATGCCAACTATGTCACTTTTATAATACTAAGCTGCTGAAACAGAACTGCCATTTTTATGCCTTTCTAAGAAAACCACCCCATTTTAAGTCACTCGTGCCTAGTTGTGACTAGAAAGTGCTACTTTTGTGATTTTGGAGCCTTGTGTGATATCAAGAGTTTTTTTTAATTCATGTTAAGGTTATTATCCCAGCTTTTTTTTTTTGCTTTTTTTTTCTTCATTAAATTTCATTATGCCTTACATCATTATATTGCCATTTTTTCTTTTTGCGAACGGCCATTTTCTGTCATGTCCATTTGTTATAATGATCAAAGAACAACGCAAGGTTGAGTAGCAAGCAATAATGATATTTATGAAGCTGGTTAAGGAAACGTTTTGGTAACCTGCTCTTCTAAAGGCCTAAGCATCTGTAGATCTCATTTCACTGATAATTCATCAATGAACAGTGGTCAAATTGTAAATAATAAAAAAAAAAATAAAGAAAAAAAAATAGAAAACGTATTTTGTCTGTTGTCGATTTTATCCCAGCTCTTTTAATTGAAAATGTGAAACAAACAAAATATGCATCGCCTTATGCTTTATCCCTATAAAGATGTTTTTTATTCTTCAGACAATTATTTTAACCGGATCTGGTAGCGCAATCGGTATAGCGAGTTGGCTAGGTAGGTTAGGCCCCGATGCGATCCTGGGCCCCGATAAGTGAACACCATCTCCAGATAACTGAAATTTGTTGGGTGGGATGATGAACCCAATAAACAAACTGATTTGAAAAGTTCTTGTTTTGTCCAAAGTAATTTGAAATCTTTTATGACTCTCCAATGCTTAAAGATTATATAAATTTAATAAACTTTTTTTTATTGACTCATTTGAAATAATGTTAAAAACTATGGACAAACTGACTTATTTGTCCTAATGTATCTGAAATGTTCTTTGCACCAAATTTGATAATGAAATTCCAAACCCTGCGTAACTAATGAATTTTGAAACAGAAGGTGATGGATGGTAATAACAATAGTTATATGACAAATGTTTTTTGTCATGAGGTACACGGTACAAAATGTACTTAAAATAGGAATGTAAATTGCATCAACATTACTCCTGCAATGTCTTTGTAAATTGCAGTCCTTGTTAAGATAACAGTTTGTTAACTTTTTTAACCATGGCTATCAATAACCATGCTACGTTGATGAACAAGTTCACTGCGTATATACTATATATAAATTTCTAATGTTGAATGGATTCCGTACTCTTATTGTAATAGATCAGGACGGCAGGACGCCATTTAGATTAACCCTTTGTTGCATGTATACACCATTTTCTGCCATTACAAACCATTCACAATTATGAGCCATTTTCTGCCTTTACAAACCATTCACAATCTGCATGACTAAGGGTTCATGTGATGCCAGGTACAGCCTTAAATCAATTATTATAAGTTGAACATGCATTTATTAAAATACTTTTATCTCTTTTTAAGAAAATCAACAGTCCAGTGAATTTTCCAAACTATAGATGAACTATGAATAAAAGGGTTAGAGGAATACAAACACAAAAGGTCATTTAAACTAAAACCTATGTTGTAGTTACATTCTGGTTTTCAGGATTTTTTATATTTTAAAATAATAATTTAAAATAAACATCTTATCTGCGAGACATTCAAAAGAATCAAACAACGGGATCGGGAGGACGCGGGTTCAAACCCCGGCTGGGTCAAACCATAGACTTTAAAGTTTGAAGTAATGGCTTCCCTCCTAACATTCGGGGCTAAGGGACAGCATTACGCCCTACTCGTCAGTGTCGGTATAATGGACCAGTTGGGTTCAGTCCCTGGGCACCATATAAGTGCCCCTGTGCTATAATGATAGAAATGTCGCTGCACAGTATCGGCAAAAATGCCCCAATCTTAAATATATTTCTACAGGTATGATCTCTTTTATTATTTAATTATTGATAATGTTGTATATCTACACATTTAAAAATTTGAGACAATAAAGAAGGAAAAAGTATTCTAAAACACTGTCTCAAAGAACTTTTTGATATAAGTATCAGAAATAATTAATATAAGCCCTAAGACTTGTTTTCTTAGATAAAGGGGAAAAAAAAAGAGTAAAACTCTGTACCTTATTAAAGCAAAATACTAATGTGTTATAAATATTCTCATACTTAACAGTTAAGATGTTGAAAACTTGTATGTCTGTAATTTATTTATTGTGAAATGAAATAAAAATATAAATTAAGAAAACCAGGAAGAGAGGACCTGTAAGTTTGACAAGGCCTTCAGCTCTGGGATAAAATAGAAGGAAACTTAATTTTAATTTGACAATTTATTTTGCTAATTCTGAATCAATGATCTGAACACAGTAAAGACTTTTGGTTAGCACAAACAATATCTACACTCACTCTTCAGTTCCTCGTGTTATTAACATTCTATTAGAAAGAACAATAAATAACAAGTAGTCAACTTGTAAAAACAATGGTTAAAGTTCACATTTGGTATCTTCTCACATAAGATTTTACTTCAAGTAGCTTTGTTAATTAAGTGGTGGTGATCCACTTGTATAAATCCACTTTCATAACCAGAATATTTAATGTTTACTAAAAGTTGAATTAACCCAAATACCCCACAATGCAACTCTCTTATGATTTCAGCTTAAAGAACAACCATCTTTACTTTTGGTTCTAATGGGGTACATGGGTGAAATGGAAGTTGTCTACCTTGTTAGATAATCTCTGATGCATTCCAAACAGTAGGTAGGTCATTTTAGTTGAAATTCGTAGTAGATATTGCAATTACAAACAATGAAATTTCTTACTTTTGCATAAATATAAGCTTAAAATGCATTTACATACAAATAGAGATTTGTTATTTTAAAAAGAAAATGGTAGTGTTTTTTGATGATGGTTAACCTGGGTATCACAAGAAAGGCAGATAAGTAAACATACCCTCCAAAGAGCACAAGCATAAAAACTGAGTTAAACGAACGAAAGGACCCATTTGCATTGAGGGATTATTCAAGGGAGACTATTCATTAATGTATCATTTAACTAATCACTGGAAGTAGAGTTTAAGTCAACCAAAAATTGTGTTGAAAAAATGGGGGCGGTTATTTTAACCTAAACTTTTATACAATAATTAAGCTGCAAATTAATCAAGATGTGTTAAGTATGCTTTAACCACTTGAAAAAATGTAACCACTATCTGTACAGTTGGCTTCTGACAAATCATGGATTACAAAACAATTTCTAGTAGTGCTTAATTACACTTTCAATGAATACAATTATTCACAGCACTAAATGTATTTAGAATTAATCAATCTATGTATTTAGAACTGATCTTGCATATTGGAACATTAAGTAATTGATTTCAAATCCAACACTTGGACTAGATAACTTCTAATTCAGGTAGAATGCAACCTTAACTATTACCAAACTTGTCAAGTTGGCACTTTATAACTGATAACATGAGGATCCGTTTCATATAAACAATATTAAGACCTGAAACAGTAAAAAATGAAACATCACAGGTACATTGTTTGCATTCTTGTATCAAAACAAAACCTACTACAAGGCCTATTGATCAGCAAAGGACATACTGGCATTGTCTACAACATAAGCCTGCTGTAAAGTTTTAGTCCCTTGCACTGCCAGGCGTTAAATTTCCAATATGTACCCATATCACCAGGAACCGTCACTCTCCAAGCATTCAAGTATATCATCTGATTTATCATTATCTAACATCTCAAGAACGTCTTCTGTCGAGTGTATTTTACGTTTTCTGGACAAATTTATTTTTTAACCACTACTCAAATCAACTTTATTTAACTACCACTCGAGACATCGCCGTATGCCAATTGCTCATGGAAAATACCACCACCTTCGCTATGAAATTTCAACACAGAACACACATCAGTGATGTATTTTCTAATTTTAACCACGTATCTGCATAACGAAATATGATTGGTCGAATATATATAAAATATGTGACTTCAAACTAGTTCTTGGTTATTTACATGTAACATACTGGGGAATTTCTGAAACGGCTTTACCCGTCTTGAGGGCAGTATACATAACATCTTGTGTGGACGGGTCAATCTGTCTTGATGGCAGTGAAAGGGTTTCTATAAAAAGAATAAAGAACAATCTTCAGAAACTAAACGGAATTGGAGAACTGGCTGTTGTCAAAATGTCATATCCTCATTCCTTATATCCGTCAACTCACTTTATTTTTGCCTCATTTGATGAATTTTATTGTCACACGTCACTGTTTTGCACAAAGTTAAACAGACTATATTTAAATTAAAATACTACTCAGTAACTTGGTCTACTTGAAATACAAGCATATTGGCAACACAAAACTTAGGAAAAAGAGTTTTCTGAAAGTCCAGATTTGTTGTTAGGTATTCGAGTCCTTCATTTGTTAGCGGAGCACATTTGTTGCATGATTGTAGAACACAAGGCCATCAACTGAAGGAATTCATCGGCACCATCTGTCAGGCACTTGTCCACAACCTGTGTTAAAACAATAATACAGATAAATTTAGGTATTTTTTGTTACATCGCCCCAACACAATTATGGCCATATTGGCAATGTCCAGCTATTTACTGGTGGAGGAAGAACACAGATGCATGTCTTGGTAGAACCAATGTAACCCCCCAGGCAAAGTGGAAAACCTCCCTACATAAAAATTCTTGCCCCAGCCAGATGTAAATGACGGGGGACGCTCAAAATCCCCTTGATCATAATCCCCTTGGTTGATAAACGACATAGTGATCGAAATCCCCTCAACAGAAATGACAGGGTTATCATAATCCCCTTGGCAAAAATAAAGGGGTGGTCATAATCCCCTCAGTGGGTAGTCAAAATCCCCTCAAATAATGTGAAATGGTTGGGAAATTTCTTAAGATTTTTTTCTTATTTTTCTTTTTAGTTCAATGAATTTAAGAACCAACTGCTTCAAGAATTGCTGAAAAAAAGAGAAAAGCATACAAACAATTAAAAGGTGTATGTTTGTCACAGCCAGTTAATAATGACACCCTTTATTGATGTTATTATTGCTGAGAAAATTGTAAAATACAAACAAATAAATGATAGTTGATTATAATTAATCATTGCAATTATAGTTATATGAAAACTGTTGCTTTATTTTTACTTCAGGTTATTGCTGCCAGTTCCGTCAAGAGTTTGAAGCAAACTGTGAGACGCGCCAAGAGAGGAACAGCACCTAAGAACCCATCAACAATCAGAGATGTTCCTGTTCCTTTCCCTGTTGAGTTTGCAAGTAATGTCATCTACGACAACGAGTCTCCAGACAACCGTATTCTCATCTTCGCCACTAATGACGGTCTTCGCCTCCTAGATAGTGCATCCAGATGGTTTATGGATGGCACCCACTCTACAGCGCCCTCTCAGTTCCAACAACTTTTTGTCATCCGTGTACCTTTAGGTGAATCCTGTGTCTCAGTTGTCTACGCACTCCTTCCGTCAAAGCAACAGCTGGTGTATGAAGAAATGCTGACTGCCCTACTAGATGCCTGTCTGCAGCGAGGTATCCGACCTAACTCAGAGCACATTATGGCAGACTATGAGATAGCTATACACAATGCTGTGGGAACTGTATTGGCCAGCAACATTCATATCCAGGTAATAATATTATTATACAAGCCTTTAACTAACTTTATATAATTCATATTCTTGTTTAATTGTTTTATAATATGTAAAAGACTATTTAAACAGCATATTAAAACCTTTTTTTTACACCATCTAGGGATGTTTTTACCATCTAACTCAAGCTACTTGGAGAAGGGTGCAAGCAGAGGGTCTTCAGTCTGACTACAACAATGATGATGATGTGAAATCTTTCTGCGGAAAGCTTGACGGTCTGGCGTTTCTTCCATGCAGCGATGTGCAAGAAGGCTTGACGTTACTACGTGAACAGGCCCCAGATCATCTACAGTGTCTGGTTGAGTATTTTGACTCCAACTATGTAAATGGATCCTTTCGCGCAGTCATCACTGCTAATGGAAATATGAGGTTCCGACGCTCCTCTCCAAGATTTCCTCCACCAATTTGGAATGTGCACAGTGCCACAATGACTGACCTGGACAGAACAAATAACCAGTGTGAATCTTGGAACAATGGGTTTAAGCACCTTGTTGGACATTCAAATCCTTCACTTTGGACAGTTGTGAAATGTGTTGAAAAGGATGCAAAAATGGTGGCAGCTGAAATTCTGAGATGTAATCGTGGTGAACTTCTACAGAAACGAGTGAAGAAGGCCACTAAAGCTCACCAGCAGAGACTGAAAGTTTTGTGCTCACAGTACGCAAGTGGCATTAAATCCCTTGAAGACTTCTTGGGTGCTCTGGGACAGATTATCAGAATAAAATAATGTCGGTGCTAAGTAAATTCTGTGAATGTGCTAACATATGTAAAATGTGCTGTCAGAAAATAAATAAGAGTGAAATATTATGTCTGGTTTTAAGCCTATGTTTCTATAGGCATGTTTCTGTCTGAAAATTACATCAGTGAGCTTTATATTAACATGAAAATGACAACATTGGAGTATTATAAAGAAATTTGAGATTTAAAAAATGATATATTCGTACCATGTTTTCTTAAATTCATTGGTTAAAAAAATAGACAAATATTGAAGTACAAATGTATATTTTATGCTGAATGAAAAACAACATGTTTGCACCAACATGAGGTCAACTTTATTTTTATGTTCAAACTTTATTATGAAGGAACCAGGAAATGAAATCCTTTTTAAAATACATCTTACCCAGACCAATTATGTATTAGAAAGATCTTTATTGTCTCCATCGCAAAAGTCTACAAAAGCAGACACATTGATCCCCTAATCAGCTCCCCCTAATCAATACAATCACGGTCTCCAAATATTTTATTGCTAAAGTATACTCCATACTCTTTCCTCTACTCAATGTAACTGCTGTTTGCAACATTTCTTTATGTAACACAATAGTTTAGCTGGAGTGACAAAAGATCAAAGGAAAAAGAATATTGAGTAAAGGGGGTTGTTTTTCACAAGTTGAGGGGATTTTGACCACCCCATCATTTTTGCCAAGGGGATTTTGACTATCCATCAAGGGGATTATGAACACCCTGTCATTTCTGTTGAGGGGATTTCGATCACTATGTCATTTTTCAACCAAGGGGATTATGATCAAGGGGATTTTGATATACACTCGTAAATGACAGCACATGAACAAACGTGGGATTCTTAAAGTGACGTGCCGTATGATTTGTGAAGGAATACATCAGACAAAGGTCAAGTCAGAACAACATGAACTAACTGACCACAAGCCAGCTGAAAAAATTTTGCATTAATCTTTTCTTGTTATGGGCTCTGAGTAAGAAGGCAGTTTAAACAGTGTCTCATTTTTAATGCCAATGTTTAAGCTTTAATTGCTTTATAAATCACTCAAGGATTTTTAGCAAAAATCCAGCAGTTTGCCTGGATATTGCATAGGAAATATTTCTAAAGTCGAGTACAAAAGTTTTGTGTCGGTAGATTTTTATTGGTAAATATGGCTCCAGTTGAATATCTAGATAGTTTCCAAATCCAACCGCAGGTCAGGTGAATGTTTTTTCACTAACTACAAACCATCATAATTTGTGGTATGCATTACTATAAATTAAACAAAATGATTTATATGTCTGTAAATCACAGTGAAGTAAGATTTTCTTTTGTCCATTATATTGAAAACCATTGTCAACAACTACTTTGTATACGTGATTAAAAAGTGATTAATTTACGTTAGTTAAGATTTTTTTTTTGAAATATAGTTTTCGATGAAAAAAAATGTTTGTGCCCCATAAAGGCTTAACCCTGTTATCAAGTGACCTATTGCCAAAGCCAGATTAGTATTTGCTTAGCCTAGTATAGTTGATACTACAAATTTTTGTTTTGTTTGTTTTCTGTTACATCGTACCAACACAATTATGGTCAAACTGGCTACCTCCAGCTAACTATGGGTGAAAGCTAATTATGGGTGGAGAAAGACCCCCAGACTTACATCTGGGTAGAACCACTGGCGCACCTCAGCTGGAAAATCTCCCCACATGCACTGAACATGACTCCAAATCATGTGACGAGGGGCTGAGTTACAAGTCAGCGACCCTACTACAAATAAAGATTTACTAACAGCAGGTTTATGGATGATAAGCCACTGGAAAATCAACTTACTGCCAGTTTTTCCATAATGACAGATTTCTGTTTATCATCAAGATCATCATTCTGCACCAGTTTATCATGCAGCTGTAGAATCAGTTGTGCACCAGCATGTCCTTCATTCATGAGGTTCTGGGAAGATAAAACAGAAACTATTTTACTGGTTTGTTCTGTTTTATCTTTGAAATACATCACAGCAACCAATTATGATTAATAGGGTGACGTCCAACTGTTTGGAAGAGGAGGACCCATACAAATGTCTGGTTAGAACCACCGACGCACCACAAGTCAGCTGTAAGACCCTCCCACATTAAGTCCTTCACTCCGACCGAGACTCAAACCCACGTGATGAGAGGCTAAGAAGTCAGAGGAGTTACAAATCAGCGACTCTACCACTACGCCATGGGCACTCCTCTATGTACTGGTATTTCAGGTTTTGAAAGCTCTGGGGTTGTATTTACAAGGAACCATAAGAAATTTTTTCTTACTTAAATTAACAATCATCCTTTAATTTGTAAACATATAAAGACATTTTTAAGAATTATTGATTTTATGATTGGCATTTAATAAATTTTCATATTGCTAAGAAAAATATTTCAAGAAAAAATATCTAAGATGTTTTATGAATATGACCCCAGACCTACCGGTATCCTTGTATGCAGACAATAAAAGTTGCAAAACTGCAGTTTGTTACTTCCTGATGATTCTCCAAATTCCTTCTGAACAACTGTTGTATATTTGTTTTTTGAAATACACTGCAGTGACCATTTATGATCATTATAGCAACGTCCAGTTTTTTGGTGGAGGAAGACCCCAGACACATGGGTAGAACCACCAGCACACTGCAAGTCAGCTGGAAGACCATCTCACATTAAGTCCTTTGGCCTGAATGGGACTCGACGCACAGGGTTAGAGGCTAAGCACTGAGAGACGTTACAAATCAGTGACTCTACCACTATGCTACGGGCGCCCCAATTGTTGTGTAAGAACAATCTTTACTAGCATTTTCCAGCATTAAATGTGTTTGAATAAGATGGCAGAATTTTGTTACGTATCTCAATAATTACATTTAAATGTTCAACCTTGTAATACATACAAGCATCACCAGGTGTTTAGAGCATTATTTTCACTAATTTAGAAACTGGCTGAATAACGAATAAGTGCAGTTTCGTATCTGATTGGTTATATTCAATGCAAATTATTCGCTGATTTTCAGTCAGCTGACAGTGTACCTGGACAGCAGCCTGCAATTTTTCATACGAGTTGGACTGGCACACAGTGAGGAGGTTATCAATCACATCATCATGGACTACCTGCAATGGACCAAGCATATATTTATGCATAAGCAGAAAGGTGGAGGCAAGCAGGCTGGCAGATAAAACAGTGGAACGAGAACAGCAGAAAGTGAACCAGTCATGGTACTGGAGAGAGCAGCGAAGGATAGAAACAGATGGAGAGGGATCATTTACTCAATCCTTGACTGATGCAAATGTCAAGCTGACCTAGGAAGAGTAATAAATAACATTGTACAAGTTTTGTAACTTGATTGTCAATGTATGCTAGCTTGCTTTATATTCAAAACCTCACTCAACTAATCAGAGAAGGCGATACTCCAACATCGCCTAAACATCACATTTGACAGCACCAACAAATGGAGACATATTAATATGAGTGATCAAAGGTTTCAAATCATTTATACTAAGAAACTGTAATTATAACAATGTATGACTCCTTTGACAAAAAGTACAGTGCGCAGATCTAGAATTTGATTTTTATTTGGTTAAATTAAAAGCCCACCATGGTGAAGAAACAAGCCTTGTCGATTTTGTTGACATTTGAGCTTTTTATATGTTGCGTCTATTGTTGACACGTATACCCGAGAAATAAAAAACCCTGCATAATCAACAAAACTGCATGTTATTGTCAATGCTGGAAAAATACGGGTGCCCGACGTCCCGGACAAGTCAAAATGCAGTTTCGGGCTATTGGTCATTGATCATAAAATTAGACCCAGACAAGTCATAAATCGGCAGTCGGACAAGTGACAAATAAACAGCAGTTCCTAATAAGCGATGAAGACAATCTATTTTACACCAGAAGCATATATCAACAACATGTAAAGGCGGTACATGTACAATACAAGCACCTGTCCAAAATAGATAATAATGACGCACGATACATAAACTCTTCTAGACAGAAAATAAAAGAAGCAATTTGTTGTTATACCTTGTTTGTTAGTTGTAGATATGACAAATGTGTTGTTGTGGTCATTAATTAAAAATGATGCAAATTTTCGGACAAGTCATTTTTGTCCTCATTACTAGTCCGGGACTAGTAATTGAAAAGAATCTTTTTCCAGCCCTGACTATCATTATTTTATTTAGAGATACATCACACAACACAATTATATTCAATTATAGGGACATCCAGTGAATTCAAGTGGTGAGAGGCGAGCCAAAACATATGTGATCATGTGGTTTTCTTAGTTCAAAAATACCTAACTGTGCAACGTGGCTCAGACAGGAAATACATCTTTGTAGTGATGACCGAGGTGTCATGGTTCACTTTTCAGACAGGTAGAGGACATCAATAAACAACTTTTTGTGAGATCTGTTCAGGTAACAATAGTTTATTGAGTTGTAAAATGAAAATAGTTTTGGCCAAAACTGTCAGATACCACCTTTAAACTCTCTTACATATGACTAAGGCAGTAATGTGGAAGGTAACAACTGTTTTTTGAAAAAAATCAGCAGGTATGAGGCTTTCTTTTCATACAAGAGAATCGATAGAACCAATGGATGCTCCCGAATAGATGCTAATTCCAACCCGGCTTTTATTTTTTTTTCCATTTTTTTTCTTTTCAAATATGTGCTTAAATAATAAAGGTATGAAAAATCACAAAGGAAATTAACTCCTAAACTTAAGCAATAGAGAGTCATGGTTGTTGTACACTGCACTTCTCCTCACTGAGCTTTATCTACCTATGAAGTTTCATGTTGATAACTCTTACAGTTTTTGTGTTACGCTCCAGACAAAATGTAAGTCTTAAAAAAAAAAACAAACAAAGGGCAATAACTCCTTCTCATTATGATCTCTGCCATTGAAGATTCATGTTGACACCTCCTACAGTTTTTGTGCTCCAGACAAAATTATGATAGACGAACAGGATAGAAAAAAGCAGCAACTTTATGCTTGCCCTGCAGGAAAAATAAAAAGTAAGGGTGCCAATCCCTTCATTAAACTTCTAAAACATATTGGATCATAAAACAATCTAAACCCTTAAAAATCAAAGGTGCGTGACTCAACAAGAGATCAGTCCATCTGTCTTACCCCAGCTATTTCATAGATGTCTGCCTTTGTGATAGTCTCTTCAGCCTTGAGTCGTGAAGCACTTTGCAAGAATGTTATAGCCTTCCTCAAATCTCCTTCTGATGTGTATAGCAAGGCACCCAGGGTCTACATAGAAATGAACATAGAAATAACTGAAGAGGTGGATAAGAGTTAAAATGTCACTTGCTGATGATTGTTTTCTGGTTGAGTTCCCTAAAAGAATTTGCTCTCAATAAATCATACAATGTAATAGAAAAATAGTGGAGCAAGTTGTTTGGTATTTAGTATCATAATACGATATAGAGATACATAAAATAACATTTTACTTATAAATACTTTTGATAAAAAATTCTTTAATATTAAGTTTACTTGTACAAAATACAACTCAAAATGCCCACATGCAGAAAAATCCAGCTATTTTGGTGGAGAAAGACTCCAGATAAATGTCTGGGTAGAACCACCAGCACAATACAGTTCAGCTAGAAGACGTTCTCATATTGAGTCCTTCGCCTTGAAAGGGACACATTAAGTCCTTTGCCGCTAAAGGGACTCAAATCTATGTGGAGAAAGAGGCTAAGCAGTCAGAGGAGTTACAAGTTGGTGACTTTACCACAGGGTTCCCATAACTTTTTGCTGGTAAGATTCCATACTTTTCAAGTCCAGCAAAGGATAATGTTAATATACAAAGGGTGTTCAAGATTGCTGTATTCAGTTGGCTGTATTTGGAACTGCACTTTAAAACCAACTATTTTAACTTCAAAGTCAAGTTTTATAAAAGAGTTCCGTACTGAAGACAGGCTAAATCGCTGAAGTTAATGTTCACATTTTTGACAACATATTAACAATAAATCTCAGCGAAGTGACGCCAATTTCGTGACTAAAAAGGCTTCACAAAAATGCAGCAGACATCGTGAAACATGATCAAATAAATGCTTGCAAAACGGTCCTGTTTCATTTACACATTATGATAACAAACTACTGATTTCGTACCCAAATAGGTTCGACCTTTCCCCGATTTTTTCCAGATTTTAAACAGGTATCATAAAAATCAGGGCATTTTCATGACTGGGAATAGCATTTTCAAAATTCCCCAGTTCTCCCCGGTTTCCCAGCAGCATCGGAACAATGTGACAGCCTAATATTATACCAAATAAATATACATATCCACCTACCTCTTCTTCACATGCAATTTTCTCCTGTTCACAGATGTAGCGTATTCGTTTGAAGAGAATTTCTTCAGACAGTGGTTTGAATCTGAATTTGGCACATCTGGAAGCTATTGGCTCAATGATTCGGCTGACATAATTACAGATCAGGCAAAATCGGGTTGTTTTTGACTGCTTCTCCATTGTGCGCCGAAGAGCTGCCTGAAATGGTCAAAACTAAGGCGGTAGTTCTGAGTTCACCCATATCATGCCACATTTAATCAAAAACCATTATCAAAACATTTTCATTACATGCAAATTTAACTAGATACATAATGCAATACTAAGCAGCAAATGGTGCAGATCCTGATCAGACTGCTCCAGGCGGGAACTGACTGATCTGGATCAAAAATAAATATCATCTTTTTTCATTTTTTAATCATCATTTATGACAAGATGCTTCCTTAGAAAGCTCAAAAGAGTTGATTCTCAACATTCCTAGAAACCAAAGTGGCCTTACATATAAAGTCAAAGTATAACTTTAGTGTTTAAAGAGAAAACCTAAGAAATAAGTAAGCTTCACATTCACATATAAGTTAAAAACATTGTATTTAAGTATAAGGATATTAAAGTTAAAATCCTGAGACTTTTGATTACACAGTCCCTACATCATTTGCTTTTACATCAAAAAGTAATAAGTAAAGAATAATTATTCATCAACAAAATCATACTGAGTATTCAAACGACTTGATCTTTTATTCTAATTTTTTTTTTTAAATACATCACATGAACCATTAAGAGTCATTATAGCAAAGACCAGCTATTACTTGTTTGTTTGGTTTATCGTCCCACCAACAGTTTTCCAGTTATCTGGAGGCGGTGTTCACTTGAAGCAGATATAGTGCAGCCTTCACTGTATAAAGCATGCCATGAACACCTGGTATGATACCACACCCAGTCACATTACCCTGACACTGGGCCAAACAGTCGTGGAACTACCCTTATATTTGCTCGAGTGTTAGCAAGGGAGCTATACCACTACCATTTTTAACGTCTTTGGTATGTCACGGAAGGATTTAAACCCGGGGCCTTCCATACACTGATTGTGCTACCAGATCCGGTCCCAACTATTTGGTGGACTACCCCAGACAAATGTCTAGGTAGAATCATGGGTAGACAAGCTATTAGTGAAATATATTTTCAAAGTTTACCTGAGCAGCTCCAGTCATAGAGTCTGCCTCATCCAGTACCACTATCTTGAATGGAGGACATGGCTTCCCACTGAAAGATTCAAAACATACACGCTCCTTATCATCCTGTATTTTCAGGGATTTACACTACTTTTTTTTCAGGGGTCCACTGGATGCAGGATCTATGACAACTGGGGTCCAGCAGTGGTCAAAATTAGCACTAGCCCGACAGCAAAAGACGAGTAAGTTCTCTATAAAATACCCAATTTACTAGCCCGATGGGCTTCTTAGATCCTGATCATTGAAAAACCATTGTACTTTCATTTTTAATATGCAAAATATTTGAGCTGCTTATTTCATTTGGCAAGCTGTATCTTGTATGATAAACATGTTATGCGCACTAAACCGATAATATGTTTACTGTGCAGGAACCACATGGTATTCTGGTGCCCGCATGGTACATTATGTTCTATACCAAATTAAAATCAGCTGGGCCACAGATACTTAAATGGTACTTTTTTGTTCACAAGGGTTTTCTAAAATTTGACCTAGTGACCTACTTTTTAAGCTCCTGTCATCCAGTTACGAACTCATCCAAGGTTTCATGCAGACAAACATTCTGGCTAAGTTTGATGAAGATTGGGTCTTAAATGTTACCTCTAGTGTATTCACAAGGATTTATAAAATTTGAGCTTGTGACCTAGTTTTCGACCCCACATGACCCAGTTAGAAGCTCAACCAAAATTTCATGCAGACCAACATTCTGAAGAAGTCGGGTGAAGACTGGATAAAAACTGAAGCTATTAGCAAATTGTTGACGCTGTACGACGGATGACCGGGTATCAGAAAAGCTCACCTGGAGCATGTTGTGCTTAGGTAAGCTCAAAACAACTGTTGCTAGTCACAATTATCAGGAAATGTCTGGGCAGAAATACTGCACACCACAAGTCAGCTGGAAGACCTTCCCACATTGTCATTTGCCCCAGGACTCGAACCCTGATGGTTAGAGGTTAAGCAGTCAGAGGAGTTACAACTAGGTGACTCTACTACAAGTCCACAAACCCCAACATATAGACCGTTTAATATTAGACCAGAGTCTCGTCTGCAATGAGTGCAGACCATATTCAGACTGTTCCCAGACGATATACACGATTTGCAAAAACCTGGTCACTTGATGTTAGGTAGGTTTAGAGTTAACAATATTTGGACAGACAGCAAGACGATTATATGCTGCCAGTCTTGGGCTTTTGTTTTGAAAAACACCCAAATGGCCAACTCTGGTGATTATAGCTATGTCTAAATATTGCAGTGGAGAAAGACCAAATACAATCTATGTAGAACCCTAGGTCAGCTGGAAAACTTTTTCCACATTATGTTTGTTTATTGGGTTTGTTCCACCACCACATTTAAGTCCTTGCTCAGGGAAAGTTTAAGTAGCAATTCGGCATCTATGATAACGACCCAACACCCTGTTAATAACTAGGTTTATGATAAGCTTTTGATATGGCAATAGTTTCCAGGCCTAATGGATGCGGTTTAATTCCTAGCAATATAACAGTCAACTGATGAAGAATTTATGTACAGGTCAAAGCATAAGCATCAACAGGTACCTTTTCACAATTTAACGATATGTATTAGTAAGTAAATAAACATAAAAATTTATAACTATAATTAAATATAAATAAAAATAGAAACAGTGGTATAGCATACTTACTCAGGTCTGACAGCCCCTGCAGATTGCTGTGAGAATGTTTTGACTTTATCTCGGACCACTCCAATCCCTCGCTCATCTGATGCATTCAGCTCTAGGACTCTTGTCTTGTAGATATCCCTATAATCAGGAAAAAAACAACATTAATCGAATCAGTCATACAAAAGTGTAACATGCAAATGTGTGTGCCCATGTGTGTTTGGGTGCCAGAAATGTGGCTTTGCATGCAAATATTTCAATCACAAGATAACTTTCGAACCAAAGCATCAGCACCGAGTTATAAGGGTTATAAACATAATACCTAGAAGCCTTCACACTGCTAATTGGTGTATACATGCACAGTGCATCTTGTAACTCAAGATGTCTGCAAGTACGAATTAAAATGTATTTTTATTAACTGTGGAATCACAAATAAAGATTTAACTGCAGTTGTTGGATATAAGTCATACATCTTATTTGATGGATAATGAACCAGAATTTATACAGGGTAGTTAAATAATAAATAAACAAATAACACAGGTTTATATCTTGACGTATAAAATAACTCTAAACTGAGTGAGCCTGGGTGAATGCACGAATGGGTTTACGTACAAAATTCATTCTCCATCCCTCATTTCCAACAACTAAATCACTCTCAGTGTAGGTTCCAGTCCCTGTAAGGACAAACTCTATGTTAGGTCTTCTTGCTGATCTGCAGAACATCAGTAGTTCTGGTCAGATTTGTCTGAGGTCTTCCAAAACAAAGTTGATGTCTACTTCACCTAATTTTGTCAATGTGATAAAAGAAACATTAACATGTTTGTCTCACATACCCAAATAGTTCCCTTGACGCTGCCAAGATGGTGGAGGTTTTACCCGTGCCAGGGGGACCATAGAACAGAAGGTTGGGGAGCTGTAATCACAACAGGTTAAACTATTCACATGGCAATTAAAGATGGTTAGGTAGATACAATCACAACAGGTTACACTGTTTACATGGTTTTAACAGAATGTTGGGTAAACACAAGGTTATTTATTTTTTACATGGCAATGACAGAAGGTTGGGTAGATGCAATCGCAAAAAGTTATATTATTAGGGTTTTCATTACAGAATGTTTTGCTAGTGGTATCACAAGTTACTTAATTTAAAGGGCTCTTATAACACAATAGCTATCCTAAATCAAATTATAAATTTATTTTTTGTAAACCTTTATCGCTCACTAGGGCAAAGTCTAATAAAAGAAAATACAATTTTATAACAGTATAAGCAAGAAACTAACTAAGATCTAAAAAGTGTCTTTTTTTACACAGTAAGTTATCAGTGACAGTAAGAGTAAAGTTAATAAAATGTTTGTTTGTTGGGTTTATCGTTCCACCAACAATATTTCACTTATCTGAAGATGGTGCCCACTTGAAGCAGATAAAGTGCTGCCTTCACTGTGTATAGCACGCCGTGAACACCTGGCATGATACCACACCCAGTCACATTATCCTGACAACGGGTCAACCAGTTGTGGAACTACCCTTATATTTGCTTGAGCGTTAGCAAGGGAGCTTTACCACTACCATTTTAAACAACTTTGGTATGTCGCGGCCTGGGATCGAACCCAGGGCCTCCTGTACCTGGCGCCGACGCTCTACAGAGTGCCCTACCAGATCCGGTTTAACAAAATGCTATCCTCACTTCACCAGATACAAGATAAGACACATTCTGCTCAACGTTATAACTGAGAGCAAACATTGACTACATCTGTATACCTACATCAGAACCTTGAAGTGATTTCTTGAGAACAGCTACAACTTCCTCCTGATAAGCTACATCATCTACTGACCGAGGCCGGCTGAAATAATCAAGTTCAGGTAAACAATACTGTAGTTTTATTATTGATCTTTAACCATAACTGAAAGCCATGTTTATAGACAATATCAAAACATTAATGTTTATTGGGTCAAACATTCCTTCAAAAATCTTTCCACTAATGCTTAATAATTTTAGACAGATCATATTGTGGCTTACAATATAGACATTATTATAGTCATGATGGTAAAAGACAGCCATTACAAGATGGAGAAAGAACCCAGATGTCTGGTTAGGACTACTGGCATACAGCAATACAGCTGAAATACCGTATTTTCTCACTTATAAGACTATTCACTTATAAGACTGGCCCCCTACTTCACTTGGGAAACTGCCCGTTTCTACTTTGACCCTCTTATAAGATGAGGTGAAAAAATGAACAGGAGCATCGACCAATCATGCTGTCTCAACACTGGGAATATGGCATCCTTGATTTTAACTTGATTGGGTTAATTAGTAAACAGTGACTGCAATTTTCACACGTTGCGGGATGTATCTAGCAGGTGTTAACATTTTAGCTGCAAGAACATCCTGTAGCGCTTGGCGGTATGACATTAACTTCTTTGATCTACGTCACCAAGTCTTGCAGGATAGTACAAAATATATCAGGAACAGTGCACTGTCCTTGTGTACATGCCGCCTATCAATAATTTCATGGAGAAATGTAATCGGCTGGTGCTTATGAAAACACATCATTCACACCCTGACTGTCAAACTGCTCCGATCGATATCACCTCGAAGAACAGCTGATCTCAGAGTCAGTCAAGTTGACCTGTGTAATGAGGCAAGTCTACACAGTATCACCAAGTAAATTACAGCTTGGTGTATCTAGCTGACTGAAGTTGAAAGTTTGTTTCAGTGTTTACTAACGGATAATAAGCTGTCTGTCATGCAGAACAAAGAGAAATGCATATGAGACACTTAATCGTTGACCGACAGACTTCAAAGGCCAATTAAGGTAAATTATCAGCGGTCCATAATGATGGCATGTCGGGTTATTGCATAACCGCTAACAAGTTTCTGCGGTATGTTTTTGCCCAAAAACAATGTAAAACCTTTTGCCAGGTCACTAGACCCAGCCTATAAGAATAGCCCCACACTTTGAACATGAAATTTTTAGGAAAAATCTGCATCTTATAAGTGAGAAAGTACAGTCTCTCCTCATCTCCATGTTCTAAGGACAGAGCTGACATATCTGGATCTACACTATTTGTTCGATCACGTCATAATTAACAGGCTAAGCAGATTTAGAGTTAAAGGTTGTATCCGATAGTTTGGACCAAAAATATTTTCATTATACATCTGAACATATCTCATAGAATGTTGTTTATTGATGTCCTACACCTGTCTGACATGAGAACCATAACGCCACAATCATCATTACAAACATGTATTACCTATCTGAGCATAACTGCACAGTTAGCTATTTTTAAACCAAGAAAACCATGTGACCACTATTGTTTTAGTTCATCCACATCATCTGTAGCTTATAGGTTTGTTTTTTTACTTCTCCTTTTTCACTTCAAGTTGTATCTGCTTTTATGTATCTTTATTACACTATTAACAATGAACTAGATTTTCTTTATAAGATTATGCTTTAATAAATTTAAAAATTATTTATGTTTGTTTACTGGGAATATCGTCTCACCAACAGTATTTCATTTATCTGGAGACGGTGTCCATCTGATGCAAATATAGGGCTTCCCTTACTGTGTATAGCATGCTGTGTACACCTGGCATGATACCACACCCAGTCACATTATCCTGACGCCAACCAGTCGTGGAACTACCCTAATATTTGCTTGAGCATTAGCAAGGGAGCTATACTACTACCAATTTTTATGACTTTGGTATGTCACTGTCTGGGACCATTCGTGGGGTTTATGTTAGTAACTATTGAGAAAAAGAAGCTGAAAGAAAAGACAAAAACTGAATTTAAAAAAATGATATGCATAACACATAATGACAACTGCCAAACAAGAGCACCGCAATGCTGAGCAAAATACGCCCTTCAATTGAGCAATTTGAAACAAACTGCTGTGCATTTTTGTGCAATGCAGTATGGCAAGGTTTTGGACTGCATTCTTGGTTATTGCAAGACAAAGGAAATTAAAGTAGAATAACATAAAAAATGCTCTGGACAAGAATATTAAACCAAGGGGCATAACTCCAAAAATCATGAAATTTACAGTTATGATTCCTGTGCACTGCACTATTCCTCAATAAGACCTATCTATGTTTCAAGTTTCAAGTCAATAGCTTTGATAATGTAGGATTTATGCTTTGAAAAAGATAATTAAACGAAGGGAAATAACTCCAAAATTCATGAAACGCAGAGTGATGGTTCTTGTGCACTGCATTTGATGCCACACGCCCGCCCGCCATGGGTGATCCAATAATATGTTCCTTCTTCGACGGGCGTATAAAAGCAATTATTGGGATTGGGATTAGCCGGCATTTTTGCCGATACTGCGCAGCGACATTTCTATCATTATAGCACAGGGGCACTTATGAGGTGCCCAGGGACTGAACCCTGTCGGTCCATTATACTGACACGTCGAGTCAGGCGTAATGCTGTCCCCTTAGCCCCGAGCGATAGGAGGGAAGCCACTACTACCAACTTTAAAGTCTTTGGTTAGACCCGGCCGGGGTTCGAACCCATGACCTCCCGATCCGCAAGCCTATGCTCTACCACCTGAGCTATTGCGGCTGGTACAATTATTTAAAAACAAAACAAAACATGATCTGATTGAACAGAACAAATAAACTCACTATTTCTCCACCCATGGAACAATTTTCTTCTTTTCTTTTTTCTCCTTTCCAGATGCTGATGGGCCCTGGGCATCTTTATCCCCACCACTTAACGTTCCCGTCTTCAGAAATGCATGCATTGTTATGCTCTAGGTTGTCAGGATATGCTTAACGATGAAAAAAAATAGGATTAATTACTGAAATTCATACACAGAAAGACTCAAACATTTCTGTTAAAAAGGTATTTCACTTGTATTTGTTCAATAACACTGAAGAGCATCAACAATACAGGCATGTTTGCATTAAATGTTTATTCTCTCACAGTAAAAAGCTAGCAAAGCTCCATTAATTTATGATTAGATTTTTTAAAAAACAAACTAAAAAAAACAAAACACAAAATTTGACAGAATATCATAAAAAAAATCATAAACAGCAACTGTGAACAACCAAAACCTAAAGAATTCACAGTGGGATTTTGTTCACTCTAAATTTGTTCATGCTGAAAAATCTATGACTCATGAGAGGGACGATAATGACCTATTTAAAAAACAGCAGTAGCTTATCCAGGAAAGATTAGGACCACTTCATTAGCGCAGTTGGCTTTGGGCTAGAATCTTAAACCTGGATACCATTTGTTCAGCTTTGTTAAAGTGCCAAATGCGCAAGCCGACATGCGTCATACTTCAATGACTGTGGCAATCTTAAATGGTGGACAATCTTAAATGGTGGACAATCTCAGAACACAGGTGACAGACAAAATGTAAGATCTGAGACTATTTCAACTAGTTGAAAAATTGAAAACAAATTCTTAGAAACTACTGAAAAAATATCTTTTATACGATAAAACAATTTCAAAGAAATTGCATAAAGTAACTAGGATACATTTTCCTGTCTTGAATTTTCTATTGTGGTTGCCACTGTTTTGTAGTTTTTTTCAAATGTTTTCATTTTGTATTTATTATGTTTAATTGATTAATAAGAATATTACTTTTAGAATACCAATGGTTTACTTGTTTCTCATCAGCTGAGTCACAAGACAGCCCATGCCAATTTATAAATGGCACATGCTGCTGATGTGAATGAAGTCCTACCACTATCATAATTCCAGACAAAGTGTATTTTTATTGTTATTTTGTCTGACTGCTCATCGCCACCAGCTGACTGAAAAATACTGCATGGAGTGCAAAAGAATAGAAAACCAAAGAGTAGTTTTAAAAAGGGGAACATAGAGAGAGTTAGTGACTGAACTAAGAAAACAAGGGCCCCGAGTGTTCATGAATGGGAGACAACTTGCCCCAAACCAACTTACGTAGGTAAAAGTCACCTCAATATTGGACAGCTCGCCCCAAGAATACTTTGTATAAGCGACAAGCATTGAAAGTTTGTCATTTGCACCTTGATTGTAGGTGTTAATTGTAATCTGACCATGATTTAAGATTGTGATTTATGTAATCATATCCACATTCTTATTTGTTTTATATTTCTTATAAATTTTGTGCATTTTGTTTCATATGTTACATGTATTTGTAATTCTCTGCAATGAAAATGAAAGCTAGAGGTGTTATGTAAACATAAAATATAATTATATGTTTGTTCACTTCACTCCTTTAGAATTTCTTATTATGCCGTGAAGGTAAATCGTCAATAACTTTGCATTTATTTCATAGCACACATCGTTCACATGTACTAATCATTTTTATTAAATATCTTAACAGTACCCAACATTCACACCCTCACTATCTCAGCTAAATGGCAGCTTGAAGATCATTATTGATCGATATCATGTTACATGTCTTTAGAGAAATAGTGGCTCTAGGTCAAATTGAAACAAACATATTCTGTTTTGGTGACGTCAAAGGATAGTGACAGACGATTGTTTCATAGAGTTTTCTGTGATGTTGCAGTGCTAGAGAGACCTGCGTGCCAGAGAGAAATAACACCGCATTTATTGGTTACAACCTTCGAAAAATTAAAATTACTGCGGTTTAATTAGCGACTCTATGTTTAAATGCGTTAACAATGTTGTTAATGTCTGTTTAATGGTGCCAATTTGTGCAACTGAAAAAAACACACTTTTTTTCTAAGAAAGTTGTTTTATGCAATTTTATGTATGTGCCCGTTTTCCGCAAAAGTGGGTACTGTAGTGACTGTGGTAATACTTTCCCAAAATTGGTGCAAACGTCCGGCCTTAATATTTGATAGTGGGGCAAACGTCCAGGAGACAATTATGAAAAATCAAATATTGAGGCGACTTTTACCTGGCGCAAGTTGTCTTGTCCGTGGTCACAAGGGCCCCGAGTGTTTGGTAATTATGGCGTATTTCTTTTTGTACAATGTCCTTACAAATAGCTATCAGAAACCAATATGAAATAGTGGTATAGATCAATGAATAAGCAAAATTTAAACAGATGCTACCTAGTAGATCAGGTAAACGCACAAAAACAAATCTGGGTTGTTTAATAATGATTATTTCCCGCCATGTTGCGTATTGGCAAACGCTTGACGCGTGATCTATAAATAAAATAGCTAAAATTGCCAAGCGCCTGGCCGAGAAACGTTGTACTTTTCTTCCTCCTAAAGTGGAGAGATTTAAAAAAAATGACTGTGTTCCTTGTTATTCTGCATGTATTTTGGTTAACGTACATGTCAAAATTTGTAGTTAACATCAAAGTTTTTGGCAAAAAGTCATTAAATAAAATACCATTATACTGAGTTTTACCAATAATTATCAACAATTTTCGTTTGTCAGTCGTATGGAACATTGAGAATCCATCTGCAAAGTTCACATCAGAAATAAACGAACAGTTCTAATTTTCATTTCCGTTCAATTTCACGAGCGGGAAGCTTCAGTCGAAGTCGAAACAAAGGCTAAAATAAAAGAAAAGATAACGCTCCAAATAACCATGGAATAAATAGTTTTTGATTTTATTAATGCAGGTTTCTGAAAAATGAGTTCAGCAAGCAAGGTACCGGTATATTAAAATTGCGTCCGTGTTTGCATTCCTACCACCAAATAGATCTGAACTAACAATTTTTTTATTTAATTATCATTTAGCACAACAGCCAATGAGCTAGACACCTGAATATATTGGAGCAATTTTGAAAGAAGGAGACCAATTTATGCTCCTATACACCCGAAACATCCATAGAATTGAAGAATGCACTAGAGCGGAACGAGTGTATATCAAAATCCCCTTGATCATAATCCCCTTGGTTGAAAAATGACATAGTGATCGAAATCCCCTCAACAGAAATGACAGGGTGTTCATAATCCCCTTGATGGATAGTCAAAATCCCCTTGGCAAAAATGATGGGGTGGTCAAAATCCCCTCAACTTGTGAAAAACAACCCCCTTTACTCAATATTCTTTTTCCTTTGATCTTTTGTCACTCCAGCTAAACTATTGTGTTACATAAAGAAATGTTGCAAACAGCAGTTACATTGAGTAGAGGAAAGAGTATGGAGTATACTTTAGCAATAAAATATTTGGAGACCGTGATTGTATTGATTAGGGGGAGCTGATTAGGGGATCAATGTGTCTGCTTTTGTAGACTTTTGCGATGGAGACAATAAAGATCTTTCTAATACATAATTGGTCTGGGTAAGATGTATTTTATAAAGGATTTCATTTCCTGGTTCCTTCATAATAAAGTTTGAACATAAAAATAAAGTTGACCTCATGTTGGTGCAAACATGTTGTTTTTCATTCAGCATAAAATATACATTTGTACTTCAATATTTGTCTATTTTTTTAACCAATGAATTTAAGAAAACATGGTACGAATATATCATTTTTTAAATCTCAAATTTCTTTATAATACTCCAATGTTGTCATTTTCATGTTAATATAAAGCTCACTGATGTAATTTTCAGACAGAAACATGCCTATAGAAACATAGGCTTAAAACCAGACATAATATTTCACTCTTATTTATTTTCTGACAGCACATTTTACATATGTTAGCACATTCACAGAATTTACTTAGCACCGACATTATTTTATTCTGATAATCTGTCCCAGAGCACCCAAGAAGTCTTCAAGGGATTTAATGCCACTTGCGTACTGTGAGCACAAAACTTTCAGTCTCTGCTGGTGAGCTTTAGTGGCCTTCTTCACTCGTTTCTGTAGAAGTTCACCATGATTACATCTCAGAATTTCAGCTGCCACCATTTTTGCATCCTTTTCAACACATTTCACAACTGTCCAAAGTGAAGGATTTGAATGTCCAACAAGGTGCTTAAACCCATTGTTCCAAGATTCACACTGGTTATTTGTTCTGTCCAGGTCAGTCATTGTGGCACTGTGCACATTCCAAATTGGTGGAGGAAATCTTGGAGAGGAGCGTCGGAACCTCATATTTCCATTAGCAGTGATGACTGCGCGAAAGGATCCATTTACATAGTTGGAGTCAAAATACTCAACCAGACACTGTAGATGATCTGGGGCCTGTTCACGTAGTAACGTCAAGCCTTCTTGCACATCGCTGCATGGAAGAAACGCCAGACCGTCAAGCTTTCCGCAGAAAGATTTCACATCATCATCATTGTTGTAGTCAGACTGAAGACCCTCTGCTTGCACCCTTCTCCAAGTAGCTTGAGTTAGATGGTAAAAACATCCCTAGATGGTGTAAAAAAAAGGTTTTAATATGCTGTTTAAATAGTCTTTTACATATTATAAAACAATTAAACAAGAATATGAATTATATAAAGTTAGTTAAAGGCTTGTATAATAATATTATTACCTGGATATGAATGTTGCTGGCCAATACAGTTCCCACAGCATTGTGTATAGCTATCTCATAGTCTGCCATAATGTGCTCTGGGTTAGGTCGGATACCTCGCTGCAGACAGGCATCTAGTAGGGCAGTCAGCATTTCTTCATACACCAGCTGTTGCTTTGACGGAAGGAGTGCGTAGACAACTGAGACACAGGATTCACCTAAAGGTACACGGATGACAAAAAGTTGTTGGAACTGAGAGGGCGCTGTAGAGTGGGTGCCATCCATAAACCATCTGGATGCACTATCTAGGAGGCGAAGACCGTCATTAGTGGCGAAGATGAGAATACGGTTGTCTGGAGACTCGTTGTCGTAGATGACATTACTTGCAAACTCAACAGGGAAAGGAACAGGAACATCTCTGATTGTTGATGGGTTCTTAGGTGCTGTTCCTCTCTTGGCGCGTCTCACAGTTTGCTTCAAACTCTTGACGGAACTGGCAGCAATAACCTGAAGTAAAAATAAAGCAACAGTTTTCATGCACTCAATTCATTTATTTCATTTTCCTATTTCACAGTTGTTTGTCTGGCCTTTGTGTCTGTACATTCTGGGCATTTAACATATTCATCAGTATTGTCATTATATCATTAATATCATCATTAAAAGTAATCTTACTAATATAAATTTCCAAAGTGGTTTATTTCATGAGAAGGCCCATGTGCATTTTACAGGGCATGTTGAAATTTAAAAAAGAACAATTTTGAAATTTACAGGATTTCTATGAATCTTATTTATTAACTCACCTCTGTAGGCTGCAGTGATAATTTATCTGTTACTATCTGTCCGGGTTTACCACGGTTAGCTTCAGCAGATGCTTGACTGTGCGCGGTTTCAGATTTGACAGAAGACACCTAGAAATAGAACATAAAGTTAGCATGCTGAAATTAATAATTACCTATTATAATTAAGATTTATGCATACTTTTATTATGATGTGCTTTATGTCTCCATTAATATTTTCATGTAATCTCTTTTGCTTTACATAAAAAGAGTGCTATACAAAGGTTAAAAAAAATAATAAGACGAAAAAAATTAATTCAGGCATAACTTGCACAATTGATACATATTAGTTTATCTCATGTTCAGTTCCTCATCTTCAAATTTTGTTTCCAAAATAATATTCTAACAATGACCTCAATTATAACTGAGCTACACTCAAATAAAATATAAATCAGTATTCAAATTTAAATGTACCAAATGATTATTATTGATTATATACTTACATGTAAATCAGTAGTCAGTGCACCTTTACAGTTCAGACCAATTCTCTGAGAGCATTCCCACCGCATTGAGGACTTATTTTCATTTTTCTTTGTGTAGGCATAACCTTCATACAGAAGCTTACGAGAACCTTTGTTACTTGTAATGAATTCCATTTTGGGTATTCATGTCTATTGCAGAGAGCCATCATATTATATACCCAACAAAATAACAGTTTGCAGTTAAGTAAAACAAAGATGAAGTAATTTTAGATAGCAAACTGCAATTAATAGCCTCATTTTAAGTTATTATCTGGAAAGATCTAAAGCTAGTGTGCAACAAATTTGCCTTTAAAGGTGTTTATCATTGCAAAGATTAATTGATTGTTTGTTACATATAACTATAATTGCAATGATTAATTATAATCAACTATCATTTATTTGTTTGTATTTTACAATTTTCTCAGCAATAATAACATCAATAAAGGGTGTCATTATTAACTGGCTGTGACAAACATACACCTTTTAATTGTTTGTATGCTTTTCTCTTTTTTTCAGCAATTCTTGAAGCAGTTGGTTCTTAAATTCATTGAACTAAAAAGAAAAATAAGAAAAAAATCTTAAGAAATTTCCCAACCATTTCACATTATTTGAGGGGATTTTGACTACCCACTGAGGGGATTATGACCACCCCTTTATTTTTGCCAAGGGGATTATGATAACCCTGTCATTTCTGTTGAGGGGATTTCGATCACTATGTCGTTTATCAACCAAGGGGATTATGATCAAGGGGATTTTGAGCGTCCCCCGAGCGGAACACATGCCCTCAGCAGACACCTTCAGTAAATAAAAAAGAATTGACAGCATAATGATCAATCCTTGCCCACATTATTTACTTTCTTGATTAGGAATGTAACGATGTACCTATGACAGTATAACATAGTTCTCACCATGGTTCGGTTCACGGTTCATGGTTCACTTCTCAAAACTCGCGGTACAAACTGTGAAGTAAGTGTAGGTAAAAATTCTACATATCTCTTGAGTTTACATCGAATCATTGTTGAAAACGTAGTGGATTATTTTTTACTCTGGGAAAACAACAAACTGGATCAAGATTTAGCATTGTTATGAGAGTGTTTGTAAATGTGACGTTTGCACATAATTTACAATAATTTACGATTGTTCATTGTACATCTTCCAGAGTTTTTTTCCCAGGTTGTCGCTTTACATTATCTGTAGCTTTACAGTTGTATAAATTTGATTGTCTGCGCGAATGTTAATCCACTACTGCACTACAACACATGATATGGCATCCAATATCAAATTAAGATTACCTCTGCCAAATCTTATTTCGAAGATTGGGACACATTTTGGGATCCAAACAAAAGATAAGGTCAGGATTTTTTCTAACATTTCAGATGTAACAACCAGCCAACATTGTTTCTCAGATATTTCATACAAAACTACTTGTACAATGTACCAAACTGTTATATTTTTATTTGTGATAGGCATTCAGAATTTACAACAAAGATCTGAAAAATATTTGAAGAAGTATTATATTACATTTTTATAGACCTAACATGTTTTAGTTTTAGGTTATTCTACTAGTTAAATCATTTAATATGTGGATAACCTTTTATGTTATGTATTCTGATTAATGTATGGCATCGCGCGGTGTATATTGCGATATGTAACCTTTCGTGAGGGTAGCATATTGTTAAACCCCTATTCTTGATCATGGTTATGCAAAAAGAAAAAAGCAGATTGTTCTTGCCTGGAAGGTAACGTAAAATATATAATAAATCATTTAACTATCTTCACTTTAAATTCCCTGGGTTCATGAAATTGCATTGAGCCCAGCCTAGTTAATGCAAGTAAAATCCCTATACACAACAGAGAGCTGTCACCTACTTGTAACTCAACTGACTGCTAGGTTCTTGTCATACAGGTTTTTGAGGACCGGTAGGGGCAGAGACATAATCAAGGGAAAGCCTTCCTGCTGAACTGCAGTACACTGATGGTTCTACCCATACATTTTTTTTTGTATCTTCCTCAACAAAAATAGCTGGACATTCCTATGAAGACCATTATTTTGATCATTATAGAGATGTATTAAATTAACAACCACCCATGTTTGTTAGCTTAAGAAATGAAATCCATTGATCTCCCCAAACACACTTAGTCTGATAAAAATTATACATTGTTTGTAAAAGCACTGAATATCAGTACTAATTGGGATTCATATTTCTAGGTGATAAGTATATTTCTGCCATATACCTTTATCTATACTTTAAACATCAATTTTGTCAAGTGAGAAGTATTATTATTTTCCTCATCTACTCAATTAGCATCCCACTTTAATTTGATTGGCCATTGAGTAGCATCAATTTTAAAAAAAAGCCAATCAAACATTATTTTACAACTGTTAGTTCCAGCTAGGTCACAAGATAGTTCAGAGAATAAGACATAATATGTCAAATTTCACCTGTAATATACAAATATATTTGATCGTTTACATTTTTCAACCACTGACATTTTGTTGTAGTAATAAATTCCTTTCTTGGATTGACTGGGATTTTTAATTTTTGAACACTGTATACACAATAATAACCATTCCTTAAACAGATGGATTCCAAGAGGTCATGGGTTGTGTAAACTTAAACTTTGCTCTGTGCAAGTTGAACAGTGGTACATTGTACCCTAAGCATTCCATTATTTTTAAGCCATTTATTTAATGTAACTACCTACAAGATGGCAGATATAAGTCCAACCAGTCTGATTTTAGAAATTAAAACCTTGATTTCTAATTTATTTAGATAAATATAATCTTCAAAAGTGATTATTCATTGATTAGCATTATTATTCTTCATATAAGGTAGGTTTTATGTAAACTGTTGGAACTTATCTTAATTAAGGAACTGCAATTCAGCCATAAGACCAACATTAATGCAATTATTTTGTGTATACTTTTGTTTATAGGGAAGACCTAATTGTCTTAGCTTTCATATCTAGATGTTTATAAAGCAAGATAAATACCAAGTTGTTGCATATTATTTTGTAGGTTGGAGAGATCTTCACAGCGGCAGGTGCAGCATTTAATAAGCTAGGGGAGCTGACAATGCAATTACACCCAGCCGCTGAACAAAGTCCCTCAAGGTCAGTAATATTTGTAGTTAACTCTTGGCCTGCTTAACACAAATTGACCAGACCTGGTAGCTCAGACAGTTGATTGAGAGTTAACGTCCAGTTAATGCAGATACCACACCCAGTCACAACTGTCACATTATCCTGACACCAGGCTGACCAGCCATGGAACTGTATTTGCTTGAGCATTAGCAAGGGAGCTGTACCACTACCATTTTAACAACTTTGGTATTTTGCAGCCATGGAGTGAAGCTGGGGCTTTCTATTTCTGAAGCCGATGCTACTACTGTATGGCATAAGCACTAGTTAAAAGATTTTTTTTTTATCAAAAAACGAGAATGTCTGAAATGTTTGCATAATTAAGGTTTAAAGCAAGTACACCTAGCCGCTGAACAGAGTCCCTCCAGGTCAGTAATATTTGTAGTTAACTCTTGGCCAGACCTGGTAGCTCAAACAGTTGATTGAGAGTTGACGTACACTGGAAGGAAATATTGTGCTGCCTTCCTAGAGTATGGCCTGCAGTGAAAACAGGGCCTGATACCACATCCAGTCACATTATCTTTGAAACCAGGCTGACCAGCCATGGAACTGTATTTGCTTGAGCGTTAGCAAAAGAGCCGTACCACTACCATTTTTAACAAATTTGGTATGTTGTGCCCAAGGAGTGAAGGCGGGGCTTTCTGTACCAGGAGCCGATGCTACTACTGTATGGCATAAGCAGTTTTGTTTGTCAAAAGCAAGAATGTTTGCATAATGAAGGTTTAACCTTTTCATTCATAGTGAAAGGATTTTGATTTTCACCATTTTTTTTTGCTTTGTTTTCTTTGAAACTGAAAATAACAGTTTGAATTATTTTTGAAAGAGTGATCTTCAGCATATACCTAATTATAGTTCCTAGATTTAGCCAGTCTACAAATAAACTCTTAGTTTTGCGACTCTAAGATGAGGGATAATATTGTATGCCTTGCAAAGGTGTAAAATGGCATATGCATGAGGAAAGGGTTAAAGATAATCCACTTTTTTGTTGTAATTTTATTTTAGGATCCAGTTTAAAAATAAATTTGCCTCTTTTGCATTAAGTAACAAGCTTAATCCTTTATAAAAACAGAGAAATTGAAAAGCCAAAAGAAAAAACAGCATTTACATTAAATCTAACAAGACTTCATTTCAGAGAATTGAGAGTGTAATAGCGAAACATCACTAATGTAATAGTATAGTGCTTCAAATTTGTATCACACAATTGTGAAAGTAATGCTCAACTGTAACTTATCTCTTTGTACCTTTGTTTAAGATGTGTACTTTTGTGACAAGCACAGCAATGCCTTATATAGAATATATACATCTACATGTGTTATTGTTTCTTATTGTGTCTCCCTTTAAAAAAAAAAAGAGATTGGCTTTTTATGTAAAACTTGAGTCTGTCTATTTTCCATAATGTAGGATGAAACAATATCCGTTTAACTGTTTATATCATTATTCAGTTTATTTTATTTTTTTCTTTCAATTCAAATTAAAGTACATGTCAATTTTTTCTGTTTTTACTTTCACAAAACCAATTTTTTATATTGTGTAGACGGGTGATATAATGCATAAATTTCATTTGAAGAAAACAAATCTTATGGGGACAGTTCAGTTCAATTTTGTAATCAATCAAATATTATAATACCCTTTCTGCTTGTAGTGGAAAATGGACAGACCAAGAAATTGAGGCCTTGCGGCATGCAGTGATGAGATTTGGAGAGGATCTCAATAAAATCAGCGACACAATAAAAAATAGAACAATGTAAGTACCAAGTAGGGATATATGCATAAATCAGCAATGTATGCACAAAAAATAAATTTTGCGTCCATGTGGATGCACAAAACATTCCCAGAATAACTAATTTCGACATCAAATGTTTTGGTTATTAGCAATTTGTCTTTGACAGTTCTGATGCTATGAATTTCTTACCACATCATCATGTATGTAAATTTACCAGCAAATCAATGTGCACGTTAAAATTAAAAGCCAATAGTTTAAGCACTTTCGATTACAGTGGATGTTGTTAGGAACGCTGTACTGTTCAGATGCAATCACGTGTTACTTTAATGAAAGCTTATGCATAAGAAAGAATGATATCCATCTTGCATGCTTGACCATAGTCAGGTATCACCACTGCGTAATGTATAGACTGAACTGAAAAGCAACATTTAAGTCGGTGTTTATTTTATTGTTTGTATTGGCCTGAGATGTAGTAGCAAATAGTGCAGATGTTTAGCAAGACTTTAATCAGAATTGACCCTTGCAAAATTCTCAGATAAGTGAGCTCAGGTGGCAAGTGTTGTTTTGTGAAAAGACAACAAGATTTTTGTGTTGACTGTTGTAGTAGCCAGATCCGAAGCCAGCTGAAGCGGAAAGCCTATGAAGAGGCTGGGTTGCCACCTCCTGCAGAACCTTCACCCAAAAAACAGACCACACAACATAAACAACAGCAACAACAGCAGCAACAACAGCAGCAACAGCAGCAACAAGTAGTGGTTGATCAACAGCAAACCAAGAAACAAGAAAGAAGGGGTATGTGTAATGTAAATAATTTAATATCATTCCATTGGCTTTATAAGGAAAATCTTAGTTGTTCATTACTTTTAATTAGATGGTGCAATAAATATTAAATAGGGGGTGTTATAAATTCGTATTTTATTTTGATTTAATTACATTTCTACTTTGAAGGCCACACCATTGCATGCGTTTCACTCACTACACGATTAAATGAAATGTCAAATATACATAATAGCCCAGTAAGAGTTTCATCTTCTCTGTCATTCAAAAAAAAAGTAATTACTGATTTAAGGAAAAAACTTGGCTCAATCATTATTTTCTAATGGAACCTGCCTGAAGTATCTTCTAAATATTGATGCATTTACTGGTCCTTGTAAAACAGGCATTTCATAATGTATTACAGTCTGAATATTTCTGCTGGTACTGCTTTAATTGCAAACCAGAACTGGTGTACTTTGTGTAAGTTTTATGTAACTTCATTGTAATGGTATGTTGATAAGGCATGCTTTGATATGTAAAACTGCTTCAAGTAAACTCTGACTTTACTCTTCTGTGGACTGAAACAAACCAGAATATATATGGCTTAAGATACGAGAGGCCTGAGTTCGATCTCGACCTGTGACATACCAAAATCGGAAAAAATCACAGAGGTATAGCAGCCACAACTGGTTGGTTCTTTGTCAGGATAGTGTTACTTTGTGTGGAATCATGCCAAGTGATCATGGCATGCCTTTCACAGTGACTGTATCAGCCTCAATTGATCCCCCTCTCCACTAATTGAAATAGTGTTGGTGGGACAATAAACCTAGTAATCAATAATTAAAAACTATATATCAATATATAAATATGTATATATGAATAAAAATGTATATATTAAATATATACTGATACATGATAATGGATTGATTTATAACTTGTTTATTTACAGAGGTGACTCTGAGTGCCTTGAATGCCCCAGAAAGTGATGTGGACATTGAAGGACTCGGCGAGGCAGGAACATCCAAGAAACTGGACTTTGATTCAGGTACACCTTTTTTGGGGTCTTCTTTCAGTTTTGTTGTATCAGAACCAAATAATGGTAATAATTGCGTAACCAATTGGGGCTTGAATATGTGAAGTTGACTGTACTGCATGTACCCTATTCTATGTAATTATACACAATTATGTTTGTTGGTACCTACCCCTTGCTTTTAAAAAAAAAAAAAAAAAATATTTACCTTTAAGGTTTTGGATGCTCATGGAAAAAATATCTTTTTCTGACCCATAAATTGAGGCATGGTAACTGGCTGAGAATGTATGTATGCTTGTTGTAAAAGACTTTCTTATTTGAGCAGTAGCACCACAGGTGGTTACATGTGTTTTATTGATTTCATCCATGCCATGATATAATGTACAATGAACATAGAAACGCAGAAGTGGTAGCAGCCAATACTGTTTTAGATAGTTGCATTTTTAGAGAACTAGTGTAGGCTTTGTTGGGACTCTGTTTTGGTTAAAAAAACAACAACACATAATATGTGCCTTTAATTTTGCATATTATGTGTCAGTTTTTAATTTCCTGTTGCATTTATTATTGGTAAAATTTGAATAACAGGCAAATATTTGTATTATAATAAGTGTAAAATGTGATACTTGTGTGGCAAGAAATGGTAGTGCACCTGTTAATCTTTACAGCCATGTATGGCGCAATGAAAATTTTTTGTTTTCATTTGTTAATTGGATTGTAAACTTATAGAATGCTAGCAACTAGAAATTCTAAATATATTAGCTTAAGAATAATTATTTGGAAATTCTTTAAAGATATAAAGATTTTATGAAAAGAAATTTGGGACTATTTTTTTTCATTTAATGTGTCTAAACATATAAAGTGAAAATGGAATATACTTACAAAGTAAAAAATGGAATATACCTAGAATAGCATGTTCAGGTAACTGTTATTAGTTCATTTTATTCATCAATATCAATTTTTCCATTAATATTGTGTAAATCTAGAATTTAAAAAATACTAGAAATGAGTATACTTTATAAAACTATTTACGGGTTCCTGCAGTGGTAATGTTTGAAAGATTGTATCTCTTTCCACAGATCTGGACTCAAGCTTGTTGTGACTAGGGCGTCTCGACCATGTGACTGGACGTTAGGCAAACAATGGTCAAATCTCTGGAATCTATTGCTGTTGTTCTCTAGTATCAGCCTGCTACCCCCTCCATGATGTGTGACTAGCCAGGCACCTGTATAGAAACCTTCAGGGCTCTTCTGTTAGTCTTTTGTAGGTTTATACTTGACTAAACAACAATTTAATTTGTAAACAACCCACACTTTTGTCTTATAGATCTAAAGATGCTGTTCATTAGTAGTAAAACTTAGCTCGAATCTTTAAAAAAAAAAAATTAAAAAAAACACAAAAAAACTCAACCATAACAGTAAAAAGTAATTGTGCTAGTTGTTGGAACTGAATAATAGTATTAGATTATATTGTGTAGATTATCATTTGTTTATATTTTTTTATGATTTTATTAGAAATGCATACAAATCTTCTATTATCAAGCAATAATAATCAATGAAATACCTTGATAATAATAAAATATTCAAAGCTAATTGCTTATACTATTGTTTGCTGTTGTTAACTTTTGTTGCAATCTTTTCATGGCAGCTTTTTGTTGTGTTTGAACATTCTTATTGTCATGTAGCTATGTTTACTTTGATTAACAAGCAGATTGTTGACCATTGGAAATGGGAGGGAACACGTTGACTGATGTCCGAGATATGAAGATGAATGTAGCTGTATGTACAGTAGGGCCCGACTCCATACTGAAGACATTAATTCCTCTGTCTGTCATCGGCAGTGTCATGGCTGAGTTAAAAATCATAACCTTAGCCTGTACATAGAATTTAATTATGGTAAATAGTGTAGATCCAGATCAAAAAAGCTCTTGTTTCAAGAACTTCTATTAAGATCTGCACTGCATTTTGCCAATTATCAAAAGACATGTCTTCTTTAGCATTTAGTTGTTGGCTAATTTCCCAAAAATGGTATGGACTTTTCAGGAATATAGAATTTTAATGGTTGAACATTAAATTAATCAAGACTGTAAATCACAGATGTTCGCAACAGCTTAAGCGGTAGAGCGTCGGCTTGCGGATCGGGAGGTCGAAGGTTCAAACCCAGGCTGGGTTAAACCAAACACTTAAAAAATTGGTAGTAGTGGCTTCCCTCTTAACGCTTGGGGCTAAGGGGACAGCATTATGCCCGACTTGTCAGTATAATGGACCGGCCGGGTTCAGTCCCTATGCACCTCATAAGTGCCCCTGTGCTATAATGATAGAAATGTTGCTGCACAGTATCGGCAAAAAATGCCGGCAAATCCCATCCCTAACAGATATTCGCAACTGCTCTTTCCCTATTGAGCATTATGCAGCATCTTGCATTTCATTATCTATCACAAGATTTCTTGACAGAATACTCAGAATACCGCAGTTGCATATAAACATCTTTCAACATACAATAAATGCCAACATTATCAGTTGTAAAAACTATTACAGCAATTGTAAAAGTAAGACAGCTGTTGACATTGACTTATAAGTCCTAAACAAGAACACAATTTTTTTCTCACCTCAAACGATTTAATCCATTACATTGATAGATAGGTACATGTTCAGGAATATCAAAGACAATAATTCTGTTCATTTATTTAAGTTGGTCAACAACATTTTATTAGGCGCTATCCCTTTGCTTTGACGAGAGTTTAGGAGTTTGTTAGAGCTGCAAATATCTTGAGTTCTTCTTTGTCTTGGCATTTAATAAGATGAACATGACTGAACTAGCAGTTGTATTTAGAGGTCATGTGTTAATGATTATAAGCAAGGACTTCTTGATGTGTTTCTAATGGATTTTTTTTAACTTTGTTAAGATTTAGTCAACTCTGGAACAGAATTGTTTTTTATTAATTTTCCCTGATAAGATTTTGGATGAAGATTAAGTGCTGAAAATAAATGTTGTGTATGATTTAAATGCTGGGATGTTGTTCAAATTTATTTATTTTACTTTCTCTTACTACTAGAATATTTAATTTGGATGTATTTTTAAAATGTTTTGGGACATTTTATACCCCTCTTTTTAGTCTATGCAAAATTGACTTAGAAATAAAATGAAATTGCAAAATATTTTTGCTTCATCTATTAATTGGTTAAAGAACATTCAAAAGTTACTATTTGTACATATGAATCATCACTAGGATCTATTTCTCATAAAATGGTGGAATGAATTTATAAAATAAAAAATTATTTAAAATAAGAATTGTTCACAATTTACTCTGAACTTCTATCAAGTCACATTTATTTGTGTATTGTATATAAAGATTACAAATATATTGTGTATTGTTTTATTTATTTTCCCATAAACTGTTATTGATAACTTTATGCTTTATGAAGTAAAAATTTTGAAATTTTCTGTCTTATAGTGACTTAGCTTTTAAATGGAAAAATACCTACTTTTTCAAAGAAATAAGCATTATTTTTTTTCAGCCAATGTGGCGGATTACCCAACACTGTTATAAAGCAAACCAAAAGGTGCATTATTTAGCCCTTCAAAAGTGCAAACAAGGAAAACCTTGTGACCATCACCTCTGATTTAGGCATGTAATTAAATCACCTTGTCCAGTGGAACTACTTTTCTAGCAGATTGCTCGTAGCTACTTGACTGTTTCAGGGATCTGTCACAAGATGTTCCGAGTGATGACATTAAAACAGGTGCCAACGCTTTATCTGTCCAACATCACCTTTGTTTTTGTTTTCCTTACTTTCCTACATCTTGGACTACATTTTAGGCGTAATCTTTTCCAATGAACAACAATTCACAGGATTCTATATCGTTTGTTTATTGTCCCACAAACAGTATTTCACTTATTTTGAGACTGTTCATTTGATGCACATAGTGCTGCCTTCACGGTGTATGGCATTCCCAGTCACATAATCAAATCCAAATGTCCAATTTGATGAAACGCCTGTTTCTGCATCACACACATTCAAAGGCATTTTACAATAAGTCACAATATATACACTCTTTACATTTTATACAATAATGTCACTCAATTTAAAATAATGATTCATAATGTTCAAAGAACCAGGCCTTAAACTGTTTTTTGAAAATGTCGAAGGATTTAGATTGTTTTCAACTTATTGGTAGATTGTTCCACAATTGAGGTCCCACTGTACTAAAACTCCAGTCGGAAAAAGTCTTATTTCTGTTAAATGGAACAGCGTAGCAGCCGACAGACGAAGCAGATGATCTTGAAGCACGTTTAGATACTGGACGAGACAGGAGATCTAGTAGATAAGAAGGGGCATTTCCCACTGAGCAATTGTACATGTATACTAAAATTTTAAATCTAATGCGAGCTCTTATGGGCAGCCAATGTAGTTCAAATAATGCCTGTTTTGAACTATCATACTTCGAACGTCGCAAGACAAGCTTAGCACACATGTTCTGAATGCGCTGAAGTTTGGACAGATTAGTTTTGGATATGCCGTAAAGAATCGCATTGCAATAGTCCAGGTGGGATATTACTAAGGATAGCACAAGTGTTTCAGTACCCTCTCTTGTCAGATACTTCCGGATGCTTTTTATTTTGAGATAGTTCAACATAGCAGCTTTACATTTTGACCTTACATGCTCCTAAAAGGAAAAAGACTAATCCAAAAATGCACCCAGATATTTAATACAGCTTTGTGATTTAACAATGTCGCCACATATATTAATTTTGTTAGTGCTGCACTTGGTTAGTTGTTGGCGACTCCCAAACAAAATGAATTCAGTCTTTGCATTATTCATTTTAAGTTTATTGCTGTTCATCCAATCATTGATTAGTACAGCAGCTTCTTGGAGTTCCTGAACTGCACGTGATTCCTCAGCGGCACTTCTAATAGAATGCCATGATCCACAGTGGCGAAAGCTGCACTTAGATCGAGAGCTATTAGTGCAGTCACCTCTTGATGTTCCATCCCATTCAGAATGTCATTGACTAGTCTCAGTAGAGCTGATTCGCAAGAGTGAAATTGATGATAGGCGGACTGATTGGTTGGTAGAAGGTTGTGAGCTGATACGTGTTCATTTAATTGATTAAGGGTAGCTTTTTCTATTACTTTAGACAGAAATGCCAGGTTGCTGAAATTGCTACATAATCCTGGCACTGGGGCCATCTAGTCATGGAACTACCCTCATTTGCTTGAGCATTAGCAAGGGAGCTATACCACTACCATTGTTAATGACTTAATGAATGTCATGGCCCGGTACTGGACTCGGGGCATCCTGTACCTGTTGCCAACGCTCTACTGATTGTGCAAACAAGTCCGGTCTGTATAATTGTATTTGTATTTAAATCTGTCTAGAAAACAAGTTCGAAACGTGAAATGGATCTGCATGGAACGAAAGACTGGTGTAACTGACTGTAATTTTATGAACTTGTCAAAAAGAAAAAGCTACTGTCTGAAAACTGCATTTAACAATTATGTTTTATTAAACATTTACATTAAATCATAAAAAGTAAAGCCGATTTCAAGGTTAGTAAATATTTTAACGTAATCATCACCGATAGTAATAGATTTCATCTTATTTACTTCTAGGTCCACTTTCACTTCTAAATTGAAATTAAATTTATTGACCATATCTTTGTCTCTTTAGTCCTTTCTGCGTCTTTTAAAAGAATGGTCTCCATTTTTATTATTTTAATTTTTGATTTCTAGTCTCCAGTTGTGAGGACGCTGGATGCCATATTTTTTTGTCAGGAGGGATACGATTAATCTAGGAAATCACGTGGTGGGAAAGACTAAAGTATTGCCGAAAAGTCTGATCCAAACTATTTGCCAGCCGTCAACCCTCCCACACTTCCAATTTTTTCTTGGGTTTATATCGATCTCATATTTGAACCCGGAGGACCCCAAATCCATGAATTCCCACGAATCCACGGAAAATCGACAGTCCTATGTAATATTAAACAATAATCTTGATGACAATTCTAATAACTACCAGGAACAAACGATTTTGGAAGTGAAATAACGGAACTAACAGGAGCTGTATTACTCATCTGGGACTCTGCTACAGACTGAGCAGATAGCAACAGTAACTAAGGATTGGGATTGGGATTAGCCGGCATTTTTGCCGATACTGCGCAGCGACATTTCTATCATTATAGCACAGGGGCACTTATGATGTGCCCACGGACTGAACCTGGCCGGTCCATTATACTGACACCGACAAGTCAGGCGTAATGCAGTCCCCTTAGCCCCGAGCGTTAGGAGGGAAGACACTACTACCAACTTTAAAGTCTTTGGTTTGACCCGGCAAGGGTTCGAACCCACGACCTCCCGATCCGCAAGCCGACGCTCTACCACCTGTGCTATTGCGGCCGGTTACAGTAACTAAGGACGAGGACTGTAATAATAAAAAACACAACAAAGTAAGGTAGAATGGTTAACAATTTATCTTAGATATTGTATTCCAAAATACTGTACTCAACAACTGAAAATTGTACATACACACTAACAATCCGTTAAAAGAGCAACAAATATCTCTGCTGTAATGCAGTAGAACTAGTCTACCAAAGTAAAGCCTTGTGAATATGGTCAACTAGACCAGTGACAATTATAAGCTATCGATTGCCAGTATGTAAAGGGGCTATAAAGGTTACAAAATTATGAGAATATGTATTCTAAGATATATAATAAAGAAAATAGTTAACAATAATTTATTTATAATAGTTATTAATAGCACTTACATAGCCAAGAGATTGGTTATCAATAATTTATTTATAATAGTTAATAACAGCACTTACATAGCCAAGACATAAGTTTACATGTTTTATAATTTGCGTCATTTCTAATCTTAATCTTCTATGTTACTATGAGGTAAACAAAGTGTTTATTTACAAACACCTGAACAATCTTTAATTGTAGAGAGAAACAGAAGCAACATAACAACAGCATGCATTTTTAAGCAAGTATTGCTTTTTTTGTTGTTTTAAACTACTTTACAACTTCAGGCATTTAGTTGCATGGTAAAATGAAGCCATAACATTATTCAATATGAATATAGCTTGAAGTGGACTTGGCACTGCGTAGGCAATTAACACAGATTTGTACAGTCTTTCTTTCCCTCTTCAAAATTGTACGTTTGAATCTAACCTATCATGTTATGTAAATGAAACTATCATCTTGACAGAAACAAAAACATTTTTTATATGAGAACAAAATGGCTACACGAGTAAAACACACAGTATATATATATGTACATATAGCTTTTCTCAAATTTATTTACCAACCCAAACTCATATTAAAGATAGAGAATAATGACTGTTAAAAACAGATTAGCTACAAAACCATTCAGGTACTTTCCTGGAAGTGAAGAGTCTAGGTGTATTAATATTAATTGAAAGAACTTGTTTGCAAATCCACTACAGTCACCGAAATCAAAACACGTCCGATCGCTCGTGGCAACTAAATTTAAGAATGGACTTGTGACTTAAAAAGTTTGTTGCTCAACAGGAAACTATTTTTCTGTTTAAGGTGTTTTCCAGTCTAAGTATTTTCAGTAATTCCTCCTGTTTAAAAATAAATGTAATACAAACCACTTTAGCGTCATGAAGTAACATCAGTCGTTATGTTTAGATTTAAGCAAACTATCATGCCGAATAGCAACTTCTTGGACATTGGTGTTAAGTGTATTTCTTTAGTAATAAAAGCCGAGGTGATTCGAACGGTGACTAAAAACAACTATACACATATTTCGGTTGTTATCTTCAGGCATGTAAAATGTGTTTCCGGTCAGGGAATTTTTAAATGTTACATGTCCAAATGGCATGTAATTATTAGATGTTGAATTCAAAGCCATTATAAAAGAAATTTGAAGTTAATTACAAAGAATGAAGATATTTGAAATTTCCAGCACAAGTTCTCGACATATGCTACACAGTGAGTATTATGAACTGTCTCAATTTGACAATAAAATGATAAGCTCCACTGTTCTGGTAAACTGCTGCTTACATTAAGGATCTATGGTCTATCTAAAAGCCCTAGCAAGCAACACTTTAATAATTAATAAACAAAAGACAATTATAATATCTTTCGATAAATTAATTAAAAACAATAGACAATTTCTTTGAGGTAAAATTAATTTTAAACAAAATACTGCTGGCATACACCTTCAAAATGTTCACAGATGTACAGAACCAGAACAGTGTTATAAAGGCTGTAAGCTTGAATGATCTTAGAAAGTTATCATAAACAGGTGATGCATTACCTGCCGAACAGTAAAAACAGCATGCATGCAGATACCATGTTCTCTCAGGGCTTCATTTGCAGATAAAATGAACGGTCATTTAAATACATAAAGCTGCCTATTGAACAATTTAAGGAGGTACTACAATTAAGAACATAGCTATTACGTTGCAATAACAAAGCATTACATTGAGGTAAGAAACAACTGGCTTTTACTGCTTGTATTGAATACCTCATTCATTTCTCCCAAAAAAAGAAGACATGGAAAGATTTACTTATGAATATGTTAACAAGCACACAGAGGAACTTCAAATCTTTGTCAGAAATCTGCATTGACAGATTTATAATTTTGTCAGTACCCTCCATTTTAATGTTAAAGCTACAGACAAAATGTCATTTTTGCAACAGGAAATAAGCACATTAAATAAAAAATTTCAAACTAAAATTTTGTTTCTGCATAAAACAAAGTTTAAAGCAAAACATGGAATTCAATAACAATTCTTAAAATCTTTGTTCATATCAGCGTTCTAGCTCTCAATACTTGTCAATAATTAAAATATCCATAATAATTCAACAAACATTCATTGGACAACAATCATTACAGTAAAACAAACAGTTTTTATTTTACTAAAAAATCATGTTTCTGTTATAATATAAAAAAAGGTCGCATATTATGCAAAGTATACAGATTTGGATCTGAATCACCATTTAGGCAATTATATTAATTATCAAAATCTATTGCTTAGCTTAATAACAATACAACACATAGATGATCAGCACTCACACAGCACATGTAAAGAAGACAAAATTTCCATACATAAAAAATCGATATTAAATTTGCGTGCCAATACATACATTTTAAAATTGTCCTCATACCTTCCAAGACAGATCATCAGCCAATATCTTTTCATAGAAAAATAGTTGCCATTTGTTTTTTTACTAAGGTTACCCTGTATTTAATAACAGTTTTTTAAATAAACAGAAAATCAATCATTTGAAATTTAAATACCCTTTGAGTTTGTTAAGGAGACTTACATTATGGCACAAAATGGTACACAGACTATGCATTCCGAAAGAGAGCATATTTCCTGATCAAATACACCTTCTCAACACTTCAAATGGGTACAATATTAATGTTAAACAGAATTAAAAAGCAGTGAAATGAACTTTTCAATTTGAAAAAAAAAAAAAAAAATGAAAGATACCGACTACTAAAGACAATACCAAATTGAGTACAATTTTGAACACAGAATTTATTTATAATTATGAAACAATGCTAATTAACTACGAAAGTATTTGCTAAATTTGAACAATTATTTGTAGGTCTGATAATAAAATATTTCTAGAAAGTAAGATGTGTTATTCAACATAGCAACCTTTTGTATAGAGGTTTGCACATATGTTAAGGTATCACAAAGGATAGGCTTGCTGTACTGTTTCTACCATCATTTTAACAGATAAAAATTAATAAAAAATATTTTGGCTTGTTGCTTATCATAACATGATCTCAATCTTCATGCCACAAACTCAGACTTTGGGATCTTGTATATCATGCATCAGGAAACAATACCAAGATATTTGTGCAATCTTATCTATACCGTAATTCTTGTAATTATCAACACTTCAATCATCTCTGTACCACTAAACCTCCAATAATGACACTCCTCTATATAGCATACCTAACAATCGTGCTCAAGCAGAACGCAATTAACAACTGCACAAGCATCTACATTGTCTGACCCCTGGTTAACTATTTATTTCTCACAGTAGAGGTTGTCATGATTGACATGATGGTTCTCACAGGAGCTGCTATTGGCTCCTGAGGGGGCTCAAAGGGGCTGGACGTTACTGGAGTTGGCTCTGGAGTCACTTCTGCCTTCAGACTATGATCAATTTTCTTCTGAATGTTGTCAAATGCGTCTGATCCTAGATAATCAATCTGGCCTGGAAACGATAAGAAACATCAATTAGGGGTGTAATGATTCACCGAGGCACAGAATAATCCAAGTTCTAAAATACCGGGTATGGTACAAACCGATACTAAAACGTTGAACTGGTATGAGTAGTATCTCTTACCAAAATGGTGGCCAATGTAGATTATGAATACGAATTGATCCAAAACAAAATGATGAACAGTAACATTTAAAATGCTTTATGTACTTGCTGTAATAAGATTCATACTGGTAGAAACACAATTTTAATAAAACACATTGAGTATCCCCAACTGATAAAGGCCAACATAGCAAGTTTATAGTAGGCAAGACTGTATCAACTATCTAGTCACTTCACTGTGTCCGTATCTGCTGAGTTCACATTTTAAGTTGAAAATTGTTTTGTCTTGTGTCAGTTCTAATATTATTATTATCTTAATTATGATATAACCCAGCCCATCATGTTATCCAAATGTAATTCAACCAAATGAATTGTGAATTGTTCAATACTGGTCAGCTCGGTCTAACTCATGTTATCCCTCGTTCCCAAAAGTGATGAAATAAAATATTGATCAGACTTCAGCTTAAGATAAGGGAGGCCCCAGGTTCGATCCTGGGCTGTGACATAGCAAAGTCATTAAAAGTGGTAGTGGTATAACTCCCTTGCAAATCGCTAATCTCAAGCAAATATAAGGGTAGTTCCATGACTGGTTGGCCAGTTGTCAGGATAATGTGACAGGGTGTGGTATCATGCCACGTGTGCATGGTATGCTATGCACAGTTAAGGCAGCACTATATCTGCTTCAAGTGGGCACCCTCTCCAGATAACTGAAATACTGTTGGTAAAAAACATAATTTAAGACAGGATACAAAACACAAACTGGCTGACCTGGATCTACACTATACGTCAAAACCTGATTTCATGTATAATTTTACTCCTAAATCTATCATACCTTTCTCCCAGTTGAGTTTCCTTTCCTGATCTGACAGCTGGGGTGCAGGGACCCCTGGTGAAGATACGGTCAGGGATGCTAACTGACCAACAAGACCAACCTGAAAAACAGAGAATATACATACTGTACAAATGGTTTTATTTTACTGTGTTAGAACAGTCAACAGATACATGGAGACATCTAAGTAACATTTTTGTATTGATTCACAAAGAATTGTTAAGTTATCTAACAGTGTTGTTCAACTGAAGCAGATTGTGCTGCCATCACCAGTATAACATGCCATGATACCACAAGTAATTGTAACAACGAACCCCAGTGCTACTCCCATCATGGAGTCTAATCAAGGTCGCTAAACTGCCAGTATTTAGTACTTTTGTAAAGAATTGTCGTGTCTGGATGGAGACCTTGTGACCTCACATGCCTAGGGTCACAGCTATATAAATTATCATTACCAGCATCAGTTTTCTTGTAGTTTTAATCTTTGGAAATGTTTTTTTTTTTTTAAATACTATTATTAGCGCTGTCCAGCTATCCAGCTTTCTGGTGAAGGAAGACCCCCAGACAAAATGTCTGGGTAGAACCAGCCGCGCACCACAAATCAGCTGTAAGACCTTCCCATATTAAGTCCTTCCCCACAACCGGGACTCAAACCCACGCGGTGAGAGGCTAAGCAGTCAGTGGAGTTACAAACCGGCGACCCTTCCACTAAACAACGGGCGCCCCCATTGGAAATGTCATGTACTGAAAAGTTAGTCCAGTTTGTTTGGTTTTCTGTAAATTCCCACTGAAACAATTATGATCCAAATATTGATGGAGGAAGTCCTTAGACCTATGTCTGCGTAAAACCATTCACTATCAGCAGGTCAGTCTGAATACATCTCCACATGAAATTCATACCCCAACCATGATGTACACCCATATGCTAAGGGAAGTTAATTAAGTCGGCAAGTCTGACAGCTCTGGACATGGGCGACCCAGAGAAAAAAAATTAACAAAACAAACAGAGCTGTAATGTAGTAAGTGTCCTTTTCATATTGCTAAAGCTCGGTAAGAAAAGTGCTGATCCTGAAAAACAGCTTCCAGTGGGAATTTGTTGATCTGGGAACTAACAGTTCTGGCCCTGGTTTCACTAAACTTAGTCAGCTGAGTATTTCCTTAACCTCAAAATTCTACTTAGCTGAGAAATCTCAAAAAGTTTGTTTCACAAAAGTCACTCAACTCACTTTGAAGAAACAGTTTGAGGCTACTTGCAGCGTTCCTCAAATATTGGAGGAAAACTCGAGAGAAATGCTCCTCAAATTGTTTAGTGAAACAAGAATTTGAGGAAATCTCAAAAAGTTGAGGAAAATCTCAAAGCTGAGGTTATGGAGGGAGGTTTAGTGAAACTGGGGCCTGGATCTTCACTATAAGCCTAAGTCTTATAGGTGATTAGCTGGTTAAAATGATTAGCATTCTGCAGGCCTCATCATGATAATTGAATCCAAGGCAGATAGTCATCTTAACTGGGATAAGGGTGTAAGATGTATACACCAACCTTTTTTATTAAGAACTCAATGAAAGTAGAACACAGGACAACTCTGTATTAACCATATTGATGGAAATAAAATGGATTGTTCACTATTTATTGTTATGGAGTTGTTTTTTACATTCTGTTTAATGTTAATTAAAATATCTGTTGACTAAGAAAAATTGAAACATGACAACATCAAAGAAGAAATGTTAGAGAAAGACGTAGCTAATAAATCAACAACATACCATGCTTACTTGCATTATCCCATGTCATTTTAAATAGTTACTTTTGCTTTCATTCCATAATCCTACTGCTGTTAAGTTACATTTCAACTGGGATGTTTTCTTATCTTGATTGAAGATAGCTTAGTAGCTTTAGATTTTTATTATGTATTTTGGAATTTACTGCACTATGACTTTTGATTAATAATTGGGTGCCGAATACAGTAAGGTTTAAAGTAAATGAAGAACTTTTAGGTTAAAATTAACATATGTGAATAGAAATACAAAAATACGTGAAGTCAAAAATATTAATTGAAATTGAAGACATGTTTGATTAATTATTAATTTTTATTTTAAATGATATATTAGTTTTTTATTGGTTAAAACATAACTGACTTTTTAATTCATTTATAAAATGGTTACTTATTTCAACTTATATGTCATTTAATGAGGACATATTTGTTTATATTTTATATAAGAATAGTATGAGAATAATATTAAATAATAAATACACAATTATAATATTTTGTAAACATTAAAGTTATGAGGGATTTTTGCTGGCATATTTGTCGATACTGTGCAGTGACATTTCTATCATTATAGCACAGGGGCACTTATGAGGTGCCCTGGGACTGAATCCGGCCGGTTCATTATACTGACACCGACGAGTCAGGCGTAATGCTGTCCCCTTAGCCCCGAGTGTTAGGAGGAAAGCCACTACTACCAACTTCCATTACTACCAACTTTAAAGTCTTTGGTTTGACCAGACCGGGGTTTGAACCCGCAACCTCCGATCCACAAAAAATGAAGTTATGACAATTCCATGCACTTCAGTTGTACTCTGGTCTGGTAGCCCGTTTTTACATATAAAATTCTGAATTCAATTCAGTAGATGTATTTTATATACAGATAAAAAAAGCCTGGTAAGAGACTAACAGGCCTGCATGCCTTATATAGACATATGCTGTAGCTTCTTTGACATACATTTAGCAAACATATGTTGCAAGGTCAGTGGAAGGTCAAAGGTCAGGGGAAAAGGTGATACAATATCATATTATTGTTAATGCGGATAAACACTGTACTAGGCATAAGTCGAGTAAATAAAAAATAAAAATAAGCAAAATAATAATTACATTGATAATAAAATAATAATGCACGTGATAATAACATTGATAATAAAATAATAATGCAGGTGATAATGATAATCATGATAAAATAGAATGCCCTCAAAACATGGAACTAGAAATTGTTTCTATACTAACATGATTAAGATTAAATTTGCCCTTTAGAAGTATTAATAGATATTATGTATTATATAAATGTTATTTTTATCAACTTATATGTCGCAATTTTTGCATCATGTAGCTTTAGATCTTGATTCAATGATAAACCTGAGAAATTAGCTAAAATTCACCTGGCAAAATAAAATAATAGATTTTTTTTTATTTCAGTCATGATATATAATTTTTTCACATGTCAACCTTTGGAATCCAAATTGTATAACCACTCTCATAGATATTAAATTTCGTATTCAACCAACTTTTCATACCTCCAGTTCATACCTTAATCATATATATATATTTTTTTAATCTAGATCTATATATTTACTTCAAACTTTCTCACTGCATTACAACTCTTATTACTTTTTTTTCGTATCTCATTTTGCAAATTTAATGAATTCACACAATTTGTGTGTGTCAACTAATACTTAAGTACTTGACTTTCATTCAACTTCAAAACTTTTGCTTCTTAATTATTAATTTGTGAGTTTTTACACATAACAGAATCCATCGTAGGACTGGACTCACAACTTTAAACATTCTCATTGTCTTTTCATAATCAATATCTTAATATATATGTGAGTTTTTACACTTAAAATAATCCATAACTTTTTATATTTCAAATTTCATTGAAAGAAAGATCCTGAGTCAACCTTTAAAATATAAATCTCATGATAGCCATTCTCAGAGATTTCTTACAATCAGCTCTTAACACAACTGCAAACTTTCCTCTAGCAAAAACAACTTCACACCCACTTTGTACCAACAACCATCATTATCCTAAATCATATTCTTGTGTCACACATCTAACAAAGACCTGTACCTCTGTCTCCAGTGTATGCTCATCTTCCTCACCACTATGCCCATCCATTTCTGTCGTAGGATGACCACTGTCACCAGACAGATCGAAAGTACCTTTTGTTGATCCTTCCGTAGCCACACCACCACCATCCCCACTACCTCCATAAGAAGATGGTGGTGGTAATATTTCAGGGGAAGATGGTGGCATTGATGGCTCTGTAATAATAGGCGTTGTAGGTGGCGTCTTAGTCTTTTCCCAACATTTAGTCACGCTAGAGGCTTCGTAGACATTTTTCGGAGGAAAGTCTGGGTCGATATGTAATAGAGGGGTTTCCGTGTAGTGTGATTCAAACTCTGTATAACTTCTTGGCAACAATGATTTCTCTATTAATAATTTTTTCTCAGGACTTTCATCATCGTCTATGATTGCATCAAAATTGTCACTAACATCATAAAACACTTCGCCCACGTCAGGGGGAGTAAATGGGAACTTTATGAGAGTTTCACTTGTTGGATTGCAAGTGTTGACTAGAACAGTGGAAGGAATGTGGTCTGGTTTTTGGGCACTTTGGTAAAATAGGGTCTGAAAAAGGAGAAATCAACAAGAAAACAAAATCAATGGAGGATGTACGTGAAATACAATGTAAGACTGGCATGAAATGGGATGGAGTTATGAATGCTGATGTTGGAACAGAAACAAGAAAAATAGGAAAATATTGCGAAGATATTTGACAAAGACAATAATAGGCACAAAACTTTGTTCTCAGACGTCCCTAACACAAACTTGCAGGATACGAGCAGAAGCAAAATGAAAACAGCCATCATTTATTAAGTTCTAGAAATTCTTGTTTAAAACATTGTTCTTCTGTTCTTTTTTTATAAGAAGGAGTAACAGCCATACTGCAGTACTTAAGTATAATCAGCAATTGAAAGCCTTCAGCACATATGCTTAAAATCATAAGCTTATGGCAAAATGAAAAGTTAAAACATAGCAAAGAATATAAACCCTTTTTCTTTAAATAAAAAAGACAACAGTGCATATGTACAAAGGCCATTGACAGATGTAGCATGCAAGAGCACTGGTGCTGTGTCACTGACAGTCACAGAATAAAGCTACTGATTGGGAAATAATATTGGTGCGAACAGCCAAGGTTTTGTTTGTTTTAAGATAAATGGCAGCGACACAATCATTAAAGCAACATCCAACTTTCCTGGTGGGGGGAGGTTCCTGATTAATATCTGGGTAGAACCACTGGCAAATTGCAGGTTAACCCGGAAGACCTTTCCACATTAAGTCCTTAGCTGCTACCAGGACTCAAACTCATGCACTAGAGTCTAAGCAGTCAGAGGAAAAGTGGCAACTACAGTTAGGAAACTCGCGCCCCCATTTAAAGGGTTGTGTATCAAGATCTTTTTGTCTGTAAAACAGTATGGTACCTATAGGAACATGGCAATTTGCAGACAACACAGCAATGTAACACTGACAAAGTATGATATACTAGTATCTGATCTTGAAATGGAGATCAGCTTTATTGACAAAGAGTTAAAAATTTGGCAGTGACAATCATAGCAAGGAAAGAATTATAGATTAGTTTTATGGAAAAGGTAAGGTACATTTGGCCTTGTCATTCTACTTTTGACAAGATGAAAATATCAGTTATAACAATATTTAGCACAGTTGGCATTGACATGCTATTCACAAGATGAAGACATTTGTTATGACATTGATATGTGCAGTTGGTCTTGACATTCTACTTACAACAAGATGGAGAGATAAGTTATGACAAGTTATTGTACAGTTGGCCATGACATTCTACTTACAAGACAAAGAGATCAGTAATGTACAGTTGGCCATGACATTCTGCTTACATTAAGACAGAGAGATCAGTTATGACAAGTCAATGTACAGTTGGCCATGACATTCTACTTACAAGACAAAAAGATCAGTAATGTACAGTTGGCCATGACATTCTACTTACATTAAGAAGGAGAGATCAGTTATGACAAGTTAATGTACAGTTGGCCATGACATTCTACTTACACGACAAAGAGATCAGTAATGTACAGTTGGCCATGACATTCTACTTACATCAAGAAGGAGAGATCAGTTATGACAAGTTAATGTACAGTTGGCCATGACATTCTACTTACATCAAGAAGGAGAGATCAGTTATGACAAGTTAATGTACAGTTGGCCATGACATTCTACTTACATCAAGAAGAAGAGATCAGTTATGACAAGTTAATTTAAAATTGGCCCCAACATTCTACTTACATTAAGACAGAAATCAGTTATGACAAGTTACTGTACAGTTGGCCCCAACATTCTACTTACATTAAGACAGAAATCAGTTATGACAAGTTACTGTACAGTTGGCCATGAAATTCTACTTACATTAAGACGGAGAGATCAGTTATGACAAGTTAATTTACAATTGGCCCCAACATTCTACTTACAAGATGGAGAGATCAGTTATGACATGTTAATGCATGGTTGGCCATGACATTCTACTTACATACTACTTAAAAAAATGGAGAGATGAGTTTTGATAAGTTAATGAACAGTTGGCCATGACATTCTATTAACAAGACAAAGAGAACAATGTACAGTAAATACTTTCAACTAGATGAGGAGATCAGTTATGACAATGTTATGGACAGTTTGGTATGACATTCATCTTTGGACAATCTACTTACAAAAAAATAAAGAGATCAGTTAAGACATTGCTATATACATTTGGCCCTGTCACTTAATTTAGGGAGGAAAATGGACATGGTATATTTAATGACAAATTAAGATACATATATTCCTGATAATGAACCTAAAACAGTAATTACATTATATATAATGTAAAAGAAATATACATTTGGTCTTGAAAGAAACAAAATGGGTAAGTAACAAATGAATTTTGTTACATTTTACAGAATTTTACAATCCAACAAGAAATGTTTATGTTAATTGGGTTTATGGTTCCACCACCAGTATTTCTGTTATCTGGAGATGGTGTACACATGAAGCAGATATAGTGCTGCTTCGAATGTGTATAGCATGCCGTTAACACCTTGTATAATACCACACCCAGTCACATTAACCTGACATCGGGCCAACCAGTCCAGGAACTACCTTATATTTGCTTGAGCGTTAGCAAGGGAGCTATACGACTATGGTATGTCGCGGCCCAGGATCGAACCTGGGGCTACCGTACCTGGAGCTGATGCTCTACCGATTGCCCTACATATTGTTACATGTATTTGAAATAAGCAAAACCGGTCCGGTCCAACAATAAAATGTCATTAGAACTGATTGAAGCCATAGAAGATGATCTCAACAATAACCTTCAATTAAAGGTGGCATCCAACAATTCGGAGCAAACTTTCATTTCTCAAACCACCAAATACAATGTTGTTACCCAAAAAGATCTTGCAGAATGCTGTTATACCTGCTATTTATACCCTGCATCTATGTGAAAAGTGAAGCATAACATATTATCATCATTACAAACATATATTTCCTATCTTAGCCACACTGCACAGTTAACTATTAATTTTATCTTAGACAACCATGTGACCAATTTTTTTCTAAATAACTATATCATCGTCTGGTTAATCAGCACTGACATTGATATATACTTTTAGCAGAATTCCCCATTGTGCTTATTTATAAATTTGGAAGGAATGGTAATTTTTATGACTTACAATTTTTGCGACTTATTTCAAAACTTGTACAGTCTAACAATTGCTGTAGCATCCAAAATAGTTTTTACTAAAACTCAAGTATGAGTTTGTTAAGAAATTACGCAGAAGAAATATGCAGATGGATGGGATTAGCTGGCATTTTTGCCGATACTGTGCAGCGACATTTCTATCGATATAGCACAGGGGCACTTATGAGGTGCCCAGGGACTGAACCCAGCTGGTCCATTATACTGACACCGACGAGTCAGGCGTAATGCTGTCCCCTTTGCCCTGAGTGTAAGGAGGGAAGCCACTACTACCAACTTAAAATACTTTGGTTTGACCGGGCCGGGGTTTGAACCCTCGACCTCCCGATCCGCAAGCCGACTACCAATTGAGCTATTGCAGCCGGTAAAAGTATGCAGAAAATTTCTCTGAACTGGGTTACTATTTTGTTACATGCATTTGAAAGTCAAACTGTCGGACACCACCTTTACTAGACGAGCCTGTAAATGTCCTGCGCAGCGTACATGTTAGTGCTTATTAGATGTTAAAGTTTGATTGAAGTATTGTAAATAATATGGAAATTATTCCTAAGATATGGAAATGAATGGACGGACATATGTACATTAAGCCACATGGATGGAGTGACAATGTGACTGCTGTATGTTGCCTTTCATGAGCATAAAAAAGTGACATTGCCAGATGTGAGCATAACATTGCTTCAATGACCTATATAATTTCCATTTCTAAATTATTCTGTTTGTTTTGTTTTTTGATATAAATTGCAGCAACTAATTATGGTCCTTATAGCGACATCCAGCTATTTTGTTGAATGAACCACTGGCGCACTGCAGGTCAGCTGGACGACCTTCCCACATTTAGTCCTTCGCCTCGAACAGGACTTGAACCCATGCGGTGAGAGGCTAAGTGGTCAGAGGACAGCTACAAGTCGGAGACTACCACTACACCATGGGCGCCCCACTAATTATTCTGTCCATATGTACTCATAAGAAAATGTTTACAAAATCACAAACTTAAACTTAAACATAAGCAGGCTAAGTTACACAGAAACAGATGCTTGATAGTTCATTATTGCAACAAAAACAAGGAATGGACTGACTTGACAGAATTCAGCAAATTTTATTTCAGTAAAATAATTTTAACTTTTAAAGTTACATGTTTATGTATTTGTATTTTGAGTATTACGGCACACTGACACATGAAAGGTTAAATGGCGCTGAATACGATATGTTACTGCATAATGGGAGCTGCAAGTGTAACAAGAATGTTGATGCCTTCAGATACAATAGTTCTAATCAGAAACAAACATTGCATGTTGATTACACCTTTTCTGCAGACACAGCTGACACAAAACAATTAGCCTAGCATACACAAAAGAGACAATGCTACAAAAGTTAGCCGACAGAAGTAAAGATGAAGGACCCCAAGCCAAACATAGCTGGCATCTAGCAGTTTTTGTCCAGGATGAGTCTAGCAAGAGAAAAAGCAGGGTATTTTATCCAGTTCAGTTGCAACCTTCATCTGAAGTTAAAGTAGCCTGGTTGTCATTCCATTCACTCTTTCTTTGGTTGTTGATGAGGTGCCTCTGTCATACAGTTGTAGGTTCTGCGATTTGTAAGGTCATATCCTGGTGTGTGATGGTGCTTTTTTGCAGCTGCTTCATCATCCATCGCCTTGTTCAATCAATCGACCTTCAGCAAAAAAACCCCATCAAATCAACACTTCAAGCAAATCCATCGAAGATTATCATCCATCGAAGTTTGTAACGTTCTTGGATTATATGGACCAGGCTTTGGCAAAATGGTAGAAATCCAGATCAGCTAGTTTTCACAGGGAGATGTTTGTTCAGGATCTGCACTATTTCCTGTGGAGCGTCTAGTAGTATTTGGATTATTGCTCCGATTATGAGGGTTTAATTTTTTTCAGCCAGAAGCGTATAAATTCTCTTTTTACAAAAACAGCCATTTCTCTGATTTTGTTGAGAGTTCTAAACTTGATCCTAAGTGGCATGAGGTTTAGGAGTAACAAGTTAGTGACTCGAATTGCTTGGCTATATGCGGGTCTTAGAAAAAATGTAACTGTCTCAAGCAAGGCACCAAGCTTCCCCAGTAAAAGAAGCCTAGATATGGTCCTAAATACACAGAAAACAATGGACAATGGATTTCATGTTACAGCCTCTTTAAACCTCAGCAAAGGGACTACTTTCCCTATTTTGATATTTGTCTCTATTTATCTATGAACAAGTCTATTATAGATACCCTAATCTGTTATTTTCTGTTTCTTGTTTTTTAATGTGATCATTGTAAGACATGTAATTACCCACACACGCCTGTTATAGCTATTCTGTTCTGTTATTTTCTGTTTCTTTCTGTTTCAATTTGATATTTTTAAGTAATTACCCACACACATCTGTTATAGCTTCCCTGTTCTGTTACTTTCTGCTTCTTTCTGTTTCAATATATTTGTAAATTATTACCTACAGCTACTGTGTTCTGTTTTTTTTCTGTTTCATTTTGTTAGCATCATTTTCTTTATACCCTTTTAAGCATGATCAGCTGATCTCCTTTAGCAATGGTTGACTATTACATAACCAATACATGTTATTCCCCCATGTACATTCCAGGAACTCTTATACAAATATAGTCTACTGCCCAATTCAAGGGAACGACTATATTTAGACATTATTGTATACTAATTAATTTTATTTTAGATAATATATTTTACAAAAACTTGATATAGGCATGCAATTACTGCAGTTATTTATTTATACATTTTCTTTCTTTTTTTGAAGTCTTTGTTTATTTACATTTTTATATATCCACTTTAATAATGGTGGAGCAGTGGTTTTTATGTAAACTTAAAAAATCAACAACTGTTTTGCTAAATAATCCAGTGTTGATGCATTTTTTAATGACACCAATATCAACATAATGAGAATAGAATAGTCTCTCTTGAATAATCTCTACATGCAAGTAGGTCCTTTCATTTTGATTACTCTATTTCTACACTCGTTCTCTTTGGACTGTATGTCGGTTTAAATGCCTTTCATTTTACACCTAGATTAACCATCATCAACAAACACTGTTTTGTTTACATAACATACCTCTTTAAGTATTTCATTTGATTCAAGCTCATTTTTATGCAAAAGAAAGACATTTCACTGTTAGTAATTGAAACATCTGCAAAAGAACAGGCGATAAAATTAAAGAATTCCAACTAAAAGGACCTATCTAGTATTTGGACTTCCTCGGATATTACCTATCAAGGGAGACAATTTTATTTCACTAATGTACCTCATTCACTGAACATCACTGCTAATAACATAATGTAACCCAAGGCTAGAATCATGTTTAGTCCAGCTTTAATTCTTGGCATGTTTCTTAACAACACCAAAAGCCAAACTAAGTGCAAGTTAATTAAAAATACTATAACTTTACCAATAAAGCAATTACAACATTTATAAATATATGCCTTTTGCATCAACAATGTCTGTGCAAGTGTATAAACGTTCCTTCATTAGAAAAACTAAATCTACTTACATTTAGACACCACGGCATTCCATTATGAATATTGGTGCAAACAACTACATTTCGTATACCACAAAAAACTTTGACAAAGAACTTTCCCATTTCTATGCATCAAGTCCATGCAACAATTATTTTGATCTGACTTTTGAAGAATAACAAGAGCTGTTCAAAGACATCACACTCCACTTTCAAATTCTTGGTAAAAAAAATGGGCATTTCTCTGCCAAAATTAAATTTAGGGCTACTTGCCCTTTTGAAATGGGCTCAACTTTTGGTAGTGATTAAGTTTTCCAAGCTGATAGTTAACATCGCTGACAGTTTTCTAGAAAAAGAGCTCAACAAAAAGATTCCCTAATGCTGATTTGGATGAAGATGAGAGGTGTCATTGACTATGGCTCAACTTTTCAAAAAGTGTTGATTAGGATCGTACAATAATAAAAGACAAGTGTACTTGCTTTTTCAAAATAGAAATGGGTAAGTTTTTGCTAACAATAATAATATCGAGGTTTTGAGGCACAAAAAATTTCCAACCTGCGTTTTTTGTTTTGAATTAATTGAGTGACATCTTACACCTTTATTATTTACTGTTGTTTATTGGGTTTATCGTCCCACCAACAATATTTCTGTTATCTGGAGACGGTGTCCACTTGAAGCAGATATAGTGCTGCCTTCACTGTGTATAGCATGCCGTGAACACCTTGCATGATACCACACCCAGTCACATTATCCTGAAACCGGGCCAGCCAGTCGCAGAACTACCCTTATATTTGCTTGAGCATTAGCAAGGGAGCTATACCACTACCATTTTTAACGAATTTGGTATGTCGCGCCTTACCAGGTCAGGTAAAACCATTATTATTTACCTTATCCCAAATCAGTTTTTACTTTTGATAAAACAGCCACTTCATTGTTTCATGACACCAGACCCAGCAATATTATCCAGACAGCTAGTTGACTAGATCTGGAATTATGTTAATAAGCTAAGCAAAATGTCAAAAAGCTTAAGCCGGCCATTTTTTTAAGACCATAAAATAGAATAAAAAACCTAAAGCAATGAGTGTAAACACATACATGTACTTGTGTTTTAATACATTTTTCTCACAAATGCTAGGGATCAACAATTTCTGAAAATGACTACATATATATAGTTTGAACTCTTGATGAAAAAATTATTGATGAAAAAAATCAATCATGAAGGCATAAAAAACATAATAAAATATCTCAGACGCTAGACAAAACATTTAGAATAATTACCGATATATATATGACAAAAAAAAACATCCAATTTATTATGGAGTGCTTCTTTGCTAACCAATTTTCGATTAACAAAACATAAACATAAGAATAAAGTGTCATGCAGAGTGTGCGAACTGGGTGCTTTTGTAGTAAATGGTGCCAAAAAACCATAGCAGATGATCCAAGCAGTAGAACAGAACAGAATATTCTATCTCAATATGCCAGGACGGACAAGAAGACAAGTACAGACAACGGTAAGTGCCAGGGAGCTAGGACTACCAAGGCTAAAAGCTATTTGGTTACACATACAGAATAGAACTTACATAAATAAAATGTCTAGAAAGAATAACACTCAATAATATACAATAATATACAATTACATGTTGATTATCAATAAGCATAATAATTATTTGATTTTAGATGGTGTGAATAAAGAATATTTTAATAATATAGAGCAAATAATTATAGACAGAATTCATATAGAAAAATAACACACACATACTTGCCAACTTACACCTAGCCTACGTTATTACTATTTACTGTCATTCTTTTTTTACAAGCCACAAGAAAAGAACCATCACCTTTTTATTACAGTACAAGTATCAGATAACAGCAAACCACATCACACCTTTAAAGTTCAGCTGTTATATTTATATATCACCTTTTAATTTATTAATCAAAGGGAACAATAATTGCAATTTGTGCTTTAATAGAATTGCTTCTAAAAATAGGAAGAAAATAATAAAATATATTAATCAAAGGGAACAATAATTGCAATTTGTGCTTTAATAGAATTGCTTCTAAAAATACGAAGAAAATAATAAAATATATTAATCAAAGGGAACAGTTATTGCAATTAGTGCTTTAATAGAATTGCTTCTAAAAATATGAAGAAAATAATTAAATAAATGGATTCTGATGGAAGAAGAAATACATTATTCTAGTCCTTCACCAACATGACATAACCTATGTGATGCAAGGTGTTCAAACAGGTCTATTTACAGAAACATTTTGAGACTACTTGATTAGTGAGGAAAGTCAATTACTGTGCAGGTCACCTTGCCTTAAATATTTACATCTCTATAAAAAGGAAGAAAAAGAAAATTGTCAGTGAACAATCAGCCAATCAAGAGGTTATCTAGTCCAAATCTAAAAACTGTGTACCAGTGCTCCTGAAATTTTATGGCTGTTTCAACTTATTTTAGAAAAATAATTTAAAAAAAAAAGAAAACTATGCTACTTTATATTTACAAATGCACATATATATATAGAAATATACCAAAATACTTTTAAAATTGGATAATAAAATATAAAAAATTTCCAATCGACTATAAATATATAGGTTAAAAAAAATAAAAAAATAAATATAAAATTGGATTGGAAGATGTTTACAGTTATATATATAATTTTTTTTTACTATATATAGATTACATTTCTCTTCTTAGAAACCTATGTCTCCACCATTATAGAAGTGGAAGTATTGTTAGCTTATTGGACAATTCTAGATTAAAAGATATGTGAGGCTTTCTTCATAACTGAATATGATCAGTGCAGATAAATGCAACCTTAGTGCCAAGAAACTCAAGTGAATGAACAACATGGAAACAAAAGTCTGAGAACAAAGTTAGATTTTGCTTAAGGTTATTCATGCAAAAAAAAAAAAAAAGCTTAAATAGTTTGTAGATTTTTTTCATCCACATTTTTTTATGTGTTATCTTTAACACCAACAGAAAACAGAATTAATTCCATGCACAGTTTAAAAACATCTGAATTTGTAATTTAATGCAAATATGGTAATTTTTTTTAAATTGTAAAATTTATACATTATATAAACTGACCACAATGCCATATTACTGTTGAATGTATACTTTTCTAAACGAAAAAGAATGAAATGAAAACGTTTGTGCAAAAAAGAGTTAGTTCAAAAAAGAATAACACTGAAACAGATTAAAAGCAACAATGTTAAATTTCCAAAGGAGAATTGACAAACAGGAAATCACTAAAAGATTCTTACTACATGTATATTAAAATGGACTGGCCTTTAGACGAATTGTATTTGTATTTTGGGGGGTTTTACGGCACACCGACACTTAATAGGTCATTCTGCGCTGAATAAGATGGTTTGCTTTAACATTGAACATTTTAACATTGAATATCCTGCCAACAATTTTTCAATTTTAGGTGTGTTGCCTTCTTTTATAACACACACTTTTTGTTGTCTGCTAACAAATACAAGCAATGGTGCCTTCGGACTCAGCTGCTAACAGAGAAAATCAGGATTAGAGAGCTCTCACCAGGATGATGGGATGGGGTTTGCAGGCATTTTTGTCGATACTGTGCAGCGACATTTCTATCATTACAGCACAGGGGCACTTATGAGGTGCCCAGGGACTGAATCTGGCTGGTCCATTATACTGGCACCGACGAGTCAGGCGTAATGCTGTCCCCATGGTCCCGAGCATTAGGAGGGAAGCCAATACTACCAACTTTTAAAGTCTTTGGTTTGACCCGGCCGGGCTTAAACCCGAGACCTCCCGATACGCCAGCCGACGCTCTACTGCTTGAGCTATTGCAGCCTGTCCTGTGGCTGACCTAGACATACAGTTTTTACCTACAGCTGATCAAGTAAAATTGTTGGCAAAAAAAAAAACTAAGTAAAAATAACATTTATCCAGCAGCTAACACAAAAAGAGTGAGCTCTCATATTATATATAGTTGACTTCCTTGGGGAACCAGTATTCCGGCAGTAAACAACTTTTAGTGATGATACTGCCCATGGACTCGCATCTTAATTTCTTCGATTTTCTTGCGAGAACCTCTAGGTCAGAGCCAGTTAATCACAGACCAAGGTTTCAATTTAGTCCACTTATGGAATACTAAGTGCTATATTCCTTGAAAAAAAACATACTTGACCAGCAGTCACAGTTGTACCATCATTTCAACCTTAAACGTTGCAACTTAAACCTGTCTATGGAGTTAAACTGTGCCACTTGCAACTGTCTATGGAGTTAAACTGTGCAACTTGCACCTGTCTATGGAGTTAAACTGTGCCACTTGCACCTGTATATGGAGTTAAACTGTGCCACTTGCACCTGTCTATGGAGTTAAACAGTGCCACTTGCACCTGTCTATGGAGTTAAACTGTGCCACTTGCAACTGTCTATGGAGTTAAACAGTGCCACTTGCACCTGTCTATGGAGTTAAACAGAGCCACTTGCACCTGTCTATGAAGTTAAACAGTGCCATTTGCACCTGTATATGGAGTTAAACAGTGTCACTTGCTCCTGTCTATGAAGTTAAACAGTGCCATTTGCACCTGTCTATGGAGTTAAACAGTGCCATTTGCACCTGTCTATGGAGTTAAACAGAGCCACTTGCACCTGGATATGGAGTTAAAAAGATATTCTCAAGTGTCAATGACAATAATAATCTTTTTAATTATTTTTATATTTAAAAAAAAATTGTATCTAAACATAATAATCCTCAATCTAAAGACCAGTCACTGTTTCACCAAGCTAACAGAACAAAGCACAAACACAAGCGTAAGCAGACGAGGCATGGTGAAAACACAGAACAATATGGTGGAGTAACAGCAAAAGCAACAGTCACAAGCAACAAAGACCAGGATTATCATACAAATGTTAACATATTCTAAAGGCTGACGACTAACGCAAATCTTAATTTTTATTTTAATTAACATTAAGGCCTGAACAACCTGTACTGCAAACTGAAACATATTATTTCAGTAAGAAAATATTTTCAGAATGATTGTAGTTAAATAAGCTGCTAGTTTCCATTTTAAAACTTTTTACTTTTCTTGTAAATATCATATTATTTTATACTTACAGCTTAAAAAGGTATGTTGTTATGAAGGTATAATATTTCTTAGTTACGATTCAAAAGTCACACCTTTGGTTCCACTACTTTAACAGAAAACTAAAATATTATGGACAATCCACAAGAACATAAATTTGAATAAAAATTCTTACCGCTGTCAGTTGCTCTGCCTGCATGCGAAATGGGAAGAAACAAATCAATGCAAAACATTAGTATCAACGGATCACACGGGTGCAAATGCTCGGAACATTTTATGCACTAAACAAATCATGGTCCAATAATGGTAAAGCAAAAAATAAAAGATTAGAAAATGCTGCAAAAAATGTTCACACAGCTTAGAAATTTCAAAAATATATAATAGAAAATATCATATAAAGAGGACTTTAATTCTTTTTGAAATCTAGAGAAGCACTTGAATTAAAAAGCATGTTCACAATTGTTATTTTAATCTGAAGATATGTGTGCATTTAAATATTTAAATGCTCTAAAATTGTAATATATTAAAAATATTGCAATCAAAAACTGTATATCAACTTTACATTTTTAATAAACAAGGCACATGTACATGCAAAAGACAAATTAATACCACATTTAAAAAAACTGTGCGCTCCAAGAATGAATTACCATAATATGTAAAATAAACAAAGTGAAACAAAAACAAGTGATAAATGAATGAAAAAACAACTTTCTTATATTTCTTAACTAGCAAGTTTACATCAGAAGAGCTTACTAAAAAAAACCCCTGAAATCATGTTTGAAGATTGACATAGTAAGTTTAGAAAAAGAAACTATTTAAAAACATAACTTTAAACATAACCGAAAAAATACTTCCACACAAGAAGTTAGTAAAACGGCTCCAATTACATATGGAGATTTCTACAGTAGGGTTATATGTATTTTCGCATAATGTAGTTGTCAAACATAAGGGAAGAAAATATATGCCTATAAATATCAGCTGCAAGACCTCACAGACAGGTTTTTGACCAAGTTTTAACCCAAGTGTTATGGGCTCACGAGTTTCAGCAACCCTCTAACACTATCCTACTACAACATACTAACTTCAATAATGAAACAAAAAAAGTGTTTTATTTCTTTAACATATCTGTATCATACATGCAATGCTATGCAGGCTTTCACCCAGTGTCGGAGCCCACGGCTACTGAATACGTTTCACTCCATTCATACACCGTAGGATTTTTATCTACGATGTCGCCGTATTGAGAGTTAAATTTGAATATATATCAGCCAATCAAAACAATGCTTACATTTTCGCTACACGTATGTGTGGAGGTAGCCAAGTATCGGGAAACTTGAATTCTCTTTGCATTGATGACCTCATTTTGGAGGAAAAACCCAAAAATGAAAGAACAAGCTTTATCATTGGACTGAAATCTTCATTGAATTATGAAGCAACCAATGAATAATCATTACCAGAAATGGAGAAAAGTGAACAAAATATCCTATGGGCGATGAATGGAGAGTAACAGAATGGATCAGTCGTGGGTGTCCAATGATGGTTTTCACCGTATAGCTTAATTTTGTGTAAACAATTTTTCTGCAGAAACACATTTTTTTTTCTTTTAGAATACTCTTAGTTTTTATTTTACACTTAATCTTTTTTTATCAACATGCTTACATGTCACAATATATCAATAAGACAAAATCATAGTATGGCAGTATTTATGTAGCAGTAAATTACCATGGAAACGAAGTCGCACACCCGATAGCTTAATCAATAGAGCGTCAACTTGGTCTAAGAATGCTCCAGGTTGGATCCCGGGTTGTAACGTACCAAAGTTGGTAAAAATGGTAGTGGTACATGTATAGCTCCCCTTGCTAATGCTCATGCAAATATAAAGGACTATCACGGACAGTTTGGTGTCATGACAATGTGAATCGATGTGGCATCATGCCGGGTGTGCACAGCATGCTGTTACATAGTAATGGCAGTCTTATACCTGCTTCAAGTGTAAACTGTCTCCAAATAATTGAAATACTGTTGGCGGGACAACAAACCCAATAAACAAACATACAGATTCACATGTAAAACTAGACCCAAACTTAATCTGTACAAGAATTAAAAAGACTAATGGAGCCAATAATTCTAGCTTTGAATCCAAACAAAAACATGTAAAAATGAAATAATAATGAAATATTCTATTTAAAAATAAATAAAATATAATAATAAATATTTCTATTTCTATTAGAAAATTCTATTTAAGTAAAACAACAAAAGGGCATTATAACTTATTTGTTTGTTACATCGCACTGACACACTTACAAGTCAGTTACTCTAACCGCTCGACTATGTTGCCCCCATTATATCTTGAAAGTATATGATTTCGGAATTGTGAAACATGATTTCTTAAGCAAATTGCAAAATGCTTAGCCAAGTAACAATCTTTATTAAAATAAAAAAACTATGTTAATGTATTAGGCATGATGTTTATGTCTAGGCATGATGTTAATGTCCTAGGCATTATGTTTATGTCCTAGGAATTATGTGAATGTCCTAGGAATGATGTCAATGTCCAAGGCATGATGTCAATGTCCTAGGAATGATGTCAATGTCCAAGGCATTATGTTAATGTCCTAGGCATTATGTTTATGTCCTAGGCATGATGTTTATGTCCTAGGAATTATGTTAATGTCCTAGGATTCCAGATCCTTTGTCAGTGGGATGGGATGGGGATTAGCCGGCATTTTTGCCGATACTGCGCAGCGACATTTCTATCATTATAGCACAGGGGCACTTATGAGGTGCCCAGGGACTGAACCCGGCCGGTCCATTATACTGACACCGACGAGTCAGGCGTAATGCTGTCCCCTTAGCCCCGAGCGTTAGGAGGGAAGCCACTACTACCAACTTTAAAGTCTTTGGTTAGACCCAGCCGGGGTTCGAACCCACGACCTCCCGATCCGCAAGCCGACGCTCTACCACCTGAGCTATTGCGGCCGGTCTTTGTCAGTGGAAAATAAAATGCCAACATTGAACAAGAGAGTGCCGCAGACATTTAGAAATAGTTAACAAGGAATATAGTTTGTCCTGTTTTTGAAATACATCGCAGCAACCAATTATGACCATTATAGTGACGGCCAGCGAATTCGCTGGTGGAAGACCCCAAGCAAAGGTCTGGGTAGAACTGTCGCACCACAGGTCAGCTGAAGACCTTCCAACATTAAGTCCTTCGCCCCCAGTAGGACTCGAACCCAGGCGGTGAGAGGGCTAATAATAACAAAATACCAACTGAACATGTAGGCCATTTTTAACTACTTTTATGGGGCCTATTATCAGTCCACATACCTTAACAAAAATATGATGGTATTAACTTCATATTAATGTAAATGTGTAAATTTGCCCCAAAAGACTTCTGTCATGCTATCATTCCCTTGTATTAATGCCCTGTCGCCTTACACCATAAAAAAAGGAACTGCCATGCTACAACATTATCCACCAAAAATGAAAATCTCCAACTTTGCTAATGAGAAATGTTCGTTTGTTTGTTGGGTTTATCATCCCACCAAAAGTATTTTAGGTAACTGAAGACGGTGTCCAATTGAAGCAGATATAGTGCTGCCTTCACTGTGTATAGCATGCCATGAACACCTGGCATCGTACGACACCCAGTCACATTATCCAGACACCAGGCTAACTAGTCCTGGAACTACCCTTATATTTGCTTGAGCATTAGCAAGGGAGCTATGCCACTACCATTTTTAATGACTTTGATATGTCATGGCCCGAGACTGAACCCGGGACCTTGCGTAATTGGAGCCGATGATCTACCTATTGCACTACCAGGTTCGGTACTAATGGGAAATGAACCCCTGGCAAACTCTATCATCTTTCAAAGTATAGACCATTTTGCCTGCAGCTTTATACTGAAGATACTCATAACAACAATCTGTTAAAATACGTTCAATCTTTTGTTCATTACTTTTTCCTGTTTTTGTTAAAAATAACATTTTAAATTACCATCTAGGCACCTGTATGAACAAACAAACCTGAAGGTCACTTAGAGATATACTGTATCTATGTTATAGATCTGATGCATTTTCTATTTTTAATATTAGGTGGAAAGCACTGACAAATTTATTACATGAAGAATAGTACTGTGAATTAGAGATTAGGTCATAAACCGCATAACTATCTATGACTTAAGATTAAACAGCGATAATTTAGCTAAGAACAGGTTGTTTGGTTAGAAAACATGTCATGGGAAATGCAATATAAACATCAAATATGAACATTTCCTATTAGAATCAGTTTTTATTTAATACTAATGCTGGATAAGTATTAAAGGTGGTATAGGACAGTTTAGATCAAGTTTTTTTCCCCTCAAACAAGCACAAATAAATTTGTGTTACCTGATTAGATCCCGTGAAATGCTGTTTACTGATATCCAAAATGTGTGCGAAAAGTTTATTGGGTTAATCATTCCACCAACAGTATTTAAGTTATCTGGAGACGCTGTCCACTTGAAGCAGATATAGTGCTGCCTTCACTGTGTATAGCATGTCGTGAACACCTGGCATGATGCCACACCCAGTCGTATTACCCTGACCCTGGACCGACTAGTTGTGGAACTACCCTTATATTTGCAAGGGAGCTATACCACTTCCATTTTTTATGACTGGTATGTCGCGGCCCGGGTTCGAACCTGGGGCCTCCCGTACCTGGAGCCGACGCTCTACCGATTGTGCTACCAGGTCCGGAATTGTGTGAAAAGTGAAAAATAACAGCCAACTAACTAAGAAAACCTAGTGACCACTTACTTTTAAGACCATGTATTAGGAATTATCAATTTATTTCATGAAAATATTATCAACTATATTTGAGGAGTAATTGACTACATTTCAGAAATTATCTACTAAAGTAAAATTGTCCATTACTGGTATATTTTAGGAACTATTAATTATATTGGAGTCACCAACCATATTTTAGGACTTATTCCAGTCATAATCAACACTTTGCTACTAAGAATGTCTTAATATTCTGAACAAAAAACTTAATAGCTGTTCCAAACATTTAATGTTACATCTAATTGTACCATTATATGAGCAGCCATTTTATAAAACTTATCAAGTTATTTTGTTGCAAATCGAAATAATTAAACTGAACCAATGACCAAGTGCTTCAGCCATGAAATGAACACAGAATGGAGTGTCATGGAGAAATGAACTCAAATCATGGAAAATCAATATCACATCTAGACAAGAAAAAACTAAAGAAACTGAAATAATATTGACCACAATATCACTGTGAAGAGGGGAACAATACTGAAAGCAGTGCAACTAAATCTACTACGCTGACAGTACAATGGGGACTGGCCCATCGAGGCCCTATACCTTGGTACGTCCCCATGGCCGTGTCTGCCAACACTGAGAAAAGGCCATACAGGCCATTTTGTACATTTTGAAGGGCGAGCATTCACGGGGGCACCAGAATGAAGACCAGCTCCAGGTGGCTTCAGGGGTTATCACAGACTTGTTACTGGGGGGAATGTATGCATAGGTCCTACTGGAGCAGGGATGGGTCACTACTATAGTTGGCAGTAACTGAGGGGGTTGCGGCTGTTGGGAGAAAGTAAATACATTATGCCAATTTGTTTTATTTTTAAAACATCTTACTAATCAACAATAATCTTCACGGAGAAGTAAAACTATTGCTGGTAGAAACACTATACAGTTTTATTAAAAAAATACATCACAGCGATCAATTATGATCGTTACAGTGACTTTCAGTTATGCTGAAGGAGGAAAACCCTGGAGGAGGGTCTGAGTAGAACCACCAGTACACCGCAAGCCAGCTGGAAGACCTTCCCACTAGTCCCTTGCCCTGAATGGGACTCAAACCAATGCAATTAGATTCAGAGGAGTTACAAGTCAGCGACTCTACCCCTACAATTCGGGCAACACCACACCATACAGACACATTTTTGAGAAGCATGAAGCAATAAAGTAGCTGAGCTAGAAGAACTCCCCACATGAAAGTTTGAGCCCAGACTGGGACAGATGTACAACTAGGGACTGAGGGAAGAGTGTTAAGGATATTTATTTTTTTTGGCTCTAACACAATTATGGTCATAATAGCAACCTCCAGCTTGTTATAGGTGGAGTAAAGCTCTAGAACTTGTGTCTGAGTGGTACCACCAGCGCACTGCAAGTTAGCTGGAAAACCTCTCCATATTTAGGTGCTTGCATCAACCGGGACTTGAACCCATGCAGTGAGAGGCTGAGGATCTACAGCTGAAACTGTTCAGCCAGTGGCATCCTAGAGTTGTGGTCTTTGGTTGTTCAGCTACCAACATAAACACTGACAGCACTTGGTTCAGTATAGTGATTTGGTTAATTTTACTGATCTACATACATATAAGTCATTACGGCTTGCAATCATGATCACTGATCTAGTTCAATATCAAAACATTACTGTATTAAATGGAATTGTTGTTTATACACATAAGCTGTAATGATTACCTGATTCAGTTTAGTACTTCTCTAATGACATGACTGATTAACAAATACCAATGCTAACCATATTTGGTTAACTAACATTTTTATACATTAAGGTGTCCCGTGTTAAAATTTCATTACATGTACAAACAAATGTGCTCAAAAGCATGGTCCCCAATGAATTTGATGCAATTAGTATTTAATTACAAAATGATAGTTAAAAATATATAAAATCTGAGCACATAAGTAATTAGCATCAATTTTTAACTTTATATATTTAAAGATACTTGTTTTGTTTTTGAAATACACCACACTGACAAATTATGATCACTATAGCAAGCCTGGCTATTTTGATGGAGGAAGACCCCAAACAAATATCTGCGGTGAAACACGGGCTCCCTGCTGGTCAACTGGAAGACTTTCCCACATTTAGTCCTTCGCCATGAACAGGACTCAAACCAACGTGGTCAGCGGTTAACCGGTCAGAGGAGTTAAAAGTCAGCAACTCAACCACTATGCCATGAGCGTCCCCTTAAAGATACTTAAATAGGTTTGTAAACCTTTAATTTTGTTTTGATCTTTGCAGCAACACAGTTATAGGCATTAGGGAGACTTTTATCTATTTTTGAAGGGGAAAGTTTCCAGAAAAATGTGAACCACACGTCACATGGAAGATGTCCCGTTATAAAAATTTATGCCTTGAATAATCATTATCAAACCAATTCAGTGATGGACCATGGAGGTAGAAGAGTTAAAAAAAAGTTGCTAAATTGATAGAAGAAAGTGTGCAATATCTGTGTTAAAAAGACAATTAACTACAATTGTGCTTACACCAGTAAATTCTATTAGAGACTAGGTGCTTCGAAATGTAAGATTTTCCAGCTAAAAAATTAGACAATAAAAACAAAAAGCCAAATACTTGACTTTCCAACATAAGATAATCACCAAGTCTTTTAAAGATATGGTACACTATCAACTTATGAGACCTAGCCTGCTTAACACAAACTGATCAGGCTTAGATTGTATGTGTCCACACCTTACCATCAGCAAAAACCATTCACTCTTCCATTGGCAACACTCTACCTTTGGCAACACTCTACCTTTGGCAACACTCTACCTTTGGCAACACTCTACCTTTGGCAACAAAATATTTACACTGTCAACAATTTGGTGCAAAACCCTACCTTACAGAACCAAACTTTCACCAATTTTGTTTACAAACCCAACACTGTGCTAAAGTGCATTACCAAGCAACAGAGAAAAACAACATACAAGAACCTTATTTTATGAATCGAAGACATGACCACAAATGAAATCAGTCAATCTTTAAATATTTCATGCCTTGTGCAGAAATAAATACCTTTAAAAGCATGTTTTTTGTCAAAGAATTTAACCAAACCACTGAAGACAACTAAAAATAAATTAAGAGCCGGCAAGAAAGGGGTGATCAAAAAGCACCTGGTATAAAAGTTAAAACAGTGCAATGCACACCAAAAACGATATGAGCAAGTGTTGAAGCGATGCAAGACATTTAGCAAGTATAGGAACAAAAAAAACTGACTTGATTCACAAATAAAACGATCCACAACAGCAAAAGACTATAGAACAGCCTATACCAGTACAAGTATATAACGAACATTATAGCACACGATAGCTATACACAATACGCTTGTATCTCTGTAACTAGAGTAGCACAGCGAGGGGTGGGTCAACATTACCCTGGGCAAGTCTCTATCTTCTAAGAGTCTCCACCGCTGAGAGAGCCACCAGCGAGCCAGGGCAACCAAGACAAGCTGAAAACAATGGCCCCCACAGGGCGGTGCCCATCGCACACTCCATAGAGACCGTGACCAGCTCCATGGAACTACGGTGTCAGGCGACACCTTGAAACGAGGAATCGAATCGGATACACGCTTCTCAGGCAAAAACATAATGAGGGGACGTCTATGTGCTACAACACCCTTTGAACGCTTCTGAAGCAAAATCAATCTGGAGTCAAAATGCAAAAATCAATTTGGAATCTAAGTATGAGTCTAGAGTAAATGGTAAATCTAGTCAATACACCAAAACACAATCTGATGTTGATCACACAATATTGCTAAGTAAATGGTATTTTTGTAGCAAAAGGAAAGTCTCAAGAGATAGTCACAAGTACAGGTAAAATAACTTATTTCAAAATTTTATGGAAAGAGAGTCATGACCCAAAAATACGGCATTGAAAATCTGCTTCTGTAGTGAGGGGTAATTTTCCAGGGCAGTATTTTAGACACCAACTACTTCTTTTTATCAGCAAGCAACATTAAAAAATGCTTTAATCACATTGTTAATTAAATAACCTTAAACAGGTGCTAAGCAACAGCTGCACGACAAAAATTGACAAAACCAAGGGAGGTTACTCCATTTATAAGGAACAAAGTTGCCTGTGATGTCTTTTGTCATACATTGACATAAATTAAAAAAAAAGACTTAAAACATAATAAGTTCTTAATCACAACAACAAGAATCCTCAAATGTCCATCCAAGAAGCATCGTCACTCATAATATATCCACATTAAATGTGTTTTTTTAAATTGAAATGCTTAGGCATAATATTCCACAACTATCAATCCCTTTTTTTAAAACATGGATTGTATGATTACTAACATGTTGAATTAGAGATCAGAGTTTTTGATTCATCAGTAGTTCTTTATTATGATACTCCTTCTTTGTTACTATCCAAAACAGGGGCCTCCCTTGTTCTACCCCTGGTGAAAATGTCCCTCTTTCAAATAACCTTTCTGTATGAAGCGTGTTAGTTAGTAGATGTGATTTTACATTTTTGTTGCCAAAATATACAAGCAACTTTTAGCTTTTTGTTAAACATGCTGTCCTTAAATGTGGACAATTGTTGGTAATTAGTATATGTATTATTAACTCAAACTGATTCATTTTTTTCTGCAAGCAAACACTGGTTAAATAAAGTTTAAATAACAAGCATAAATTTAACATCACAGAACATCATTTTCTTGATTGAACATTTCTCAAAAATATTTTACACCAATAAAGGGTGAATTTAACTTTTTTACAAAAAATATTGAAAACATGAAAAACATGTATGTATTAGCTTAACTTTCTAACAGAAAAGTTACTTTCATCCAAAATACGAAAGGTCTCTTTAATGTATACATTTTTTAAAAGCCACTTTTGCAAATGAAAATTTGTGAAAAGCACCACTACTTATCCTTGCCAATGGTAACTTTCTTGAAAATTCATAAAAAACAGGAAAGAAAAACAAAATGACATTTCAGAGGTAGTGGAAGCCGTTATGTATAAAGCTGATAACAAACACACAAAATTTGGCCCCGGGTTGTAAAGATTAACTTCCGACTGGCTAAGAAGCAAAACCAAACACTACAAGCTAGACCACCAGGGCTACATACCAGTGTGGGGTCGAGGTTGGGCTGAACCTTCCGCATGAAGATGTTCCACCAGACCTGCAGGAACTCTTGACTATGCCCTGTTCCTGGCAGGGGCGTCACCTTGCCTGTAGTGGTGTCGTACGTGTGATGCCACGGCTTTACAGCACCAATAAAGTGGACTATTCTTACATGGTCCTTAAATCTACAAATAAACACAGTGCATGAATGTACACATAAATATCTATGGTCCATATTTTTACAAATAGAATGTTAGGGTGTTTAAATGTACACAACATACCTATGGTCCTTGAATCTACAAATAGACACATTTAGTGCTTAGATGTAAACATAGATCGTATAGTCCATAAATTTACAAGAAATTCACAATTGGTGCTTAAATCTACCAATAAACATAATCATGTGATCCTTAAATAAACAAATATGGTCTTTATGTCAACATATTGTGTTTGATCAAATAATTTTATATTTACATGGATAAGGATTGTAAACACCTTAAATTTAAAATAAACAATTTATCAGATGTACACAAAGTAACACTGATACTTTTATTATTTCTCTCCAAAGAAGATGTTTGTCTTGTATAATAACCATGTGAAGTTAGTCCAGAAAGGCTCAACACATTTTCACGACCAAAAGTTTCTAAGTCAAGACTAAAATGACAGTTTTACGCAAGATGTTCCTATTAAGTAGCCTTGATCTACCTTGGCATAACGGGAAGAGTTTCTCTTATAGAAAACAGCGACTTTTGTAAATACTCAATTTTTAAATGAAAACAATTTAGGTTATTTCCCTTGTTGGTAGGTATTTTCGTATAAATTTATGTAAGAAATACTCTAAGTTTTATTTTTAATTTGCTCTTTGTTTATTGGGTTTATGTCCCACCAACAGTATTTCAGTTATCTGGAGATGGTGCCCGCTTAAAGCAGATATAGTGCTGCCTTCACTGTGTACAGCATGCCAAGAACAGCCACACCCACTCACATTATCCAGACACTGGACCAACCAGTGGTGAAACTACTCTTATATTTGTTTGAGCGTTAGCAAGGGAGCTATACCACTACCATTTTTAACAACTTTGGTATGTCGCGGCATGGGAACGAACCTGGGGCTACCCGTACCTGGAGCCAAAGCTCTACCAATTGTGCTACCAGCTTTATTTTTTGTTTTTGTTGTTGTAATGATCAAGTACTTTTACTCAATCTTATATCAGTTACCAACATAAAATTTTAGATTACAATCAGCAACCATTCTTAATAGTTAATACAAAGTGGAAAAATAATTTTCTACTGTTTCTTTATACCAAAAAAATACCCACATGGGAGAAAACATGATGTAATTTAAATAATAAAATAACATCGCACCGCAAATGAAAAGAGAAAATTCCTTGATCTTAATTAAATGTAACTCGCCTTGTCCCAAATCTTATTAAATCACAAGGATTATTCTGAAATTTTGGCTGAACTCTATGTTACCAAAACAACCTAACACTACAAATGAGAAATTAGGTACTTACTTGGTAAATGCAGGCAAGTAGCTGTAGAAAGCTTGCGAGACTACGTTATATACGAATGGAAGATGTTTTGCTATATCATCAGTTGCCCAATTTTTAAAGAACATATTTAAAACACCCTGATCACCACCTGAAATTGAAAAAAACACATTTATATTAAAAAATTTCAAATAAAACAAGTCTCAAAGCAATCCGGTAAAATTCATATCATACATGGAAACTCCACGCATGACTTGTGTCACTGAATACAGGTGCTGTATCACCCTTGTTTCAACATCGGTAACATCTTCAGGTTGAAAGTTAACTAATGAGCGAATTCCTCATTTTGTCAAACACTTGTCTACTACATCATAGATAGACGCCATTTTGCGACTCTTACAAAAGCATTATGCATTACCTTCTCTGATTGGCTGTTATAAAAATAGTAATCAGGGAAAACCATTCTTGTTTATATAGATGGTATTTGCAGGCTGTCATCATTTTGTAAGATCTGACTTTAGTGAGATTGGTCTCAAAATGATAAAAGCTACAGTTTGTTACCATATTTATTCTTGTTTCTTTGTTTTGTTTTAGACATACATTGCAGTGACCATTTATGATCATTTTAGCAACATCTAGCTCTCTAGTGAAAGAACAACCCAGACACATGTTCAGGTAGAACCACCGGTGCACCACAAGTCAGTTGAAAGACCTTTTCACATTAAGTCCTTTGCCCCAAATGGGTCTCGAACCCATGCAGTGACAGGCTAAGCAGTCAGATGTTACAAATTTGCGACTCAACGACTATGCCACAGGTGCAAGTTTCTTTGATGTTTTTTTTACATCACACAGACACAGTTTTGGCGATGTCTAGCAAATTATTGGTAGAAGCAGACACCTAACTTGATGCCAGACTTACGTCTGGTTAGAACACATCTACATGCAAGGTGTCTAGATATGTTGCTGGACATTCTGCTGCACCAGAGGAAGATAACATTTCAAGAGTTAAATATAAAAGAAACATTATGAAATTACAGTTACTGGATTTCAGAAGCGAACAAAATCTTAGTATATCACTAAGACTAAAGGTATGATATGAAAGCATCCTTAGAGTAGTTGCATGCAATTATCATCATTTGTTTATTGGGATTATCATCCCACCAACAATATTTTAGTTATCCGGTGATAGTGTTCACTTGAAGCAGATATAAAACTGCCTTCACTGTGTATAGCATGCCATAAACACCTGGCATGATACCCCTCCCAGTCACATTATCCTAACATCAGGCCAACCAATCGTGGAACTACCTTTTATTTGCTTGAAAGTTAGCAAGGGAGCTATACCATTACCATTTTTAGCGACTTGTATGTCGTGGCGGGGAGGATCGAACCCGTGACCTCCTGTACCTGCAGCCAACGCTCTAATGATTGCACTACTTAGCTCCCTCATCAACGTTTGTTTAATCAAAATACAAAATGCCCCATTTCATAGAAAATCACAAATTAAAGAAACAACAGCCACAATTTTGAAACCAATATTGATCCTCAGTTCATGGCCATTGATCAAGGGCATAGCATCTGATTGGTTGCTTTTAATTGTAACTTGTCATATGGCCATTTGATTGCTTGATGGTTTAAGCATGTTATCGAGTCAGTTTCCACTGACCTGCCTTTACTGTGATAGCATACCAATGACTACTATGTTTTAATACCCAGTCAAGGTATCCTGACACTAAGCCAACCAGTACTAGGCAAACCTAGTTTCACTTTATTTTAATTTTTTTTTTGTTTTGTTACATCAAACATGCACAATTATGGTCATATTGACCATATTGACCAATTCAAGCTAATTGGTACAGAATCTCCTGACTTACATGTGGACAGAGCCACTGACGCATTGTAGGTTAGAAGGAAAACCTACCTAAATGTAGAGTTATTTACCCCAAAAGAGACTCAAACCCAGATGGTGAGGGGCTTAATGGTGACTCACAAGATGGTGTCTCTAACCCCTCAGCCAAGGGCGCCCCCTATATTGGATTGAGCATAGGCTAAGGAGCTATACCACAACTCAGTGGTCGAAATTAGCACTGGCCCAACAGCAAAAAACTATTTTCGATTTTGTCTCGGGCTAGTAAAAATTCCCATTTTTCTAGCTCGATGGGCTTCTAAGATCCTGATCATTAAAAAAATCATTGTACTTGTAAACTTTTGAGCTGGTTATTTCAATCGGCAAGCTGTCGCTTGTATCATAAACATGCTATGTGCACTAAAACATCTTTGTAAATCATCTCCCAATAAAGACCGAACATATTATAACATCAGTCAATGGTTCCCGTTATTTCTTTTTTTTAAATACATAACAGCGACCAATTATGAACCTTATAGCAACATCCAGCTATTTGGTGGAGGAAGACCCCAGAAAATGTCTGGGTAGAACCACCAGCACACCACAAATCAGCTGGAAGACCTTCCCACATTTAGTACTTCACCCAGACCGGGATTCAAACCCATTAGGTGAGAGACTAAGCAGTCAGAGGAGTTACAAATCGGCGACTGTACCACTATGCCACAGGCACCCCACCACTGCTTCTACTCACCATCAAAGCTTCCCTGGGAGGTGGCAAACTCAAGCAGTGAGGTGTAGGTTTCTAGGGAAGGTTTGAAGACAAATACACCGGAGTTGAAGCAGTCAGGCCATCCGGCGTCTGGGGCTGCAGAGAATTCTTCCCGATCAAGCAACTCATCAACATTCTGTAGCACCTATATGCAAAAAAAACAGAGCATTTTGATTTAAAACAAATGGAAATCTTTTTAAATTAACACAACTGCCATTTTTAATTGAAGCAAATGATGGTCCTTTAGAATAAGATAATATATATTTATAAAAAACTTACAAACTTTAAATAATCCATGATAAATCGAAATATACACAATATGCACTAAAACAATGCAAAAGGAGAACAATACATTATAACGAAAAACAATTGGCCTATTGTTTCTGAAGATTAGAAACAATATGACCAACTTTAAAAAAGAACAATGGTTGATTAAATTATTTTATTGCATTATAATGAAACCTGCTGTCTGTTCATAAATCTTTTTATATGGGCGCTAGTGGCCGCGCTGTTAGTCACTGACTTGTAACCCCTCAGCCCTTCACCATGAGGGTTTGAGTCCCAGTTGTGGCGAGAACTTCATGTACGGAGGTTTTCCACCTAAGCTGCGATGCGCTGGTGGTTCTACCCAGGCATAAGTCTGGGGTCTTTCTCCACCAATAATTAGTTGGATCTTGCCAATATGACCACAAATGTGTTGGTGTGATGTAACAAAGAAAGACAAAAAATAAATCTCTCTTATATCAGTGTTAAGACAGACCATTAAAAGGGGAAATACTTCTTGCAATGTTCATCTTATTATAACAAAAATAGCAGGGTGTTTTTTTTATATTACAAATATGAAGTTTCATCAAAATTGACACAAAACTGTAAGAGAAGAAGCCAGACAGAATTGTCTCCTTGGACAAACTGACTGGTTCCAGCATTCCTGATCCATGTCCGGATAAAACTTTGGTACAGGTGGTGGTAAGGGAAGATGGTTGGGGTTAAGTTAAGAGAGGGATGAGATGGGACTTGCCGGCATTTTTGCTGATACTGTGCTGTGTGATACCACACCCAGTTACATTATCCTGACACCAGGCCAACCAGTCATGGAACTACCCTTAATATTTGCTTGAGCATCGGCAAGGGAGCTATACCACTACCATTTTGTATGTCGCGCGGGATTCGAACCAGGGGCCTCCCATACCTGGAACCGACGCTCTACTGATTACACTACCAGGTCCGGTCCCTTGTTTATACTGTTTCATAAAAATCTAATCAAGATGAAAACTGGTGATATGTATTGTTTTGTTAAAGGAGGAGATCTATATCATTAACTAATATAAATAATAAGTATATCATTACAGGTTTAACTGATACTGAAAATAATAAAATAAAAAATACTGCCATTTTTTAAGTTCCCTTTTTTTCCTTCTCAACACAAGTTACAGTGTTACTAATTAGAAAAGGAAATGAAGCTTTTCCTGTGGCAGTATCTATAATTGATACTTCTATCATAACAATTATACTGTGCAGGTTTGTTTCTATATGACATAGAAAAGCTATTGCAGACTATCCCGTGATATTGTACATGTTTGATTAGTCAGGTTATCTGTGATTTTTTTTTTTTCCACTTGCAGACAGGAAAGCTGTTTAAAGATGCATTCTTTACTGCAGTCTCATCAGTTCAGCTTTGTGTGGCCTTTCCTGTCCACCAGCTGACATTTAGTCATTTGAAGACATTTCTTCAAAATAGTACAATTTCCCAGAATTTTCTACAGTTACACAAGGTTGTTTTAATTTCATATAAAATATAAATTAGCGCTGCGTGTTCTGTTTTTGTGATGGAAATTGAATTCAGGATATATGTTTTGGTTCAGTGCACATGACAGAAAGATCACTTGGGTTTGGCAGTCTGTGAAGGATTAAAACATGCTCCAGAAAAGACCATATAAATGACAAAGAATTTTTTTGTTTTTTTCTTTTTCTTTCACATTTTAAAAAAAAATCCTTTTTGGCACGGAAAGAGTGAATAAAAGCCTTTTGTCACACAAAATATTAACAGAATATTGCATTTGTCTAGTTAAGCTTTTTATATCATCTGGCTGCCATGTGATTTGATAGTCTTTAAATAAGTCTTTTTCAAAAGTCCTCTTCCCTTACTACAAACTTATCTCAAAATTCAATGGAAAATAAAAAGGTAAAACAATTGAAACAAAGCATGTCATGAAGTTTAACTTTAAAAAAGGATTAGCAACATTCCATATCAGACTTAATTGAAACCAAAGAAAGGATCCTAAAACTTGACAAAAAATGAATAATTTACTGCTTTTTGTTAAAAAAGAAGCCATTTTCTGGCCACAGATCCAGTTATTGTGACCTTGACCTTTCCACCACTGACCCTAAATCCAATAAAGGTCAGCGACTCATCATGAGCAATGATTTTACCAAGTTTGAAGACATGGGTTCAGGCAATCTCTCGTCATTGAACGGAAACCATTATTATACTAAAGGTCATCGTGATCTTTAAATCACCTCATGGAGGTCACTGTGACCGTTGCCCTGCATATATCCTAATTTATAGGGACCATCTACTTGCCAAGACCAATGTCTGCACCAAGTTTAAGGATTGTGGGCTTATAGTTTTCCTGGATATCAACCACAAACAAATGGTATGCTCAAGGCTGCTGTGACCTTGACCTTTGTGCCAGTGACCCAAAACCCAATAGGGGTCATCTAATGATCAATATCCTTACCAATTTAGAGGAATATTCTTACTGTTATTCGAACATGAAATGACAAAGTCCTTTGAGCATTGCATCATATACCAATATTTGAAATAACACAGGACAAAGGTATTCACATGCAAGCCAAATGTTAAAGAAAGAACAAATCTGTGATGAGTCATTTGTCAAAAAGAGCAAACCCGACAGTTACCGCTTTGGAAAGGTCAGTCGGCAATATGGACGGACTGCGTTGCTTAAACGGGTTTTTACAAAGTTCGAACCCTGCACTTCCTGAAACCGATCTATTTTAATAAAAATTGTCCAAGCACTGATGTTTTCTTTGATAAGTTATGACAAAAGTAGTGATGTCATTGAAAAATAATGTTAACAGTGTTTTGAAGAGAGAGAAGCATAATTTCGATTTGATTAATAGTTTTTTGTATTACTGTTATCCTGCTGAGGAGAAAGTGGCCAGATTTAGGCAAATTATTGTTTTTACATAGCACCGACACAGAGATGGGATGGGATTTGCCGGCATTTTTGCCGATACTGTGCAGAGACATTTCTATCACTATAGCACAGGGGCACTTATGAGGTGCCCAGGGACTGAACCTGGCTGGTCCTTTATAATGACACTAATGAGTCAGGCATAATGCTGTCCCTTATCCCTGAGTGTTAGGAAGGAAGCCACTACTACCAACTTTGAAGTCTTAGGTTTGACCTGGCCGGGGTTTGAACCTGCGACCTCCCGATCCTTATTACTGTTATCTGCTAAGTGGCCAGATTTAGGCAAATTATTGTTTTTAGATGGCACTGACATAATTAGGGTCATATTTGTGATGTCCAGCTAATTATTGGTGGAGAAAGACCCAAGATTTATGTCTGGGAAGCACCACTGGCAAACCGCAGGCTAGCTGGAAAACCTCCCCATGAAACTTTTCAGCCTGACAGGGACTCAAACCTATGCTATGAGGGGCTAAGGAATTACAAGTCAGCAACTCTAACTGCATTGTGAACAATTGTAAGCATTCAAAACACTTTATTGCTGAATCTAAATCAACAAATCTTCTAACCTTTGCATGAAGATATAAGCAAGTAACATAACATTTAGACTGAGGTATTAACAAATGGAGAATACAAAAGATCATTCATGACACCAGACCATACTGGCTGACAGCAGCTGCTGCACAATAAGGCCTGTCCCATGCGTCCCACCGATACACACTGTACTTATTGATTATGTCAGCTTGTTTGTTGGGTTTAATGATATTCCATCAACAATCTTTCAGGTATCTAGAGACAGACTCACAATTCTCCCTTCAACACTGTGGACATAAGCAGAAGTTTAAGAGTCAGATCGCCAGATCACATCCTTTAAATTAGGCCAACTGTGCAATACCACCTGTAAATCTGCTACTCAAATCTGACCAATCATCTTATCAAAACTGATGAACCTAGCCTTTAGTCTAGAGATATAAAACATTACCCATTGTTTTCAGTTATCAATAGACCCAATTTTGTCAATTCTGTCATTAATTTACATTCTACTTCAAGAAATGCTTGTTCCCTTTGGGAAAAATCAGGAAAAAAAAAATGTTTGTGTTTTTGGCACTCTTGTACTATGTATAACATAATCCTACAGACTGACCCTGCACTATGTACATAGTCTTCACTAACCCTTACCATACTACATTTCTTTATAATCATCAACTTCCTAGTTATTTGCTCACAATGTCATGCACAGATAATAGCCAGCTTACAAAAAGAAAGGAGCAAATAGTGAAGATTCTAATCAAAAAGCTTCTAGCGCGAACTGGTTGATCTGGATCTGCACAGCTTGTCCAATAATTAACAGAGGGCCAGCAATCCTGTCTGAAGGTAGAATGTCTATGATCCAATAGTTAACAGGGCCAGCAATCCTGTCTGAAGGTAGAATGTCTATGACCCATGTCTACATCAGCCATCCCTTGTTCTCAACGTGTCCATGTCAATCAGAATTAATGTACACGTTGACTTACGCAAGCAACCCCAAAGGATAGCAAGCTTGGCTTATCTCTTAGTGTGTTCTGTCTCGTCTCAGTGTCATCTGTCACTTTAACATTGAGTTGTATGTATCTTTGTCTAGTGGTGGTTCATATGTCAATATTTGTGGTAATTCTAAATTAAAAGGACCTTTGGTAGAACCTTTTTTTATATAAGGCCTACAGCTGAACTTATATCCATGCCTCTAATAGTTTCAACAAAGTCAGTTAGTTTTCAAACAAAACCTTTTGTGGTTTTAGGCATAGCTTAGATGTAAGTTTTCTCAACTTAGCATCATTGTCTTCATACCTTATATAATAATATTATGCAATGCTTATATAATTCATTTAAAAAATGCAAAAAATTAGAAAAAAATAAATTTTCTATATTCCACAAAAAATTATACTAAATCTTTTTGGGTATGAAAAGCTAGTATGACTATCTTTTTTTAAGGCCCTGCTCAAGCAACTAATTGGACAGCAATGAAATCTATTTTCAATTTAATCAATCTGGTACTTTCATTTTTCTTAGCCAAATAACCAGCAACTGATTAGACTGTAGCTAACAGTGCAGATTTATATCATACAGCTCCACCTAGGTGCTGTCTACAAAAATTTGCACTATTTACTTCTCAGGATTCCAGAAATATGTCTAGAAGAAAGAAAGTTCCATCAAGGGGACAATATTCACACTAACACAATATTCACACTAATGGGCAAAATCCTCATCAATGACCAAACAAAATCTTCCAGGCAGAATCAATGAAGACCCACTTACCAGAGTATCAGCATCTAAGAAGACGGCTTTGTTGTATTGCGTTAGGCGCCAGCAGTGAAGTTTAGTGAAGGTGACGTTGAGGTCAGGACGACCCAGGAGCGCCAAGTTGATGGGGTCCTTGCTGTCCAAGACATTCACTTCCTGGATATAGTCGAACACCTGGGCCAGCTGTGACCTGCAACACACAGACAACATAGTGGTAAACACATGTTGATTTGTTGGGTGTAACATCACACCAACAGTATTTCAATTACAAGGAAATGGTATCCACTCAGAACCACCATTATATTTGGTTGAGCATAGCAAGGGAGAAATGCCACAACCACTTTTAACGAATTTGAAATGCCGTGGCTTGGGATTGAAACCTGGGCCCTCCAAACCATGAGCCAATGCTACACTGATGGCACTTCCAGCTCATGTCTCAACATAGGTACTTCATCACATCAATCAACAATTTCTAGAGACTCTTTTTCAACATTTACATAGATATCTCTTTAACTATATTCACAATGGAAGCAAGCTGTGAGGGGTGTACATAATACTACAACCAGTCACATTGTCATATTGTCCTGATATCAGCCAGTCCTGAAACAATCCTTTAATGTAAATAAGAAGGCAGCATCACAACAAATGTATAGAAATGTGTCACGCCACATATAGGGATTGAACCTAGTATCTTTTGTACATGAAATTGGCTATGTCCTATATGCTGGACAGAAATAAATGTACACACGGCAGCATACATGTACATACCACACAGCCAGTCACATTATCCTGACACTGGGCCTACCAGTCATGGATCTACCAATATAGGGAATTAACCTAGTATCTTTTGTACATGAAATTGGCTTGGTCTTATAGACTGGACAGGAATAAATGTACACATGGCAGCATACATCTCACACAGCCAGTCACATTATCTTGACACCGGGCCGGATCTACCCATATATTTGTATTAGCATAGCAGCTATACCACTACCATTTTTATTGACTTTGGTATGTAGCAGGACGGGTTCGAACCCGGGGCCTCCTGTACCTGAAACAGATGCTCAACCAACCACAAGGTCCAGTGCAGATCTAGATGAGACATATCTCAGCAGGCAATAGATGATCAAGATCAACACTATTTGCCCATGCCTTACGATTGTGTTTGTTGGATTTATCGTCCCACCAACAGTATTTCAGTTATCTGGAGATGGTGTCCACTTGAAGCAGATATTGTTCTGCCTTCACTGTGTGTAGCATGTCATAAACACCTGGCATGATACCACACCCAGTCACATTATCCTGACACCGGGCCAACCAGTCAAGGAACTACCCTTATATTTGCTTCAGCGTTAGCAAGGGAGCTATACTACTACCTTTTTTTTTAACGACTTTGGTATGTCGCGGCCCTGGTTCATACCCAGGGCCTCCTGTACCTGGAGCCGACACTCTACCGATTGCTCTACCAGTCCAGTTAAGTATTGCGTAATCAGCAGGCAAAGAACAAAAGGTCATTTGTATTGCTGCACCTTCATATAAAGATGTGGACAAGTATGGACACAGGAAGAATAAAGGCCACTGTCAGTTCATATATCATTGTGGTTTGTTTATCATGACATTTTAACATCACTTCTAGGAATTTTATGGATAGCAACAAGAAACAATGAAAAGTAATTGCATATATTTGAACTTATAGTTAAAATTGATATAGCAAGCTTAAAAAAGATAGAGCCACAGAGTGCTTGCTAGAATAGAATTTTTTTTTTTCAAAGAACATTTTTTTCTTCTTATTTTTCAAAAAACATTTTTTTTCTTTTTTTCTAAACTTGCCTTATTTTAAGTATATTATTGACCTGAGTTGTATTTATTTAGTATCTTAGTTATTTTTTCTGACCTAAGCAAAGAAATATTCTTAAATTTTAGTTCATTTTCTTTGATATAACAATATTTCTTAAATTTCATTCATAAAACCATTTTATCCACAAAACTTCTTAGGATTATTCCAAATTAAAGGAAATGCCTTAGTATAAGTAAAAAAATAACTAAGACTTTCTCAGTTATAAGTGTTTATTTTCAAAATATGCGATGGATAAAATGGATAAGTAAACAGTTAAATTACTTGCAAATCATCATGCCACTGTCCCTACTGTAAGCTAGATTTGGTTGACTGTTGTTGTTCTTTAACTCTAAGCCTGCTATTTATAAGGCTTGGGCAAATAGTGTAGATCCAGATCAGCCAGCTCCTTAATGTATCATTGCATCCACACACATTTATCATAGCTTTTTCCCATAACAAACAATATTTTTATACTTTCAACCAATCACTTGATGATTAAAATTAATACAGATCTCCAAGACCTCATGTGACCTAGTTTTCTGACTGAAAAAACAAATAACAACCATGAATGAAAATATGTCAGTTATTATATTCTCCAACAATAGTAAACTCAGAGTAGCTGATCTTTAATTACATGTTTACCTAAGTTTACCATATGTATGAAAATGTAAAAAAATGTTTGTTACATGTTGTTATTTTAAACAGAAACTGATTATGAACTTGTCATGCATTATAATAGCTACATTATTTGTGGTTGGTTTTGGTCTTTGATCTCAGGGATCAAATTGCCAGGTGTAACGTACCCTTTATACTATATCCAGCCTATTGTTGGACTCTATGTGTCAATCCAGTTTTCAGCCAGTCATACTGGGCAAGAGATCCTATTGCTGCACCAGTTGACCTGGTGTACCATAATCCCACAATGAGCTACAGTAACGGTTCCGCAAGACTGATAACTGCAGCTATGTACTATGAGTTGTGCATCCACAACATTCCAAACATCTTTTTGCAGTTGTTGAAAGTGCAGACTGTCTTATTCCGGCAGAAAATGCATAATAAATTTAGGAAAAGGGGAAGGTAACTCTATTTAGCGAAATCATCACCATTTTAACAAGTATTCCAATATGGGATGGGATGAGATGGGTGGGGATTTACCGTCATTTTTTGCCAATACTGTGCAGTGACATTTCTATCATTATAGCACAGGGGCACTTATGAGGTGCCCAGGTAATGAACCTGGCCAGTATATTATACTGACACCGACAAGTCAGGCATAATGCTGTCCCCTTACCCCCGAGCGTTAGGAGGGAAGCCAATACTACCAACTTTTAAGTCTTTGGTTTGACACAGCCAGGGTTTGAACCCACGACCTCCCGATCCGCAAGCTGACGCTCCACCACATGAGCTATTGCAGCCGGTCTCTAATATGGGATGATCCCAGTGAATAGACCCTATTATTAAAACATAAAAAGACCTGCACTGAAAATGCTATCTGATCATTGACCCAGTAACCATTGAAACAAAATTTAAGAAAAATTTATTTAATCTGTTTTTATTGGATTTAAGGTTTACAAAATTTTTAGGTAGTAACAATATCCAGGACATACACAACTTACACAACTTTTCTTTTCTTTTTTTTTGTTGTTATTACATCGCACCAACAAAATTATGGTGGTATTCGTGATCACCATCTAGTTATTGGTGGAAGAAGACCCCAGAATCATGCCTGGGTAGAACCACCGGCTCAATGCAGGTCATTTGTAAAACCTCTCAACATGCACGTTCTTGCCCTGACTGGAGCTTGAACCAGGCAGTGAGGGGCTGAGGGATTAGAGGTTAATGACTCTAAATTGCTCAGTCTTTACAGCATGGTCTTGTACCGAATTAAACAATTATCAATTTTGGGTAAGGAACATAAAGGTAAGTGCTTGTAGGTACTTGCTAAAAGTTTTTTGAAGTCTAAGAGATTTAACCATGGAATTATTCTTGATTATATATAATAAAATGAGGGTGGTAAATTGCTGCCCAATTAACACCCTTGAACTGAGTTGAGGAAAAAGCAGACCCTTAAAGGTGGTTTGTACCAAAATTTCTTTTCTCAAATAAGTCATTGTTACCTAAAAAGGTCATTCAAAATGCTGTTCATTGATGCCCTAGATCTTTGTGAACAGTCAAGCATAAATCACCACTTGTCATTGCAAACAGGGATAGAATAGGATGGGATGGAATTAGCCGGCATTTTTGCCGATATTGTGCAGCGACATTTCTATCATTATAGCACAGGGGCTATTCGGTTTAACCTGGCTGGGGTTTGAACCCACAAGTCGATGCTCTACCACCTGAGCTATTGGGGTCGGTATATTTGTTAAGGTTTTTGTTGTAACAGGCCTTGAAATTCACGACCGCATCGACGGCCAATGCCGTCGTGCCTTTCATGTTTGCCAAACTGTCCCTGTAATTTCATCCGCAAGACGACACTCTACCAACTGAGCTATTGCGGCCGGTCATTGCACACAGGCATTTGCTATCCGAACCACACTGCAGAGATAGCTATTTTTAAACTTAGAAAACCATGTGACCACTTACTTTTGAGATCACATTATACAGTCATCTGGATAATCTGCAATGATGTGAATTATGGCCAAAGTCCCCAAAGCAATGGTTCAATATTGTTATGCGATAAAGTCAAACTGTCAGTTATCACCTTTAAAGGCATTTCAAGCATAATGCATTAAACAGGACTCATATAGTTTGGGCATGTAAACAGGAAACCCAACAATAACTGGGTAAAGAATGCTGAATCTAGCTGTTTACCCAACCCATCAGGCATACCAAATTAAACATGGCTAGAGACCCTCTCAGCCAATATAATATGACTCTTGACATCAGCTTGGAGAACACCAAGGGGAGAGATAATTGGAGAGCTGCCACTGGTGGCGACAAGACTTTCCTATGACAACCTCAGTGAGAATGATAGCAGTTTATGCCCAGATAACAAAAATCAGTAAATAATTTTTTAGGAGTCTTCTGTTTGTGACATCAATACATTATGGTACATTTTACTACTTCTATATTTAAATATAAGGGAATATTTTTTGTTACATTACATGACAAAATTATAGTCATATTGACAACATCAAGCTAATTATTGGTGAAGTTTGACATCAGATATTTCTTGGTAGAACAAATGAGAGCACAGCAAGTCAGCTTGAAACCCTCCCCACATGAAAGTTTTTGCCGTAAACAAGACTAGAGCCATGTGGTCAGAGTCTGAGGAGATGGCACTTGGCTTAAAGTGAAGAAAAAAAATGTGCAAAATGAAAAAAGAGAGACTCAAATCATGTGGAAATCATGTAAAAAAGAAAGTCTTGTTTAATGTTAAAAGCCATAAAATTATTGGTTCATAAAAATATGTTGTTGAAATAAAAAGATACAATTTATAACTACAACTCAGCATAAGGACTTGTAAACCTGAATGTTTGCATGATTATAATCTATATTTCTTTACTTTGTTTGCTCTATATATCTTTAGGTTAAGTAATAGACAATGAGGACTGTATGTGAAATACAACTATAGCAAATTTATATTATGGTATAATGTCTGATGCATTCGATGTTCATGAAAAAGTGCACATTTCTTTGCTTGCCATGCCACATATATGGATGTACATGAATGCGGTAACACTTGATTCATTTTACTGCTGCAATTCTTGACTTTTTTTGTTTTTGTTTTTTTGTTTGTTTTTTTGTGTGTTTTTTGGGGTTTTTTGTTTTGTTATTTTTTTTGTTACATCACACAGACATATATGGTCATATTGGCTATGTCCAGCTAATTTTAAATGGAGAAAGACCCAAAACTTAAATCTGGGTAGAACCACCGGCACACTTCGGGTTAGCTTTAAAACCTTTCCATATAAAAGATCTGGCCATAATCGGAACTCGAACCCTGGTGGTTAGGGGCTGGAAAGTTACAAGTCTCGGGACGTTTCTCTGCGGCAAACATGAATATTCACCAAAGATTTGAATATAACTAATTTATTACCTGATCATATGTTGACCCAGTATAGGTTATTGCAAGATCTATTCACTGTTGGTACAGCTGCTGTTTGTTTAGCATTATACAGAGGCATAAACTAAATAAAGCAGATATGAAACTTAATGAACTTGGAGGTATGTCAAGGAATGTTCCTATGGCATCATGCTACACATGTGGCTGGTTTATCCTTGGGTTGTAATCTCGCTACAGACAACATTAAACATAGGCTATTAAATGCACTTTACATAACAGTCATAGTGGGAAGCTCGTTAAGTTACGTGCAATAATTGCAACTGATGTACATCAATAGGATAATCCTTGTTCTATCAATTTCCAAATGTTCAACAAATAATCTTTAAAAATATAAGAATGTACTGTTTGGAGCAGTACAAAGGGCTAAATTATGAATATTATATCATATGATAACAAGCCACAAATACATATTATGGCAAAAAAACAACAACCCAACTACTTCAACTTCAACAAGCAAGCAGAAAACTTAACAAATACAGGAAATGCTAATTGCTTTCATGTATTCATATATATCCAGACTTGCCTCATAAATTCCTAAATATTCAGACATGCTCGATGAATTTCTAAATATTCATACATTCTTCATGAATTCCTAAATATTCAGACTTGCTTAATGAATTCCTAAATATTCAGACTTGCCACATCCATTCCTAAATATTCAGACCCCCTCCAGGTATTCCTATATATTCAGACTTTCTTCATGCATTCATTTATATTCAGACTTTTATCATGCATTCATATATTTTCAGACTTGCTTCATGGATTCAAATATATTCTGAATTTGCTGCATGCATTAATGCATTTTCAGATCTGCTTATTCATTCATATATTTTCAGACTTGCTTCCTGCATTCCTAAATATTCAGGCTTGCTGCTGGATAAATATATCTTCCAACAAAGTAAGTCAGTAGCAATGTGTGTGGGTGTAAATACTGTCGGTACCAGCATTACTTTCATGCAGGTATCTTAATCTAACTCTCCTCACATGTACACACATGGCATAGACAGTGAATACCATTGTATTATAGCACATGCCAGAGTCCTGTAATTTTTACACAGCTGTGATAAATGCCAAAGAGAAAATTGTTTTTTTTTGGTCATTGTTATTTTTGAATTTTTACTTTCTGTCAGGGAGAGTGAATGTGTCACACTGGCACAATAACAGTTCTAGTGGCGATGTCCAGCTTATTATTTCTGGAGGCAGACTGCAGACAAATGTCTAAGTAGAACCACAGTCACACTGCATGTCAGCTAGGACACCTTTCCACATGAAAGTTCTCGAACACACCAGAACTCAAACCCACCCTGAAAGGGACTGAGGATTTACAAGTCTAAGAACTCTAACTGCCAGGCCATAAGAGTCCTGCACTTATTAATGTGCCTTTAACAAACATTTTTTGTGACCATAGTTGACAGTCAGAAAAAAGTGCTCAGCTCTACACCATGTGTCATTTGTGTTTGAATCTTGGTACGGGCAAAATGTTTTAAGAGCGTCCTGCCCCCAGAATAGTGCCTTAAACAACTATTTTTTGTGACCATAGCTGATAGGTTAGAATAGAGTACTCAGCCCCACACTATGTGTCATTTGTGTTAGAATCTTGGTCAGGACAAAATGTTTCATGTAGGACATTGTTCCTGCTGTAAAACTGTGAAAAATCAAAGGCCTGTATAACACTCTTGCATCATACCATAGAGCTGTCGAAAGCTGAACATGATGGTATGTTGACAGACCTAAGTGATAAAAAAAATCACCTAAATTGCATCTTATGATGCTGTTTCTGCAATTTATAACACAGACAGCTTGGCAAATGACAGGAAGAGGAACAGTTGCATTAAATATCATCATATTATTAAGTTTAAGCAAGTCCTTGATGAAAAATAAATATATAAAATGTTTGTAAAGTCTTTCAATTACCATCTAATTTCATTTGTGTTTTCCTAGAATGTATTACATTACAGTTATTTTATGTTGGTTTTCATGAATCACAAGTTAAATTTATAATTCTGGCTTCTGCTTTCGTATACATTTACATTTGTCAATAAGCAATTATCATTCAGTTATTAATTCTGTTGTTCAAACCAGAGGTGTGAAAATGCAGGTACATTAATAGGCTGTAGAAATCTGCAACCTGTTCCCTTGTTTATTGGGTTTATTAACCCATCAACAGTATTTTATTTACCTGGAGAAGTGCCCACTTGAGGCAGATATAGTGCTGCCTTTACTGTGTGTTGCATGCTGTGAACACCTGGCATGATATCACTCCCAGTCACATTATCCTGACACCAGTCCAACCAGCCATATATCTGCTTGAGTGTTAGCAAGGAAGCTATACCACTCCCATTTGTAATGACTCTGGTATGTTGCTGCCCGGGATCAAACCCTTGACCTCCAGTACCTGCTTTACCCATTGTACTACCAGGTCAAGTATTCCCCTGTTTGATCCACAGGTTTTACCAGCGACTATGTGGTGATTTATACTAGATAAAGAATGTAAAATTCATGGACCTGCAATTTTGTTAAACTGATCTGATAATCCTACCTATCCAGTGATTGAGCAACTGGCGTTTGATTTTTCTTCAATTGTACTAGTGAAAAGGGTAGTTGTCCGACTGTCTGAGCCAGTATCAGGACAAGGTGGTAAAGTGTGGTATCATGTTAGGGGTTTCAGCTGATAAAACTTAACATATGTATATCTGATTATGATAAAGCCAGATAAATACATTACTTATTTTAATTAAGGCTCATGCACTTTTTGCAGTGCTAAAAGTGATCATTGGGTTATCAGTGTCAGGCCAGTATAAGCCAGTATCCGGACAATGTCATAAGGTTTGATATCATGTAAGATGTTTCAGCTGATAAAGCCAAACATATGTATATCTGAATCACGATATTGCCAGATACATTAGTCATTTATCCCTGAGCAACTTTTCACAGTTGTGATGGTACGCTAGTTTTGTGCAAACAGGAAGGAAACATTTTAAGGCCCAGTCACAGATGAGATTTCAACTGAGAAAGATAAACTGTGACATGAAAAATTGACAGAAACCATGACTAGTTCCTAAAATTATTTAGCAGTCACACATCACAAGTTAATATGACAATAGCATGCCAATTGTACAGTTGCAACGGAAATGTGATTATCAGCGACATTTAGAGGGACAACATATAATTGCAACCAACCATGCAAGACTTTCCGAGAATGGTCATGTGATTGTCAAAGCCTGTAGAATGACAATACAGAACGACTATCGTATGAATCCATTTGAAAAACATATCAATAAAAAGTGGCAGCTTATGTGAAACCATTGCATGTTACAGTATGTTGAAAGTCCACTTTAATGATTTGCAAGCAATAAGTATCTGGTCACAGAATATTAAGATTGCCAGCAACAGCCAAAGATTAGGAAAGACCATCTCAAGATGCTCTCACAATAAAAAAAGCCTGCCTAACTATTGAGACCAACAGTGACCAGTCTTGTCACAGGCATGATTTTGTCCATGCTTAAGAACTTCCTCTGAATGAATTTGGTCATGCAACCAGTTTATGTTTATTGGGTTGATTGTCCAACCAACAGTATTTCAGTTATCTGGAGATAGTGTCCACTTGAAGCAGATATAGTGCTGCCTTCACTGTGTATAGCATGCCGTGAACACCTGGCATGATACCACACCCAGTCACATTATCCTGACACCTGGCCAACCGGTCGTGGAACTACCCTTATATTTGCTTGAGCATTAGCAAAGGGAGCTATACCAGTACCATTTTTAACGACTTTGGTATGTCGCGGCTCGGGATCGAACCCAGGGCCTCCCAGGATGGTAATATCAAGGTAATAAGTTAAAGACTAGTTTCAAGCTACAGCTTGTTGAGCTGACTTTACAGTCTACCCCCTGGTCATTGGGTGTATTCGTCAATTCTGTCAATCCAGTACTATGGCAGCAGACACATTACTGACCTGATTTACCCTTGCAGGTACCCATTTATACACTTGGGAGTGGAATTATTTGAGGTAAATTTCTTGCTAAAGGAAATGGGCAGCGACCTGAATGTGGTTCGAACCACGGACTCCATGATCCGGAGTCAAGCATCCTACCACTGGACGATTCTGATCCCTGGTGTCTACTTGAAGCAGATATGGTTCAGCTTTCATTAACTACAGCATGTTGTTAACACCTGCCATAATACCATACACAGACATTATTCTGCCACCAGGCAGACCAGTTATGGAACTACCTACATATTTGCTAGAGTGTGATGAAGGACTTAACATGGGAAGGAGTTCCTGTTGACCTGGTTCTACCCATGCGTGTGTGAACAGAACCTGTATTAGGAAAAACATGTAGACAAACATGAACCATACATAATTTAACTTTGCTTTATGTGTATGTAGTAAATATCCAGATCAAACAGCTTTCACATGACTGTACCACTTTTTGCCAATTCTCTAAAAATATGTTGGGATTATCTTTGCAAGTGATTAGAAGCGCCTAACAAGGAATATGTTCAAGCTATTTAAAATGCATCATGCTCATGGTTTATAATTCTAAATAAGGTTAATAGACCATCAGCACAAATGTGACAGGTATCCAGCTAGAAGCAGTATAAGTTGACAAATGTCTACCTCCTTCTTCTGCAGTACACTTTAATTAATTAGAGCAAATTCCATTTGTCTAAAATATACATCACAAGGCACAAATACAGTTGAGCTAGGGGATGAAAAGCTATAATTACTGAACTTATATAAAACCCATTCATAACACTAAGCATATAATAGGAGTATAAAAAAATCCATCTATAACTTATTTATATAAATTAATATGTAACTTTATGTATTTGGGGTGTCTGAGAGGTGGTGGTAGAGTCACGGACTTGTTACTCCTTTAACTGCTTAACCTTTCAATAAGCAGGTTTGAGTCCCATTTAGGGTGAAGGACTTCCAGCTGACCTGCTGTGCTCCACTGGTTCTGCCCATACATTTATCTAGTGTCATCGTCTACCAAAATAGTTAGATGCTGTTATAATGATGGCAATTGTTCACTGAAATATATTTCAAACACAACAAAAAGGGCATCGTCGGTTATCCCCCGTTACATTACTCCGCTATGCTGCGTTATGTACCGTGGGACAATTGGCTAAGAAAATCTCGTAGTCATGAATAATTAATGAGGCAGTTTCATTGGTGCCATAAGGAAACCACCACGGACAACTAGCCAATGAAATTACGTTTTATGACTAAGGTTCGGTTTACCGTTCAAAATGGCGACCTCCATGAGTAAACATGTGCGTTGGTTTCTATTTTTAGTAAGAAAATCCCAGTATGACGTCATTGAGATTGAAGAGTATTTCATTGTAACATGCGATTTCATTGGAAGAAGATTGGACTCCCCTGCCTCATGCATATTCATGAAAACGAGATTGTGCTAGTCAAATTTCCCACGGTATGTATGGAGTGTAACGGAAGAAAATACTGTGGTTGCCGACGATGCAAAAAGGGGCGCCCGTGGCATAGTGGTAGAGTCGACAACTTGTAACTCCTCTGACCGCTTAACCTCTTATCGCATGGGTTCGAGTCCCGTTTGGGACAAAGGACTTAATTAGGGAAGGTCTTCCAGTTGACCTGTGATGCGCCGGTGGTTCTACCCTGACATTTGTTTGGGGTCTTCCTCCACCAAAAATAGCTGGGTGTCACTATAATGATCATAACTCGTCACTGCGATGTATTTCAAAGAACAAGCAATAAAAAACGTTTTCATACGATCTCAGAAATCTAGCGATGTGCTCCGTGTCCACAAACTAAATCTAGCCATACATACAGAATTTGCTGTTTTATTACATTGCAATCTTCCTGGTTGGTGGCCAGAAGAGGACCATTCCTACAGTTCTCATCCTGTTTACAGTGAGTAGAGATGGAGAGAAGTAATGAGAGAAAATACACTTCTCCTCACAGGGAACACAAATGACAAGTGCCAGGAGACCTTGAGAACATTCCGAGTCTGCATTATTGTGACAGTGTGCCAACACAAACATTTATCAGAATGTTCAGAAATGGAACTTTTTATTTTGTGTTTTTATATGTTCCATGTTTTATAATTGTATGTCGCTATAAACCTGCATAGATCTGCTTATTTCTATGTATGTGCTTGCTTGTGCTTGTATGTGTATGAGTTTGTTAATGGAGGTATCTGACAGTCTGCCTTTACCAAATACAATTAACAAAACATTACCCCTGTTTGGGGGTAAATTGGACATAAATTTCGCATACATTCTCTTTAGTCTAAATAAAGATGACATTGAACACTACTTCGAATGTCAGACAGCACTAATCATGAAAAAAAGACAGTTCCTTCTGTTCAAATATCTTTTCAAACAAGGATGATGGTGATTTTTGTTTATGATAGGTTTGTTTTTCATTTTTGAAACATGTCACAGTGACCATTTATAATCATTATAGTGACCTCCAACTATTAAGTAGAGGAAGACCCCAGACCAATGTCCTGTCAGCTGGAAGCCCTTCCCACATAAAGTCCTTTGCCACAAACAGGACTCAAACCTATGCAGTGAGAGGCTTAGCAGTCTGAAGAGTTACAAATCAGTGACTCTACCACTATGCCACAAGCATCCCTGCTTATATCAGATACATCAGAACAGAAAACCTGGACGATTTTATAACGTGATCTCAAAACATAAAAAAAAACCCACATTTTATGGGATCTTGTTTTAGTTACCAAAATTTATTCAGAAAAAAAATTGATCCAAAACTAAGGGACAACACCTTTAAAGCTTAGTTTAGACATCTTTTTTATTTGTCTGCATAGCGGGGACAATGCTGACACAGTGAAGCATCAATTCTACATGGCGCAGCAAGCATCACAATCATCTATCGAGTGTCTGTCTCAACAATCCAGGTAGAGTGACTGTATGTATCCAACAAATGGGGAGACCACAGTGAGTGGAAATTGACGTCAACATCAATGGTGAATTGTTTGCCATCTAACAGAATCTTAGCCAGAGGTGACCTCTCTCCAAATCAAATTGGCAACTTTTATTAACTGATTATCTAGTTTAGCAGTTTGACTATTTTGAGTTAGGAAATAGTTTAAATAGACAACTGTATGGTCAGGATGGTGACTGGCAGCAATTATTGGTGAAGGTAGATCATGGTATATAACAATATCTAGTCACAAACACTTGCATTACAAATCAATGACCAGTCACTTTTAATTCAATACATCTTACAATGTCTAAGATATTTTAATTGCATACAGATTTGAAACTCTTCAACATGTTAACAATTATATCTACCACATCATATGAAAAGGACATTTGTACCCTACTAAAATGCTACATTCTTAGAGCCATGTTTATTACTTTCTGAGTGTAGAAACACCATAACCTTTAATTGATGATTAATTAATGTTATTGCATACCAAGAAAACAACCAAGAATTGACTGACAATATAAGATCTTATCATGAGCATCAGGAACATGCTAATTACTGGTCGAAGACTACATGTACTAAAATGTACACGTGGAAACATCATTAAGATAAACATGTCTTATTATTTATTAATTAGTCAATGGTTGATTCAAAAAAGCATTAATTTGGATACATTTTTCCACATGAGCATGTGCAGGTATTTATCCCTCAAGAATTGCTAATTATAAGGCTAAGTAAATCTTTACAAAGATCAACAAGGCAGTTTTCATCCTGTATTCTATTTAATCCTTTAATGGAGAGGAGGGTGCATCCCACCACCAAACAGGTAAAAGAGTAGAGGTGTAAAAACACATACCGTACATTTAAAAATACTAAGCTTTTAAGTAAATTTTGTCTGTTGACTGCTTAGGTTGAAGGTAGGGTCCCTTAGTGTATACATACATCTAGTATTTACTGCGGTAAAGTTGAATGGATCTTGAATCATACCCCAACCCCACCAACACCACCAAAATGTTCTGGATCCATCTCTGACCCACATGTGGTTATTTGTAAAGAATTATGGGATATATTTTCAATGACAAATAAGTTTTACACAATCAAAAGGATGCACACACACCTCCCCCCACCTGCCTAACTCCTGCAATCCCCCAGTTCATTTTAGCAAATATAGTTTGCTATGGACATACATTTCTTAACTATATCTTTCTTCAATATTTTTTTAATTATGCTGTATGAATTTATAGCCCATTGTTTTTTTTTAAAACAACTCGAACAATCCTTTGGTAAAAGAGATAATAGGAGGGACTTAAAAGCAAATATTTTTTTGCTGTTGTTACAATGCACAGACAGAGTAGTGGTCGGCTAATTATTGGTGGAGGGAGACCCCAGACTGAAGTCTGGGTAGTCTGAAGTCTGGGTAGTACCGCCGGTGACTGCAGCATAGCTGGAATACTTTCCCACATAAAATTTTCACCATGACGGAGCCTTGTACCCACTCAATGAGGGGCTGAGGAGTTACAACGACCCTAATGCTCAACCACGACCCTAATGCTCAACCACGGGTGTCCCCCAACAGCAAATAGTGCAGAGATGTAGCAGATTCACTGGTACTTTGTTCACAGAGCCTCTATAGCTCAGTAGGTAGAGTGACCCGTTAGTATTGGGGAGGTCTGTGGTTCCAATCCACGTGGAGGCTCACTAATTACGCTCCTGTTAGAGATAATTATCAGTCAGCTGATAGAGGGGGGCTAACTCATCTAGATCTAAACAATTTGCCAAAGTCTTAACACCGCATGCTAACCAGAATAAGCATAAATACTGCAGGCACAAATTACCTATGTTACACATTGTTACAAAAAAAAAATCCATCCAACTTGTACACATTTTTTCCAAACATGTTAACAGATAGGACTATTTTCCAAGGTAGGTAACAAAACATGGTTTCCTCTTAGACTGCAGCACATGAATTGATCTGACTTGAACAGAGAGTCTCTATAAGTCGGTCTCTTATTCATTACATCCTTGCTAGGAGCTGTCTGATCAGGATCTCCACTATTTGCTACCAAGTCTCTATTAGGTCTCTTATTCATTACATCCTTGCTAGGAGCGGTCCGATCAGGATCTTCACTATTTGCTACCAAGTCTCTATTAGGTCTCATATTCATTACATCCTTGCTAGGAGCTGTGTGATCAGGATCTTCACTATTTGCTACCAAGTCTCTATAAGGTCTCTTATTCATTACATCCTTGCTGGGAGCTGTCGGATCAGGATCTTCACTATTTGCTACTAAGTCTCTATTAGGTCTCTTATTCATTACATCCTTGCTGGGAGCTGTCGGATCAGGATCTTCACTATTTGCTACCAAGTCTCTATTAGTAGGTCTTTTTATTCATTACATATTTGCTGGAAGCTGTCTAATCAGGATCTTCACTATTTGCTACCAAGTCTCTATTAGTAGGTCTATTATACTTTACATGTAGCCATAATATAGTAAGGTAAGGGCTAGCATTTTCACATGAGCTAATTGTTGAGCAGTAGGTGATGTTTTGAGATGCCGCATAATGCAATTGTTTTATTTGTACTATACAGCATTTATCTGAAATGGCAGACAAACTAGAAAAACACAAGTCTGGGAAGATGCCCGTAATGTCTATTGTACGGTTTTACAGTAACATCATTACAAGAATATATACAGCTTTGTAATGAGAATAGACCCAGGTAATTGTTCTATATTAATTAACTTAATTGCAAGAAAGATAATTTCCAAACGTCTGAAACACATTGCTGATGGAAAATCAAAGCTTTCCTCATCACACATGCCATCAAACTCATAATCACAAGCAACTTCTATCACCATCCTCACCTTTACCATAACCAGCCTCCTCCTCATAATCATTATCACTTTGACCAAAACCCGCCTCCTTATCCCCATCACCTTCACCATAAACTTCCCTTCTCCACATCACCACCTTTACCATGCCACCCCCCTTTTGATTATCATCATCATCACCACCTTCACCATTATCCCCCACCCCCAATCATCAACATCATCATCACCTTCAACATACCTCCTAATTATCATCATCACCACCTTCACCATACCCACCCCCACATCATCATCACCACTTTCACCATACCCGCCCCCCTTCAACATCACCATAATCATCTTCACCATACACCATACCCCCCCCCCCAATCAACATCACCTTCACAATAACCCTCCTCCTCATCATCCATAATTTGCCATAATTTTCCTCTTACGCTTCCTCCTTCTCCTCCTCATCTTCATCATCATTATCAACAAAAACTGTTTTCATCTACCATGTATTTTTAGAACCCCCTAAAACAGTCCATAAAGAGATCAACATTACCAGATGTTAACCTGGAAATTGCCTGTTATCACTGTTATCTAAATGCTTTAGACCCTGGGTGAGTCTGTAGACTTGCAGGGATTGAAGTGTATTGGTAGCTGTTACTTATAGAGGCAATCAGCACTTTTCCTGCTGGGCAATAATGGACCAGGCATAGGCAAATAGTGCAGAGTCTGACCAGAATGAACACTATTCAATGATAAGGGTTTTATCAATATATATTGTTACCAATGCATGAAAATTGTTTGGAAATGTCAGATATAAGTATTGGTTATTCCTCAATGTAGAAGGCCAAGGGATAAAAACCTGATGAATGGGTGCAGTGTACTGGCAGATTGTGGAGAGAGTATAACTCAGGTATATAAAAGGTGTATAATAAGTCCAGTATATAACAGGCGGGGTGAGTATAACTTGTCTATAACAGACAGAGTGAGTATAACTTGGGTATAACAGGTGGAGTGAGTATAACTCAGGTATATAACAGGTGGAGTGAGTATAACTCAGGTATATAACATGTGGAGTGAGTATAACTCTGGGTATGACAGGTGGAGTGAGTATAACTCTGGGTATGACAGGTGGAGTGAGAATAACTCTGGATATAACAGGTGGAGTGAGTATAACTCTGGGTATGACAGGTGGAGTGAGTATAACTCCGGTATATAACATGTGGAGTGAGTATAACTCAGGTATATAACATGTGGAGTGAGTATAACTCAGGTATATAACATGTGGAGTGAGTATAACTCAGGTACATAACGAGTGGAGTGAGTATAACTCAGGTATATAACATGTGGAGTGAGTATAACTCAGGTATATAACATGTGGAGTGAGTATAACTCAGGTACATAACAAGTGGAGTGAGTATAACTCAGGTATATAACAGGTGGAGTGAGTATAACTCGGGTATATAACAGGTGGAGTGAGTATAACTCATGTATATAACAGGTGGAGGGAGTATAACTGAGGTACATAACGAGTGAGTATAACTCATGTATATAACAGGTGGAGGGAGTATAATGCAGGCATATAACAGAATGAGTATAACTCGGATATATAGCAGGTGGAGTTAATATAAGATACTTATAAAACTGGTGGAGTATAACTCAACTATATAACAGGTAAAGTGTGTATAACCCAGTTATATATAAGGTGGAGTGAGTATAACCCACTTATATAACAGGTAAAGTGTGAATAATCCACTTAAGAAACAGGTAGAGTGGGTATAACCCACTAATATAAGTGGTAAAGTGTGTATAACCCATTTATATATCAGATGGAGCAAGTACAACCCACTTATTTATCAAGAGTATTGTGTATAACCCACTTCTAAAACAGGTGGAGTGAGTATAATCCAATTATATTACAAGAAAAGTGTGTATAACCCATTTATATATATGGTTCCTAGGTATATATCAGGTGCTGTGAATATAGTTTATTAACATTTTCCTAAACCTGATCAATAAGATGTGTGACTTGCAGTAATTTATTCTACTTTTATCAACACTCCCTGTCTTGCAGATTATGTTATATCACATACTGGATTCCATTACATGGAGATAATAGCATTTTCACCCAAATTTTAAACTTTGCTTATTCCATCATCTTTGATATTGTACAGTGTAAACTGAATCCTAATTAAGTAAATACATGCAAAATGTTTCCTGCATAATCCTGATATTTTATTCAAAAATATTTATCAAAAGAATATACCCACTCACCTCATGGTGTTGGAGACGCCTGTGGTTACCATGACAGCCAGCTGTTTCCTGGTCCCGACATTGCGCAGGGATGCGCCCAGAACCAGACAACCCAGGGAGTAGGTGTCATTGGTCGCTAGGGTGACGAACGCTTCCATACGGTCTGACGAGAAAAAAAATGAAAATATATACAAATTAACAACAATGCAATGGTACCTAAGCAAGAAAGAATTTCATTTTACTTTCAACACGAGAATTCATTTGATTATTTGTAAAACATAAACACAGTATCAAATGCTTCCAAAAGATGTGACAAGGAAATAAGAAACAAGTTCATAAAACCAACCGTAAAAAAGCAACATAATGAGGTACCAATGTTTGGATTTTTTTTTCTTCAAGATTGATTTTGTTTTTAAGATACAGTGCAGCAACCAATAATGTTCGTTATAGTGACGTCCTGCTGTTTTGGTGGAGGAAGGCCCCAAACAAATGTCTGTGTAGACTAAAACCAGCTGAGTGTTGCAGGTCAGCTGGAAGTCTTTGCTTCATTAAGTCCTTCACCACAAGCCAATGTCTATGTCTTTAAGTTTTATCATTGAATGTTGTTAATTAAACCAATGTCTATGTCTTTAAATTTTGTTATTAAATGTTGTTAATCAAGCCAATGTCTAAGTCTTTTAAGGTTCATAATTAAATATTGTTATCAAGTCAATGCCTATGTCTAAGTTTTATCAATAAATGTTGTTAATCTTACCAAAGTCTATGTCTTTAAAGCGATTGTAATAATACTTGTCCTTGTCTCTTCCAATGTAATTTATTAAATATCAACACTTCACATCTTTGTTAAATGAACTGTTTAGAATATCTACATTGCTTTTTTCAGCACCTTTCAGATATTTCTCCAAACATGTCATTTTTGTACCTTTTGATAATTCAGAACCTACATATCGTATTCAATATTTTTCAGAAGTGTATTCATTCAAAGAAGAATCATGTATGAGTTTCATTACATGCCTTTACTTGAATCCCGTCTGAACCAGTTATCGGCCAACGTATTTTTCACCATTATCTATCTTACAGAGATTGCATATACTTGAAGTTTGTCCTCTTACTAGTGAGCTGCAGAAGAACATTTATGCTTCCCATGCAGAATGCAAACATTTGTACAGGTAACTGTTGTACCTCTACAAATAGCATCCCCAGAAAGAGAAGCCGGACCTGGTAGCACAACCGGAGGAGCATCTGCTACAGGTGCGGCAGGCACCAGGTTGGATCCTGGACCATGACATACCAAAGGCATTAAAAATGGTAGTAGTATACCTCTCTTGCTAACCCTTAAGCAAATATAAGGGTAGTTCCACGACTGGTTGGCCCAGTGTCAGAATAACGTGATGGGGTGAGTTATCTTGCCAGGGGTTTATGGCATGCCATACACAGTGAAGGCAGCACTATACCACACCCAGTCACATTATCCTAACACCGGGCCAACCAAACATGGATTTATCCTTATATTTGCTTTAGCATTGGCAAGGGAGCTATGCCACTACCATTTTTAACGACTTTCGTATGTTGTGGCCTGGGTTTGAACCTAGAACGTACTGTACCTGGAGCTGACGCTCTACCGATTGTGCTACCAGGTCTGGTTATTTGAGGAATTTTCTTTCTCCCAAACAAAAAAATAAATATTATTATACCTTACATGAATTTATGTAATAAAATTGCCATATAAATAGTAATTGAGTCTGTAATGTCCCAAGGAACATTAGCATGTAAGGCAAAAATTAGAACGCTGGTTTTTCCTGATCAAGTAATAGAGCTAAATGTACCGTAAAGTTTTAAAGATAAGACGCAGTTTTTTGCCCCAAATGATGATAAAAAAGTGGGGGGTGCGTCTTATACATACGAATTTAAGTTTTCCCCTTTTTTCCCAGACCAAAATTGACCCTTAGACTAATCAGACCGCAGAGAATATCGCCGATAGTATCGGCCATAGACAACTGTATTGTGCTATTTTAAGCGAAAGGTTACGTTGTTTTTACCTAAAATTTGACATTAAACATAAAAAGAGACATTTAAATTCGTTTGTGTATACATAAAACAACAATATGCAATAGATATTTGCATAAATATAAATTTATTCTAACAAAATCGGCGAAGTTTCATAATCCGGAAACGGTTATTGAGTTTTAGTGGAACGGGCATATTCATTGACGACGCTGTTATTATCATCGTCTAAGTAATATGGTATTATTCAATTGATCAATTTTGAATTGAAATTTGTTTTATTTTAAATGTTAACTACGAATAAATTTTAAGTTGAAATTAAAAACCCTCTTAACAACAATAAAATGTGCATCGGCTATTTGCGCAGACAAGTTTTCACACCTCTTTTGGATGTTAATAGATCGTCCATCATCCGTAATTAATTACAAAGGTGCATAGAACTAATTTGTTGGTAAGCGGTCACTTAAATAGCATAGTGTGAAAATGAACATATAAAAGCCTTTAGTTGTTATTTTAAATGTCATTTGTGTGTTTGTCCCATGTGTCGAGAACTTAATTATAGGCCGAGAACTTAATTGTTTTTATGACATGCTGCCGCGTGATACAGGATGTTCTCTCATGTGTAGGGCTGGGATAGCCGCGAGAATATCCTGTCTGGCGTGTAAACGATATATTGGGGTAGAGTGTCATAACGTTACACAATACACACGGTCTCACTAGGCAAACAGTCGCGACGTATTATTCAAGACACTTAGAGAATAATAAGCACTCGGCGCAAACACCGATTTACGGAACAATTAGAACATGTTCCCTCGAGTAAAATCGAGCGATGCGACGACGCGGGAATTTCGTAATGGCGGCCAGATGGATTAGTGAATCGGGGATGCGTCTTGTCTTTGAGAATTTGCTTTTTTCCTTGATTCTAGACCTCGAAGAGGGGGTGCGTCTTATCTTTGTGTGCGTCTTATATATAAAACTTTACGGTACTGCATTTAGTCAATTCCTTATTAAGCAGGTGTGCATTGCATCCACTAGTTAACCGAACAAGCTTGCAAAGTTTACTAAACAACATTTTGTTGCTCGAACTTTTTTGGTTTGATTTTTCAAGTTATTAGAAAAATGTCATCATTTGCAACCATTTCTGAGGAAGATGTATTAAACTGATTGAGATATTCCGTATATTAAAATAAATATCACATCCCACAGAGGTTGATAGACTTGAACGTTCACCCTTGACAAGTTAATGTCAACCTTGAGAAGCTGTCAGAGGAGTTGCATATCAGCGACTCTACCACTACACCATGGGCACCCCTTTTATTACTTTAAGAAACGGTACTGACAAAACAACAAATAATACATCAAAACATAGACATGCACTATAGGTCTATGATCAAAACTAACAATTAGTTGAGAATATATCACCCCATAAAACAAGTTGGAATTCATCATTAGCAGTTAAAATAAAGTAATATGTAAAATTTATTTACTATAGATTTCACAGATCTATATGTAGTGAAAAAAATACAATAAAAATTGTTTTCATTCATACATGCTTTATATTCATTTTATATTCTGTTTATGTGCTTGTTATACATATAATTATGTGAACTTTTTTCTGAGGCCAAAGAGGAAGACTTTTGCATGCAAAGTGGGAGATTTGTTATTTTCATATGAACAAAGAAGGAAGTTATGTGTTTCCAAGTAGGAAGATTCCTGAAAATGTGTAAAACACCCCTTATTTTCAAATATTTTTTAACCTTAAAAGATGGAGTCTCCCTCCAAAAACTAGAGTTCAAATGCATGGTTATAATAATAAAAAAAAATCTACAGCATATATACCTAGCGTTTACCACTATTAAACAAACTGGCTAATTATTTTGGATCCTGGTATAGTATGGCATAAGGTGTACTGTATACATAGTATGTTTGCCAAGTCTTGTACACTTAAAGGTGGTATCCGACAGTTCGCCTGTATCTTATACATCTAACAACATTAATCAGGGGAATTTGTGCATAAATGCTGCACACTTATACTTTACTGCATTTAGTGACTGTGAGACAGTTCAAATCTAGGAATATATTCAATTAAATGCACAAGAGAAAAATATTGGTCCAAACTGTCTGATACCACCTTTAATGAGTAATTACTGCCACTTAAGTCATGCAAGATGCTGCTTTATATTTAATAAAACAGTTCAAGCAAAATTACTTCTTTTCGTTATTACCACCAGCTACAGCTCAATCATAAACATTAGCTACTGTACATTGCTTAACCATACAAGCCCTAATGGGGGTGCAATTCTATGATCACAGATAAATAACTCGTTTCTTGAAACTAAATCTTGTGTAGGGCAGCTAATTCCCCAGAACAAAGTTAAAGACAGAGATTAAATTGATAACAATAACACTAAACAAAATTCTGTAAATCTATGGTGTCTATGTAACTGAAAGAAATGCATGGTCACCAATTTGTTAATCAAAGAAAGATGACAAAATATAATGAAGTTTACTCTTTTCCAAATTTCTACTTTCGCTTTGAACTCCCATTTGTGGGCGTGGCTTATGCGTTACACTTGTCTTTAAATAAATTCAAAATCGACGTATTTTAACATATTAAGAACATAACTTTGACTGTAATTTTATATGAAAGCTCGACAATTTTTATTATTTACAAATTACTGCAGTTTGAGAGTGACCTTTACAATGTCAGAAGATGCCTAACGTCAATTTGGGGTCACGGCCGCCATGGACTGGCACGCTGGAAATGAATGCACGTACTTCAAAATGTCAGCATTTTGCCATGTAGCCCCAAATGACAAGCATTTAAACCTTCGAAGCATCCCATGCATTCTTTAATACAATGAAATAAAGCATCAAAAAACTACAATATACTACAGAGATTTGTATAAACCAGAAAATTCTCTTACCTCTGTCTGACATTTTAACAACTGATTCCGACAACCGCAAAAGGGAAATGACAGCGCTCAACCAATCAGAACGTCGAAAACTAGAGACGGTTTGGCACGCGGCAGTTGTCGATTTGGCTTATTTCTTGGTTACCGCCCTTGATAAGGTAGATAAATATAGTGGTCATAATATATATAATTTGAAGAGTTACTTCCCATATATGCCCTTACTGGTTGACGCGTTTTAAAATTGTCTGCTCGCCATGTCTTAATGGGCGAAAACGCGAGGGTAAACCAAACTATTCGATTCGATGCGTTTTAAAATAACCTAAGAGATGTTATATTGTGAAAACAATGTAGTGCATGCCAGAGTCTGTGTGACGAATGTTTATTTAGATGGGTTAATTTAAGTTGGTTCAATGATCTTTTCATAATGATTGGTCAATGCCATGTGATGTCATAGGCACTGATAAGACAGTTTAAGGCAGCAACTTTGAAGGCAGAAGCTAATGCAGGCCGAAATCTGGAAATATGTGCTGTATTAAACCCATCACTGTGTTTTTATTCGTCAGTCTATTTTACTGAATTTTATATAATATTAAACAGCTTTTATGAAGTACTTTAAATAGCAAAACTATACTTTCATAGTTTAAAAGGTAAAAAAAATACAAACAAAAAAAGATACACTGTTCATTTTGTTTAAGGTTGAGCCAATAATTTTATTTATATCTGTGTATTGATTTTTTGTGAATTTATCAGTTTTAAAAATATTGTATTATAAAAAATATTTATTTCAAGAGCTTTCCAAAGGTGTATAGCTTTTTATTTTTGGACCACAAATGAAGAAATTACAAGAAAATAAAATTTACGTTTCATATGAAAATCTCTTGATGTTAACATCAAAGATGGTTACCAAGATAAGGGATCTTTAGTGATGTGGAAACTATCTTGTTATATAAAAAATCCAGTGATAACCTGACAGAGTTAAAACTATTGTTTTATGTATTGCCTTAAAAGATTGTATGAATTTGTGTACATACAGTCCGGTGCAGTTTACTTGTAAAGAGAATTGCTATGTGTGTTTATAGCGATGTTGTAGGTTTCAAAATGGTAAATAGATCTACTAATATGTTCTTGCACAAACTGGTAACTGGACAGAAGGCTCCTGTAAGCATTTGATTGGCATTTCATGACGTATTCATTTTATTGGTTGCAATGGATATATAATCCAAGTGCATTATAATGTTAAATGATCTAGATTAGAACTCTTGAGAGAGAAAAAAGGCTAAATTATAGACAGACGATTGTATTCTGTGGCATATAGATTTTATTATTGTTTATACCTACATTGTTGAACTAATGGTTGAGAATTGGTTGTTATCAGTTGATGCTGATTTTGATGTTTTTCCCAGTGCTATTGACCAATTGCATGTTCTGATTAAAACGGGTTTGAAATGGATTAATGATCAGTTAGTGTACCCTGCATTTGCTTTGCACATTTGCATCCTCATTACATTGATGCGTTAGACTGTTTCAGGAGTCGCAGACCGGAAATTAACGAGAGCAAGTAACTTAATAATACTGGCGACTGTGAAAGTTACATTAATATTTTGTAATTATTATAAAAATTAATATCATTTGTGTTGATAATACATTAAATACTATTTCACAATATTACATATATTTTAACAACTGGTGTATATTTCCCATGTTTATTATGTAATTATTTTATGCAAGTCGGTCTTTCATAACTGACATACATATTATTTATCACTGTATTAAATTGTAATTACTTTTTAAAATTTTATTTCACAAGGTTTCTAAGTAACACTAAAACTTAACACGAAGTAAGAAGTAGATCTCCCACGAAGCACATCTACTGAATATCTACAGAAAGATAAAAAGTAAAATCCAACTCTGTCAAGAGCCAAATGTCACAAGGCAAAAAGCGACATTGCAACAATGCAGATAACAAAGCAAATAGATATAATGCTAGATAATGCCGAAGAACACCATTACCTTCTCCAACATAATCCACAACAACAATATGAAAGATTTATAAAACCGAATTATTATAAAAAGGAGTGTTAATAAAATCCCTTAAATACAATATTTCGTTGAACACTTCAAATATATGCGTACCATGCGTAAACAAATCTGGGATTTAACCAGAGAAAGTGTCTATGTATTAATAATAATATTAAAAAAAAGTAAATAAAAAAATAAAAAATATTAATTACCGAATTTTAACATAATATGATTGTCAGATACCCCAAAGAACCGATGTAACAGCACAGTGAATAAATTATATCAGAATGAGCTGTGTGATATTTTTGTTAAATCGCACCAACGACTCAATTATGGTCTTATTGGCGATATCCACCTAAATATTTCGGCAAAGATTGAGCATACATCTGGGTAGAACTGCCACGGGTCAGCTAGAATACATCTCCACAATAAAGTTGTCGTGTCGGGCTGCTTGTTTAGAATGACAACATAAACTATTACTTAGTTTATGTATTTGCTGTCATCTCCATGGTTGTGGGGGTCATTTGTGTCCAATATCATGAAAGTTTGTCGGTCATCTAAAAAATCGAAGATTCATACTGTATAGATCTACATACTACTTTAGAAAAATATGCTGAAATGTATGTATTTATATTTTAAACGATTAGTATTTGGAATACAAAAAAAAAAAATGAAATGTTTATTATTATAGTCTACAAACGAGTTTTTAGGTTAAAAATGGCATGAGATTGTGATTGGAAATAGATATTAAATTTCCTCGATCTAACGCACAATATATCGCGGTTTCAAGTTAGGATGCGTATTATTTTAATCAAGAAGGCCGTCGGAAATCCATTTTTCCAAATCTACGCGTTCTTCAAGAAATTTTGGCTAATAAGGGACACAAAATCGCCATTTAGAATTTACGCAATGATGCTAGGTTCTTTCCCCTGTTGGGATATTCTATTTCATCACCCCCCCCCCCCCCCCCCCCCAGCCCCGTGTACTTGCCGGTTATTTAAAAAAAATCAACATCCGATGAATATTTTATTCATTCATTCATTCATTCATTCATTCATTTATTCATTCATTTATAAATTTATAAATTTATTTATTTATTTGTTTATTTGTTTGTTTGTTTGTTTGTTTGTTTATTTATTTATTTATTTATTTATTTATTTATTTATTTATTTATTTATTTATTTATTTATTTATTTATTTATTTATTTATTATTTATTTATTTATTTATTTATTCATTCATTCATTCATTCCTCATTTATTCATTTATTCATTTATTTATTTATTTATTTATTTCTCTATCATCACAGTTTAATACTTGTTGATAGTAAGGTCAAATTGAACTAAATAGCAAAATTGCTTCTTTCCAAAAATACGTTTAAGTTTTGGGTGAAGGTCATGAAAAGTTTACGAAAAGAACAAGGAATCACATGTCAGCTTGGTCACCAATACCAGCATGGGCGGGAAAGTAATAGGAAAAGCTATGCTAGTGCAGTAAAATCGTCCCGAGTTATGCCGTGATATATCGTTAATTTAATCAGAACAGAATACTTCTTTGTTTATGGTGTTAAAACATTGATAGTGTTAGAATGCTAAACATTCAATGAGGAGGGTCATACAACATCTTAGGTCCAATAGCCCGGAAACATCTTTGATTTCCTGATTTGTTTGTAATAAACAATGGTAACGAAAGTATTTTGAAGACCGTCGCAAAGCCGGACACAATGTGCATGACAAGCAGTGACTATCAATGATTTGTTTTATTTCCTCGTTTATTCATGGTAAGGAGCGAGATAGGTTTGTACATTATTCTGTTTTTGTTGACACTGAGACATCGATCATTAAAAAGAATATATGGTAATTAACGGAAAAAAAATCCTTAAGTTCTTTCATTGTCCTCTTCGTGTAATGCTAATAAAATTGACTAGCAGGCAAAGTAGCGCGACACCATTCAAAGCAACAGTTACAAGTGCGGATCAAATTTTCCTGAAGTCAATGCCTTAATGGTAGCCGCAATTTACACTTTGCACTTGCAAAAGTGGCCGAAGTGATCAATAAGTTTAGGTTAGACGCAACGAAATAAGTTTGTTCTTTATTCTATAGTGGATCGCGGAAAGTTGGAAACAAATTGCACCATGACCAAGTTATGATGGATCCCCATACAAAGTTGAAACGAGCTATTTAATGTCTATCAGAAAGACCCAGAAATAAGGTAACGTTTGCAACTTGTAAGAAGGTTCTGTTTCATAGAATGCACATACCGCCAAAGTGCCAGTCGGTAACCCCCAAATTTCAATGAAATATGTACTTCCTGTAAAAGTGGATCAGTCCATTATTGTGTATAATGGTTCAAGACTTTTGCTTTCTTTTAATTTTACATGGTTTCAGCTTCCTTTTGACATCAAAGTATTAGGATTTTCTTCAAAAGAGGACATTTAATGCCAAAAACATAGCATCAGACTGTTACAAAAGAGAAAAAGTCCACGTCACACATTCTACCTCCGATCGGTATATAGTGTAACCAGCACTTTAAATGTAAACAGCATTATCCGTTATCTTAAAAATTTGTTAAGCGTCATATTTTCTAGTCCAGGAATGATGATTTCAGTAGCTGAAAGACTGATTTACGTAAAGGAATTTTAATTGTGCCACGAAAAACGCTAAAAATATTTGTTATTGTATTTTTGAAACCGTGTTTCTCATTACCACGTCCACGGTTATATTACAACAAATTCAACTGGCAGTAATTTTGTTTCGTTTGTGTTTGACTTATTTTATTGTCTATAGTTCCATTTTATTCAACGTCAAAAAGAAATATTATTTGTTTATAACTGTAAGTAGGGTTCAAGTTTTCAAGTACACAGCTCTTTTTCATTATTTAACATTTGAAAAGAATCATCTACTTGATGACGATTAATCAGATTTTTCTTTTTTATTTATCTTTTGGAAATACAAAACGCTTAAATATTATCGTTATTGAGATTTGTGCACGGACGCATTTGCGTTTTTACGATTTCATACATTACAGCATATTAATATACGTAGAACAATGTATACTTTTTTTTTGAATTTGGAATGATAAGTAAGTGTTATTTAATTAAGGACAACTCATAACGTATAAACAAGGTAATTATATAGCAGTGTTGTTGCTATTCTATTGTCTATTTAAAAGACAATCTATTCCACTTTTACTTCCTCGGCTCCTTGATCGCTACTAAAGTACTAACTAAATATTGTTGGCTTTAAGGCTTCGATGCAAATGGATTTAAGAACAGTTGTCATCGGTATTGTGTTTTTCTTGTTTACGTGTGTCATTTCGTCTTTAGGTAAGTTGTTAACATGTTAAATTTTATTTACTTAAAGCACCAATTTGTTAATCACAACAGCTTTTCATCATTACTTATTTATGATTTATTTTCTTTGACTTACAACGTAAAAAGCTCATCTCTTTAAACAGGAAATTAACTGATCAAAGAACTTTTATCAACGACAAACTCAGAAGACATTATGATTAAGCGGTACCTTTAAGTTTTGCAAGAGCTTGCTTTACGTTATAGTAATACTTCCATACACTTAGATTTATAAATTCTTTTGAAATTAAGTTGGCGAGACTAGATGACTCAATGATACCGAAACCATAAGTATTCATTGATTAATAAAGTGCATTGATATACAATTGTGTAAAATGCATAATGAATAAAACATTCCCTTTGTACATTGAAGGATGTCAAGAGAGGATCGGGCCAGTCGGACAAGACGTCCAATTGAATTTCTCGAGCGAACAATGTCGGGATGGTCAGACATTTTCTATTGCATTTTCTACAAATTCAACTGGATTGTTCTATGTGATCTATTCTAGCCAATATGGCATCTATCCATCGTTCATCGAACGTATCAAGGTTTCTTTACAGCGTGCTAATGCTTTTGACTGGCACATGTCAATCACATTACTCAACATTTCTGCAGCGAATGGAGGAGTTTACCGACTTCTCGGACAACAATCTTCAAGGAAGTGTACAGATGTTTGCTTTTACGTGTTAGGTAAATAATCACTTATAAAACTGTAACAGAAAAGATATCTTATTTTCCATACTTTTTTTTCTACAAAACATATGCATAAAACTTATTCCAAACTCGCATTTTTGAAGACCGTCACAAAGCCAGACACAATGTACATGACAAGCAATGACTTTCAGTTATTTGTTTTATTTCCTCGTTAATTCCCTGTAAGGAGAGAGAGATTTGTACATTTGTATGGTTAAAAGTTGCAAAACAATTGAAATGAATTGGTGTTTCTATTGTTATCGGCTTTTAAGGATAGAACGACAAGATCGTGTTCTAACTAATGTTTATTAAGTTCCAATAACAACACACATATATAAGAGAACTAATTATAGATTAACAATGGAAGCTGGTATTAAAGAGGCAATCTGAACGTGAGTACATGTAACTTGCAACTGACTCTACCGATTGAGGCATCTACCTTATATGTATACTACACACAGCATGCGGTATGAAATAGACTGGATACAATAACATAGTCATAACATAACATCTCCCTCTTTTAAATTTGATGTTTAAATCAATAAAATATTTTTTTTTATTAAAACACTAAGAATATGAACATGTCCCTTTAATATAAGTCATTCATTATCAATTTCACACCAGCAATAATTTGTTCCTAGATAAACCCAAGTATCAAATATCAAGTAGACACCCCTGTTGATTACAACTGTCAACTGGTGTTAATGTTCCCAATTAACATCGCCTGTTATCTGTCTGTGCTGATAATGTGACTGGATTGTCTGGGTTATAGTAACCTAGGACTTGATCATTTGTGATAACTTCCTTGACCTTTTCAAAGGCTTCAATTTGTGGCTTCTGCAATGAAAACACTACGTCTTTGGCCAACATGTCGCGTAATGGGCTTGTGATTTCTGAGAGATTGGGTGCAAATCTCGATAGGTAATTGACCATTCCTAATATGGTTTGCAACTCAGATTTGCTTGTATGAGAGGGCATGTCCCTGATCGCAGCAACTTTAGCTGGATCTGGCTTGAGATCTTCAGAGGTCAGCAAATGTACGAAGTACGGAACCTCAGTGACTCCGACTTCCATTTTATCTTGGTTAAAAATGATACCCTTATCAAGAGCTCTTTGAAGTACTGCTCTTAAATTTTCATCATGTTCCTTTCTAGTCTTGCCACTTACAAGTAAGTCATCTACGATACTGACCACCCCATTAAGACCCTCAAAACATTGGTCCATCCTTCGAATGAACTCATCACCACTCATGCACAATCCGAATGGCAACCGAAGGTAACGGTCACGAATGTGGGCGTGGGTTCAAATCCCACTTCTGACACCATCTATTGTTATCGGCTTTTAAGCATAGAACGTCAAGATAGTGTTCTTACTAATGTTTATTAAGTTCCAATAACAACACACATATATAAGAGAACTAATTATAGATTAACAATGGAAGCTGGTATTACAGAGGCAATCTGAACGTGAGTACATGTAACTTGTAACTGACTCTACCGATTGAGGCATCTACCTTATATGTATACTACACACAGCATGCGGTATGAAATAGACTGGATACAATAACATAGTCATAACATAACAGTGTTGTTAACACTGAATTTTCGGTTTTGTGTATAGATAATCCAAATGATATCTTATATTGAAATTAAATATTGAAAGTATTATAGGTCTATACTAACCTGTACAAATAATGCTACTGCACAAAATATGGGTCTCAGGTAATTAGAATATAAGTCATAGTCTCTATGTATAGTATATATGAAACTGAGCAAAAATATCAAAATATGATACATACTCATGTAACAGTGTGATATATGGTAAACACGTAACACTGTAACCAACCGGGTAAACATGTTTACCAGTATGTTAATGTCAAAGGGAGACTCACAGGTTACGGTGTAAAATATTGCTATATATCACGTAATATTAAACAACATTAAATAACTTAATTATTTGCATTTTTTTTCTTCAAAGTATGAAAGTTTAGAATCTTTCTAATTAACAGTTGTGGAAATTTCAAATGAATGTGTTGATAATAAAAATAAATCAAAATACATTTTGATTAATAGAAACAACACAATATTAATCAAACTAAAACTTTGTTTTGCGATCTTATATATAACAGATTTACGTACAATGTTTGTTTTTTATTTTTTTTTACCAGATTTACCAGAAGCCCGTGTTTTTTATTCGTCGAGAGCTTTCAACGAAGTACAGCCAATAGAAGGAGAATATATTGCTTTATCTGGAAAAACTGCCAAGATACATCCAAACAATTCTCACTATGACGTCAGAATGACATGGCTCTTAAACGATAAATTAATAATTCCGGATGATCAATTTACGGTGCACGAGGACACGTTGATCATATGGTCGGTGCCTTTTACCTTTCACAGCGCACGAGTGACTTATCGCGCAGCGGTTGTTGGGCAAGATGTCTCTACGTCTGTTACGACACGGTTGTTTGTTGTGCGTGAGTATCAATGTTCTTTGAGACGGACTTTTCCAGTGTTAATTAAGATTACATAAATATTCGTAGGTATTTTTCGCTTATGCTGTAACGGCTACATCTCCTGTTTGCAAACATGACCACTTCAATGATCTAATATTGCCATGTCTGATTAGGACTTTTTTTATTTTGTAATATTTAATTAGTTTCATTTCTTAACATTTGTTAAACCATCAACAATTTTCTCGTACAAAGCGAAGTCAGATATCGAAGTTGTCCTCCATCTGAGACAGACGCGCTATGTAGTAACAGAAGATTCCACCATTCCTGATATAAAATGTGACGTCACTTCCCGTCTTCTGAGCCACATTAGTTGGTCACGTGGTGAACACTTGGTTTCCAACGACAGCGTTCTGAGTCTTGGTCGGGTCGACCGTACGATGTCGGGAGAGTATATATGCACAGCGCTGTTCGGAGGCTTGAGCAAGAACGTGTCCCTGTACATATTGGTCAATGAGAAAAACGGTAAAGATTTACAAAGAATACCTATAAAAATACATTATCGTATTGAACAAATTCAATTTTCTGTCGTGTAATTGTTCCTACTAAGGATATGATAGACAGAATAAATAGACTATTATGTATGTTGCAGCATATTTGGAGAGCTCATTAATATTTTAGCCACGCCTTAAAAGGGCGGAAAATTATTTCCATTAATTGGACACATTTCGTTTTTATTCACCGCAATATAATGTAAAGCCACTATCACAACAGGGGCGGATCCAGGATTTCAGAATAGGGGGGGGGGGGGGGGCGAGGGAGTAACATTCGGCCGCAGGCCGGAGCTGATCGTAACATGACAACAGAAGTAGGCTCGTCGCCGCAGAAATATGCGTGACAAAGCTCTAGTGGAAACGGGCCTTAAGAGGCGTAGCCCTTTGAAAACCTTCGCGTTAAAAAACTAAAAAATTAACACTTTTTTTTGTTTATCGTCGAAAAATAGGGGGGCCGCGGCCCCTTCGGCCCCCTCTGGATCCGCCCTTGCACAAGTATTTCGATTACTTTATTATTAACGTTTATTTTGTCGGTTAGGGCCAGGTTAGGTTTATGCAGTGGTTAGCTTATTAAACGGAAATATTATAGTTTGTCCGAGATACTATGTGAGATCTGAGGATATGCAAAGAACTTATTGTTGGTATTCGTAAACAATTTAAAGGTGGTATCCTTCAATCGTCATTTCAAACATGTATGTCCTATCTGAGCCACGCTGCACAGTTAGCTAATTTTAAACTAAGAAAACTACGTGGCCACTTATGTTTTAGCTCATCCACGCCATCCGCTGTGACGTCGATGTCTATTTTTAGCAAGAATTCCAATCGTTCTTATTTATAGATTTGAAAATAAAGAACGTTTAAGTGTTTATTAACGAGTTTTACTGTCAGAAAATTGATACACTGTTGAAATTCTTGAAAGCTTAACCTAACGTTTGATTTATCATTCTGCAGAAATTATGTACAAATGCCCCCCCCCCCCCCCACACACACACACACAAACAAACAAACAAACAAACAAAACAAAAAAGGTAAGATATTGTTGCATATATTAGATATATGCGAACGGTTGGATACCGCCTTTAAGAGATAACCATGATTTGAACTTCCAGCAGTTTATAAAGACAATCCCTAACTAAGATATAAGCGTACAATAACAAATGCATAACACCATTGTTGTTATACTTGAAAAATAATGGACTATCATCTTACAACGTTTTATGAAGATTGTTATTACAACAAAGGTGACAATTTTACACAATGTTTATTTAGATGTTTAGATAAATATTTACGATAAATAAAGTGCTAAGTATTGTAAATAAAGTAAATAATTTATTCATAAATAGTGTGTATTCAACTTGAATAATGAAAGTGATGATCATCAACAATGAAGAAAGAGAAGAAGAAGAAGAAGAAAAAGAAGAAGAAGAAGAAGAAGAAGGAGAAAAAGAAGAAGAAGAAGAAGAAGAAGAAGAAGAAGAAGAAGAAGAAGGAGAAGAAGAAGGAGAAGGAGAAGAAGAAGAAGAAGAAGAAGAAGAAGAAGAAGAAGAAGGAGAAGAAGAAGAAGGAGAAAAAGAAGAAAAAGAAGAAAAAGAAGAAGAAGAAGAAGGAGAAGGAGAAAAAGAAGAAAAAGAAGAAGAAGAAAAAATAGAAGAAGAAGAAGATAATAATAACAATAATAATAATAATAATAATAATAATAATAATAATAATAATAATAATAATAATAATTGTTTTATTTAAATGCATGGGTCTTTGATGCTCTGTTTCATTGTCTTTCATTGTTTCAAAAGTATATCGTTCTTTACCCATCAGAGATTTCCACCAAGGTCCTGTCGGCTACAACCGGGCTAGCTTCTCTTGCAAGTGTTGTCATGGGGATTGTTCTGTGCAGAAAGAAATTCTTACAACAATGGACACATTCTGGTTGGTTACGTTTCAATGAATGTGTTTACATCCTTACCGAACTTCAATGGACTTATTGTGTAGTTGTGTTCAGCTGGTTGTTGACCTTTTAATATAATATTTGTTGAAATCGTGTTTTAAAAGGAAATTTAAAAGAAACAATGTGTAATATACACTAAAGAAATAAACGAACCCTTTTTTTGTATATACGCACAAAGGAAAGAAATAAAAAAAAAAACGATTTTCACCCAACCTATTTGCATTGTTTGTGAAGCTAAATATTGAAAACAATGTTGTTCAATGTTCTTTAAATTTATTTACATTGTTAACTTTTTATTGTTTTATGATTTTGTGAATCATATTAAGTTTTAACCATGAGACTGAAACAATAATTTGAATCTGTTTTCAACTAAGCCATGACAATGTTTCTGTCACGATTTGGCTCAAAATAAGATGTTATATATATAAAATGTCTAGACGGTTCAAATGGAAATCCACGAAAATAAGCACATCAGGATATGACATTTTTGCATTTTTATACCAGTATATTGTTTTTATATTTTGTGTGATTTTTCAAAAATATTGAACGTCTTCAAATGCCAGATAACTGAAAAAGGGAACGGTGTACCCAAGAACTACACTACCTAGCTTTTTAGAGTAAAGTCATGCCGCATGACTTTCCCTAGCCATAAAATATAAATCTTTATTTTTTATTTTTCAGACCGAGCTACAAATAAGAATAAGAGGTAAACATTTACTTTACTTTTTAACTTTTGGACTTATGATGGCATTCATAGTAAACAAAAAATATAAATGTATTTAAATAATATTTGTTGCAAAATTTCTGTCACGCGCATTATATTCACTGTAGGCTAAATGCAGTCACTATTATCTAAGGATGATATATTTGTGGAGTGGAATAGTCCAGTGGTAGGACGCGCAACTCCGGATCACGGGGTCCATGGTTCGAACCCCGATCAGGTCACACTAACTTCATTGGGCAAGAAATTTACCCCCCATTATCCCACATCACCAAGGTGTATAAAAGGGTACCTGCGAGGGCTATTCTGGTCAATAATATGACTTCCCAGCTCAATGTGTCGGCTGCCAAAGTACGGGATTGACGAATATACCCATTGATCAGAGGGTAAACTATAAAGTCGGCTGAACGAGCAGTAGCTTGAAAGTAAACTATAACTTGGTATTACATATTACCTGTCACACACATTATATTCACTGTAGGCTAAATACAGGCACTATAATCTAAGTACAAGAAATCTGTTGATGCGAAGCATCAAAGACGACTCACACGATTAAAACAATTTGAACAGAAATTGTGACATACAACTTAATTAGAGATTATATCCAATTTTCTTAATTCAAATACATGTTAAAATAAATAAATAAATAAATAAATAAATAAATAAATAAATAAATAAATAATAATAGAACTTCATGAACCGAATTATGACCCGTATTTTATCAGGGTTATGAAAGTCCGCAAAACAGACTTTCCTTCTATGTGCAAATTTCAGTGAGCATTCCATATAGAGGCATCGCACTCCAGCGATGATATATGTGTCCGTGTCTAGTTGTTGCAGCGTTGAACGTTTGATCGAAATGGAGGTTTGCTTGGTTCGACCTACACATTTTGTTAGATCTTGGAAAAGAATATCCCCACCTATTACTTAAGAGAACCACAATCCGGGTACTGTTTTGTCAAGGACGTGGCCAGCCGATGGATATTGCTAATATAAAGACTACAAGATTTCTTATCTTTTGATGAAGAATACAGTGGTCACTGCTTTTTTACTGAGGTATTAAGCGGGGCACCTTTCGGAGGTTCTCGATCTTTGAAGCCCAGGGCCCTTCTCTCACACGGATTGCAGATCGGTGTGATGATCAGACACTACCCCTCAGTAAAGGGCCTCTAGCTCTCTTTAGCTCCAGAGCCAGTTGATTGCCCTTTCAGCAGCCTTTCCAAGGCTGTAGCCTTATGATTTCCTGTCCTTTCCAACAATTCCCACCGAGCCGAACATTCGCCACACAGATTGGGCGTATAATCCACGGCAACCTACTTTAACTGAATAAAACCAGATTTTCAAACATTGTGCCTCACAGGAGGTCTGTGTATTTCAGTCTCTTGGCCTCACTCGCAATTTCCCGTCTTTCCTCCTATAGCACGGTGAGTTCAATCATCACAAGCTTCTTGGTTCCTGGTAACCACAAAACAATGTCTGGGCGCAGTGTTGTCTGGTAGACTTTCTCCGGGAAAAGAAGTTGCTTGCCTAAGCCTGCTCTCATTTCCAAGTCATTTGCATGTCGCAGGGTGCCTGGTGCTGACCTGGTTGATGAGGTTTTCTTCCCTGGGCGCAGAAATGGAACAAAGTTGGGTCCATTACAGGACTTCGGCCTCTTTTCCCTTCTCTTTCTTTCAAGGGTGTCTGCAAGTACCCTGAGAACAGAGTCATGTCTCCACCTGTGGCGTCTCTGCTTAAGGGCTGTGTTACAAGATGAGAGTACATGTTCTAAGGTACCTTATCTTTTGCACAGTGGGCACTAAGGGTTGTCAAGAAGATTCCACCTTTCTACGTTGGTTGGTGGCGACAAGACGTCATAAATTGACCTCATAAGAAACTCCACTCTGAGTGGTTGATATTTCCACATATTCTTCCAGCTCAGCTTATGTTCTGGAAGTGTCCATCTCATCTAACCAAGCTGTGTTGCTCTGGCTTTTCTAGTGTCCTCTTCTTCAGACCTGACCTCAGTCTGCACCATGTGTCTAATCCGGCGGGACCTGCTGCCTTCCACTGTATGCTTGTTATCATTCTCAGGCCTTGGCATCCGACGTATATTTTTCCAACAATTCTTTTGTGGCTAAACCTTGCCTTTGCGTGGTCAACAGCTTGGCTTGTGAACATCTTCCACCATGTCATGGTTTCTACTCCAGCTTCTTTAACCCGGGAATCCATAGAGTCTTAATGTGTCATCATTTTGAAACCTTGAACTCCTCTGTCAGTGATGAAAGACGAAGTAGGATTGGGATTTGCCGGCATCTTTGCCGATACTGTGCAGCGACATTCTATCATTATAGCACAGGGGCACTTATAAGGTGTCCAAGGACTGAACCCGCCCGGTACATTATACTGATACCGACGAGTCAGGCGTAATGCTGTCCCCTTAGCCCCGAGCGTTAGGAGGCAAGCCACTTCTACCAACTTTAAAGTCTTTGGTTTGACCCGGCAGGGTTTGAACATACGACCTCCTGATCCGCAAGCCGACGCTCTACCACCTGAGCTATTGCGGTCGGTACAGACGAAGTTGTAACTGTTGGTTTGGTACTAGTGAAGCTCTGTGGAACTCTAAGCCACCGTCTGAGGCTTCGCTTGATCGTTCGTTCGAGGTACTTTTCTGAAGTAGTAGAGATCCCATAAACCGTCAATGACCATGTCAAGCGCAGCGGCAGCCCATGTCGGTAAAATCAAACAATGAATTTGCCAGGGAGTCCTTGCTTTCCAATAGCACAAAAAGCCTCTTCCTGTGCATATGTGAGTTTGCTTCCGACTTAGTGTCACCTGTTATGTCTTTTGACTTTCTCTTACGTCTGTCGACAAGTGTAAATTCATCCCGGCCATGATGTTCACCTTGACCATTGTCCGTCTGTGGGTGGGGTTAGTGGTACATGTCGGTCACTGTTGCCAGAATCCGTGCTTCTGTGGGGCAAGGCCGCTTAATTCTCTCTGGTTTGTATCTCCATTTTAATTAACGCTTCTTTATACATTTATATATATATAAATATATATATATATATATATATATATATATATATATATATATATATATATATATATATATATATATATATATATTGTCAAGCTAACAACCTTTGGTAAAATTAATTTTAAAAAAGAGCAAGCGTGAAATTCTCGCGACTGCCATCATTAACATCCGGGCATGTGCACTTCTAACTGTAGCTAATAACCTTTGGTAAAATTAATTTTAAAAAAGAGCCAGCGTGAAATTCTCGCGACTGCTATCATTAACATCCGGGTATGTGCACTCCTAACTGTAGTACTAGACGTATATAAAAATCGAAATAAAACAGGGCAATTATAATGAAATTTCGGGATATCGTGTATACTTTGAGTATTCGTTTTGTTTACATAATTAAGTTTAAGGTATAATAAATATATCTTCTATTTGCATACTTAAAACAGTAATTTGATTAACCTATAATTTATAAATAGTGCATTGGTCCAATTAGTGTTTTGATAGTAAATTTATTAACCAGTTTCTAGATTTGTCTTTCATGTACAGCAGTTCATTTTTTAATGCATTTTACTTTCAGTAACGATTTATTTAATTTGGCCACTCAGTATGTCTTAGTTAGCGTATAAATGGGAGTTTAAACTAAGTAGATAAAATGGATGACTCAAGTCGAGTCGTTCGATTAAAAACAATTGTTTTAAAAGAAAACGTCACGTTCTATTACACAGAAAATATTTGATAACAAACCTTCAATCTGTGCGATGGAAATATAAGCGAATATAAATACCTAAATAAACAATTGTATTGTTAAGTTGGTACTAAAAATGCTTAAGTTGGAAATACTTTTAATATTTTTGGAAGTACTTTTTCATATGACTCTTTAAAGAGTAGATTTACATTGTCCTTGGCAAGTAGCTCAATAGATCATTTTGACTACTCGGGGATCGATTCACTGTTTAACTTTCTATCCGTTTTTACCTGTGGATAGTTTACAACTGCTACACTGATATATTTGTTGATACAGGGAAGAGAATCATACACTATCCGGATTGTCATATAGGATATATTTAGACACCTGGGTGAACTACAGCCTTTATTTATTGATATTTTGAAACCAACTCGAAAGTGATTCGAACTGTAGAAAGCATTATTCTGAGTTGTGCGTACGGTCAATGTATTATCTCACTTTACAAGGGGGCTTTTACAACCTTCATTTCAGATCTAAGAACGCGATTGCCTATACTGCCCTCCGTCGATTGACCCAAAATCAACTTATATATGCACCACAGGAGAGTTCTGCTACCAACCTCCCGACAGCTGGATCTTTCGAAATGGCATCCTTTGCATTTGATTTACAGCGAGAGGACCAGTTCCAAAATATGTATGCAGTACCAGACATTTCTGCTTCTCATAGTTCTCGATCTAACTTGCTCCAACAAAACTCCCAGAACGAAGGACTGTATAAAACACTAGGTAAATTAAATAACACGGAAACGTCTGAATATCTCGACATGTCTGCCTGTAGAGATCCGCCAAGAGAGACACAGAATCAGCAGGTGTATGAAAGACCGGATCCTGGCGTAACTATGGAACCATCTGCTAACAGCCCAGGCGAACATCCTGATAATACGATTGTAGACGGAGGACCGTAGAACTAAGTATGGTACAAAGGCCGAGAGAGGGTGAAAACTGTTATTGTTTGGCATTTAAGAGACACATTAAACGATCCCATAATGAGCCCTCCACGTGACGCTATCTAGAAGGGCCATCTACTGACCAGACTTAAAAAGAATCCATTCTGATTTCTAATAAATTATCTATTACAATGAACTCTCTTCCATTAAGGTATTATGCATCTCTTTATACAGTGCATATAAAAATAGTATTAGTACAAGATGAATGTCAAAGGTATTATGCGTTTTATAATTTTGAGATATTAAGATATTAATATTTAAGTAATAAAAAGGCATCGCATTGTCTATTTATTTAAATTTGCGGTTAATTACTGTTAATATTTAACAGTATTTTACACACAACGCACACACACTCGCATGCACGCACGCACGCACGCATGCATGCATGCACGCACGAACAAACACGCACGCACGCACACACACACACACGCACCCACGCACATGTGCACGCACGCACACACGCACACACCACTTGTTTCTTCTGTTTAAAATAAAACACGGTATAAGATTTTATTGGTATGCCTTACATAAACCTTACTTAACTTGTATAATTTGTTTTAATTTTATTTATAAAAAAGAATAGAAACATTCAAATGCTACATTTAGGCTTTTCTGTATCTACCATTATTATCTAGTCAGTAGATGCTTCTACATTGTAGTGCCCACGAAAATTAAAGATTCGTTTGAATGTGCAAAATTATTTAAAATAGTCCTCATTTTGTCAATGTGCCACTGATAAAGTGAAACGTCCCATATCGTCACATATTTCATTATTAAACAAGAATATAAGACAAGCATTTTCCTGATGTAAAAAAAAAATGTATGTTGCGATTGTGTCATTTACAGTCTTAGCAACGTGCTATACATGATAAAATGAAGACGCCTAAAGAAAATGAAACTTATTTTCAGTTGAGGTCACATATATTGTAAATCTCAGTTGTGTATAAATTTGTTTATTTTCGTTGATGTTTTTATTCATGAAATGTGAACAAAAGACAAGAAGGTTTTAGATAAAATTGGGGAAGTGACGTCAACAGCAGGGCGGTTTCACTCGCTGTTCTGGTCGGTGCCTGAACTTAAATATGGACAGGCCTTTCAGCTGATTTGCAATTCGCCGGTGTGCTATCCTAAGATTTATCTGCAGTATTTCTACATTAAGTATAGGATAGAGTCTATTAAGACGTTTCTATAGAAAATAGAAGCCGAAACGAGCGCAGCGAGGGCAGGCTTCTATTTTCTATGAAAACGTCCTAAAAGATTCTATCCGACTTAGAAGTCCCCGCCTCACTTCTACCTGTTCTACAAAAATGACATGTAATCGGCCACATAAAACTGTCAATCAAACTGTCAATCGTCTTGACGTGTTCAAACTTGTCGTCACAAGTGGAGGAGTCAAGCCAGAAGGCTTGGTTTGTTGCACATGCACAGTTGAACATAAAACCATTTATTAAAACAGAGCGTTCAAATTTTTTTTCATTATAAAATAGAAAATAAAAAGGAGTTCTATTAAAACAAATCGCTGAGGAATTTGAATTTTCATAGCTTCTGACTGGCTACAAATGTAGGGCGACTTCTACTGATAGATTGGCGAATCGAAAATGACCATAAATGTGACTCAAAATTTATACGATATAAAAGTAAAGAAACGTTAGAAAGATTGTAATAATTCATAATGTAACATCATACAAACAATACAAAATACTATTATTCAGAAAAAGAGACAAAGTCATACACATTAGACTTGAACAAAAGAAGAATGCTTATGCAATCATGCTTAAAAGGAAAGAGAGAGGTAACTTTGTGGCCAAGCATAAAATTATTTAATAGAAACAAACGTACAAAATAAACATATAGAATATGATTATACCGTACACGTACAATCGTGCACCGTTGTAGTATTTAACAATGTAGTGAAAAACACAGACAATTTTAACCGTGTGTAAACAATCCTTGGGAGATGAAATCGACCAACAATTAGCCAGATAGTACACCACGTGACCTCGTCGGACGTTCATCAAATCGGGTGCTGAAGGTTCCCAGGTAATGAACTCCCTAAGAAATACCAAGTATGAGACATCTGTATCCGTCAATATTTTATTTGTGACTAAACATCTAGATCTCGAACTTTGTACAACAGTCAATAAATGATTAGTTATTTGATTAGTTACATTATTTCTTTTTTTACTGAAGGTTGTCTGAAATCCTTCGTCAAGAAGAAGACACGATATCTTGATGCTAGAATTACAGACAATGGTAAACTTACATCGGACTTAGAGGTTGTGCATCAGAGAACGGAGATTTTAGGGGGAGTCTTTCAATTATATCGAGTGAAACATGAGTATTAGTTTACGGACAATGAAGCGGAAGGTAAATAATTTAGTGAGTTTTACTGCCCAATATAAACTCGTGTTAAAGTGGGAAGGGTCGTATAGCAAAAAGTGGATATACAGTCATTTGGCAGTTGTTTGAACCTTATTTTAATCGTGACATAAAAAAAAACAGTATCATTTTCACATTGGGTCCCGTGGGTAGTATATTGGTAAATGGCAAAGACAGCTGAGTAAAATAATGTTTAAAGACAAAATAAGCATGAAATAATTGTTTTATCGATTTCGTTGTATGACAGAATTTTATTTCACTCGTAGTCATAGAAAAGTAACCTTGTCACTCGTAGACACATTCCAAGTTCCAATTCCTTTGAATGACTTTTCTAAAAGATGAAAACTAACCAGACATTCTTTACAGAAAAACCTCGCTAACAGGGACACCTGTGGTTCTTTTTTAAAGTGTCCCACTTAGCGAGGTGGTCCTCTTCGTGAGTTCATACAAATCAATTAATTATACTGCTGCTTATATATAAGTTTTAATTTTATATCTTTATATTGTATTCACATTTATGTGTACTTATTGTATTATAGTTTACTTGTTTTACAGGATAATTTATAATATTAAAATTAAGACGTCACATGGATATAATTAAATATAAAAATAAAATATATTTTCTTGATTTATTACTGGTTGTAGAACAAATTTAACATAAACGTCAGTCCAAAATTAAAAATTAAGAAAAGAAAAGAGTTTTTTCTTAAAATTTTTATGCACCCTAAATATCAAGAAATGAAAAGGCGATATCCATAATGAATCTATGAAGATACTTAAATCTTCTTCTTAACTCAACAAATTATGATCCAGTATCAATATTGTTCACTCGACTGGTGTTTGCAGGTGTGATAAACTGATTAATGACACTTGGATAACAGGACTACATGGTGTTGTCCCGGGTTATGGATAGCGGGGCGACTTCTTTCCGAGGTTGTGGGACATTAAAATAAATAAATTATATATAAAAAAAAACGGTTCTGAAAAAGTGTCTGTTGTATTTTCTCTTTTGAAATAAAGCCGGGTCAAAGAATGTGACAACCGCTTTTGTTTCTATTATTATTTTTGCCATTCTTCTTATTTTGTTTTTTGTGAATCACATTATGTCACGGAAATTATTATGGCTTTTAACATTTATCTTGCAATGAAATAACTTCCTTTCGTTGACCCCCCTGAATCCCCTGATGAGCTTATACTTATAGAAGACGTCTGGGCACGTTAACATTGCTAAGGTGACTGCCATACCGGTCAGATGTTGACATAAAGCGGGTGCGGTTGCATAAAAGAAATCAGTTCTTGATGCATGATTCAGGAATCATAGGTAAGTCTTTTATTGAGTTGTGTTTTATTGATTGTTGTTTGGTTCAAGTTTCCATAATAAAAAATCGACACAATTAACTTATGGTGATACTTTATCCGAGCTAGCAGGTGAACGCGGATTCTTTTAATCGTGAAACCCAATGCTAAAATAGCTTACGACCGATTGATGCAATTTTATTTATTCGCGCAGTCGGTTTTATATGAGTGTGGCAAGAAAACGATTATTCGCAATTTTATAGACACGACGACGCAACAAAATTGACAATGCGATAATTAGCAAACATAATTGTTGTCCGAATAACATGACTTCGCGACCGCGTGTTGAAGACAGAAATAGATAGTTTCCACATCAGTGAAAATCCCTTATCTTGAGCAGCCATCTTTAATGGTAACTTCAAGGGATTTTCATATTAATTGTATAGAAGAGTAAATTTTATTTTCTTATAATTTCTTCATTTGTGGTCAGAAAATTAAAAGATATACACCATTGGAAAGCTTATATTCATATTTCATAAAATTCATATTTTTAGAATACAATATTTTTACAGTTGATACATGCACACATAATTAATACACAGAAATAAATAATACTATTGGCTCATACTTAAAACAAAATGAACAGTGTATCATTTTCGGTTGTATTTCTTTAACCTTTTAAACTATCAAAATATAGTTTTGATATTTAAAATACTGTATAAAAGATGTTTAATATGATATCAAATTCAGTAAAATAGACTGAAAAATAAAAACACAGTGGTGAGTTTAATACAGCACATATATTTACCGATTCCGACCTGCATTAGCTTCTGCCCACAAAGATGGCTGCCTTAAACTGTCTTATCAGTGTCAATGGCATCACATGGAAACTATCTATACGAAACAATCATATGTGCAGACGTTTTAAACCTACTAATAAGAAAAAAAGTAAAAGAAAAGGCAACGAAGTGACTGAAAACTGAAAACTGAAAACGCTGATCTATAACAACTTAAATACACTTACAGTTTTGAATTATCAGTTCTGTGTGTTACTAAATATAGCACAAAACGTATGTCTGAACATTACGAATCACATATGGACCGAATATTTATCACGTGACCGGTGGTCACTGGAGCGGTCAGTGGCGGGAGTTAGCACGGGTGGCGTGGTTTAGTCAGTTCTACGCTTGACTTCGATCGTGACACATCGTTTTCCGGCAATCAATTAATTCGATATGGTAACACGAATGCACGTAATTTTACATAACATTGAAGTTTAATTAAATCGATATTTACGGTATACACCGATGTATTGTTTGCAGTATACCAATGTGTCAGCTTAGTGAGCTACAATGTCAGAGTTTGATATATACATATACACAGTTATTACTTCCACAAAAAATAGTTTCAGTATACTAGAGATACACGTATTCACATTTCAGTACTTTAGTTCAGTTCTCGATACAACTTTAATTTCTCAACAACCAGTCGAACATTCAGGGATTGTATGCCAATGGAACTTCAGTGTGTGCTTAGGTATGGGGGTACAGTTTTCCAGAGTTTTTTACATTCCATATATTGGGGTGAATTTTTACCTATGCTTTTTTACCTGGCCTACCGCACCTTACCAGTTTATTGAGAACTTGATAACTGTAGAACCATGATGTTATTAGTTAACGTTTGCTTTCTGGATATTGCTTACATGTTTTGTTTACAAGATGCATCTTGTATACTTGTCATCCTTATGTATGTGTAATAGACGATCCCAAGTCTAGCCCAACGCAATACGGTGTTTCTTCTTTGTGAGAAGTTGCGTTAAGACCGATTGTTTATGTGCAATATATATCTTAAAGGAAATAAATAGATAAAACTAATATCCTGAACGCCACCCTTTGCTGTACACGACAAAGCGATATTTAATTTTCTTAACAAGACAGAGTTACGATTTTTGCACACAGTACGTTTTAACTTAATAATTACCTGAATTTCTTTCCATGGCTGACGATTTATTCATAATTTACTTCCATCAGAAGTAAATTAGTTCAAACAGTATAAAAGTAACCGTATACAAATATTAGTATATTGACGTTTTATACTTTTTACATTTAAAACAGTTGTCGTTTCTTCAATAAATAATAAATAAATAAATAAATAAAGTAAGAAGGAAAGAAAAAAAGAAAGACACATACAAATAAAGAAACAACTGAATAAATAAACAAATAAACAAACAACGAAATAAAAAATAAATAAAGAAAGAAAGAAAGAAAGAAAGAAAGAAAAAAAGAAAAAAAGAATTAAAGAAAGGAAGAAAGAGAAAAACATACAAATAAAAAACAACCAAATAAATAAATAAATAAATAAACAAACAAATAAATAAACAAACAAATAAATAAATAAATAAATAAATAAATAAATAAATAAATAAATAAATAAATAAATAAATAAATAAACATGACGTCTGGTTAAAGAAATCGACAGTTTGTCAATGTTTCTGATGAGGTTTTGATAACATAAATGGGAAATATAACATCGAAAATAACAAAAAGTGTAACTTCGATATCAGTGAATGATTGTTTTGATTGTCTGTCGAGGTCGGATGTGAGAACCAACTCTGAGAAAATAAACGAATTGGATTCAACATACAGTAAAGTAAATATGAAAGTATACCACATCGATAACGCTTTGATTTCATAAGGTTATGTGTATTACAAGTAAAGACTTGTGTTTTGTTCAGTATATATATAGTTTTGCGAACCTTAATAATGGAGAATTGAGTATAATATCAAATGTATAGATATCAAAAAAGCCAGATCCTTAAAACTGTATATTGACCTCAACACAAGTCTTTATTTCTTTATTTGTGTAATATATATATATATATATATATATATATATATATATATATATATATATATATATATATATATATATATATATATATATATATATATATATATATATGTTGAACTAGTGATTTTGTATATATATTACAAATATATACAAAATCACTAGTTCAATACACTAATTGTGTTAAATCATATGTAAGAATGCTACCGTTAATCAGTTATAATTATGCTTTGACAATTTCTGTAACAGCTCGAAATAGGATTATATTGAGAACAAAGCAAACATACCCCAGAACAGAGTGTATTTACAAACCCTTAAGCTTCCTGCCAAACTTGATATGATTTCGACAGTTATAAAGACTCGATTGCATTCTTCAATATGAATATGCCTAATGCTTCAGTCAAGGATATCGATATTCGCGTTTTGACTTTGGATGAGCGATCGAGAGGTCGGGACATTAAAACACGCGAAAGCGACAAATGAATGGTATAAATCGTTGAGTTGTAATGTCTCTTTTTTCTGCAATTGTCATCGGTGCGTTTGAAAAGGCGGCGTTGCAAAAACACGTCAATGACAAAAATACTACTTAATAGCAGAAATCTGACAGGATAGCATTTAGCTTTTATTTACTTATGAAGACGTTCCCGCAGCCGAGAGTAGCTTCGTCTAGTTGTTACACTAGTAACAATCCAAATGTCATTTTAAAGAAATAATCATTTAAAGTTATGGAAACTTAAAACGGCACCACGTTAACAACACCGTCAGCAATTAAACACAACTTAAGTAATGGCAGCTTCACAGGCACCATAAAAACACAAACGCGTTGATAATCTCGAATCAAGTCGCAGCTTCCCGTTCCAGGCTTTGGGCTTCACCTATGCTGAGGAATTAAGCATATCTGAAATTCCTTAGCATATACATTTTAATAAGCATTGTTAAATTGTAAGTTATTTGCTCACCATTCAATGCCATATATTCAGTTCAACAATACGTGTTGATCCTGAATACGACGGAATCTAACACATCTGGAACCATGCCATAAGTAAGGAACAAGCAGTTTGTATTACACAACGAGATGAAATTAATGTTAATTTAACATTTAGATGAAAGGAGGCTCACGCAATTAGCCTCTTTTCATGACACACAATTAATAAGTTAACAACGACCTATATATTATTTTCTCATTTGAATTTCTTAGTTTGTCAGTTAAGTCAATACAATACTCGAAGGGAAATGTAAGAATATTTTAATAAAAAGTAAATATAATAATTCTTCTGAAGTTATTCATTAGTTAATGAAACAGTATTGAATTTTAAATTTTATGGAATGAAAACAACATCTGTATGCCATGTTAGAAAATGATTTCAAAATGCAAAATGTCGAACTAACATTAATCAACGCAATGATTAACTCTTTTTCCATTAATGTGGTAAAATATAACAAACTGATCCCTGATTACCCATAAATGCTTTTTGCACTTAAGAAATCTTTTAGGCTGTTAACTTTTAACTTTAATTTGTACCTAGCCATACAGGTTTAAATCTTTTTTTTACAATGGTAAAATATCCGTGTGCGGTATCCTTCAGGAAGTACGAAGACGTGAATGCATGTTAATTCTGTATATTCACAAAATGAAAGAAAACCTGACGAGGTAGCGCAATCGGTAGAGGCCCGACTCTACGTGCAACTTTCCTCGGGATTGATTCTTGTTTACGCTCAGTAAAATATAAGGGTAGTTCTACGTTTGGTTGACCCGATTTCTTGATATTGTGATTGTTTGTAGTATCGTGCAAGGTGTTTACGACAGGCACACTGCTGCGTCAAGAGGATAATGTCTCCAGATAATTGCAATAATGTTTGTGGTACTTTAACCTGAATAAACAAAACCAAACAATGTGCATAGAAGAGTAGGACAATTGCCACCAATTATGAATTGACTAAAGGAAAAAAATGTATGTTTATTCATTTACATTTTCACATATGTAATTATTGTTTACACCATTTTTTCAGAAACATATTATTATTTGGAATCAAACGCAAATGAGAGATGCTGAAATGGTTTACAACCAACTAAAGAGGTGCCAGTCTGGCAGGGATTCGATGACACTTCTGAAAGCCGTATTCTTCATGAGATGCTAACTTCAACAATGCTCTTGGTTCCATGCATGATTGAAACTATCTACATAGGTACATAATAGAATTTAACAAACTGTGTGATAGGCGCTATGTGTTAAGTCTAATTACGAAACTAATGCTCAAATACCCATTTTCTTGCTAAACGCGACAATTTGTGGCAGGACAATAACCAGTAGAGTACTTTCTGATATTTAATGTATTTCGTCATAGAAATGTCTATTTATGATTTTCTTGCCATAGAACCTTGACACCGGAAGTGAAACAAGTTTTGTTTTGTCTTACACTGGTAAAAATTGACAACAATTATAACCCCTGGTAATTGTCGAAAAGCGGGACACACCATAGTTTTTTATAGTATTTTTCAAGGTAACGATATATATAATGGTGTTAACTAAAGTGCATACAATATATTTTCTCAGCCCGAGAAATCTTCTAATAAGCAATTGACAGAAACAAACACCACCAAGCCTGACCTTCAGCTAAAAGATTTTTCTTCAAGATGGAAGCTAAACTCATGCTACTGTTTGCTGTGTGTTTGTCTACAATCTCCGTTGAGGCAAAACTAGCCCAAACATGTCGGCCATGTCATTGCTCAAAAATAACCGCCGATTGCAGCAACAAGTCTCTATATGTTGTACCAAACCTGCCAGAAAATATAGAAATAGTCATACTCAACAATAATAAACTTGGACAATTGAATGCATCGACGTTAGCTCCGATTTCAAACTTGAATATAACCACGTTGGAAATCCGTCAAAACAATCTTGACAAACTTTCGGAAGATACATTTTTAGCATTTAGTCAACTCGAAAGTTTAAATCTCGGAAATAATGTGCATTTAAATGTAACATCATTAGCAGCAAGTTTAAGCAATGTTCCAACACTCCAACGCTTATGGTTAGATGACATTGCACTCGACGCAACGGACAAGCTCTTTGCTGGAATGATCAGCTCTACCGTACAATCTATTGACCTTTCATCAAATCATATTTTGTATCTTCGCCTCTCGGATTTCCAACATTTAAACGGCTTAACAAAACTTGTTGTCTCAAATAACTCGATTCAACATGTCGAGGCGGAGAACTTTTCTCTTCCCGCGTTGCTAGATCTGAATTTGGCGAATAATAAGATTGCTGATCTCCCGCCAAGTTTTTGTACCCGAAACTCTAGAGACAAACCCTTGTATCTGAGGCTTAGAAACATTGATCTAAGTAATAATTTGATAAACACAATTGATTCAAGCAAATGGGACTGCCTAACATCCCTCATGAAGCTTTCCCTTAGCGGCAATGTTATATCACATTTTACCAAGAATGCATTTGCTAATCTACCGTCATTGCAAAATCTTCAACTTTGTAATATGGCTGACCGAGTAAAGAACATCGATCTATTAGCATTTAACAGTACAAGTTTAAAAATTCTTAGTCTTAACAATAATGTCATTCGCTTTTATAAATTACAAGTAGCAAGAGACATGTTTAAGCACGTTCCCAAACTTCAGACATTACTTCTCAGTCATAACAGTTTCCGAAAATATGGAAAAGGAGACTTTGAAGCAATTTTGAAAAGTATGCTGGCTCCACTGGTTAACCTGAATCATCTAGATATGTCACACTCAAAATTAGATAATATTCCATCTGGACTTTTTTCTACTATGAAATATCTGAGTATCTTGAATCTTGATGGCAATGCTTTGTCGAATCTTTACGGGACATTCGTCAATATGACAACACTAACAAAACTGTCCATCCAACACAATGAAATAAGCACACTAACCAAAGAATCCTTTCCAGATGAACTGATGTCAAATTTACAATCCCTAAACCTAGCTCAGAATCCTTTTCAATGTACGTGCGAATTACTGTGGTTTAGGACATTCATAGGAAATTCTGGAACGATTGGAAAAGTAAAACTAGTAAATTGGCCAAAATATTATACGTGTAACACGCCTCCAAACATGTACAGGAAATTGTTGAAAATGTATCATCCAACAAAGGAATCATGTGAAAAAGATCGCATGTTACTTTATTCTCTAGTGTCTTGTGCAACCTTTATGGTTGTTGCAATAACAACTGCAATTGTAGTCTATAAATATATTTGGTATATTCGTTACTGGCGATACAAATTTAAAAGATCCAAAACTAGTGACAATGAATTACAACCATTACTGGAACAAATCATATATGATGCATATGTGATATATGCGGATGAAGATGTGAGCTTTGTAACTGGACCCTTTCGACTCTTGCTAGAAGAGAAATTAAACTACAAAATATTCCTGGGTGACCGAGATTTAGAGCCGGGCCGCCGAAAGGTTGAGGCCATGGCTGATGGGATCTATGCCAGTAGAACCGTGTTAGCGATAGTTTCTAACAGTTTTCTAAATAATGATTGGTGTATGTTCCAACTTGACATATCTGTCAACAAACAGATCGAGGACAAGAAGGACATGTTGACACTTGTTATCAAAGAAGATTTAAATTTCGAGAAGTTGAACAAAGCCTGGTGCGTACTTCTGACAAAGTTGAAGACAGCAAAATGGTGTGACGATGAAAGTAAAATACAGGGGAAATTGTTCATAGAAGAGATGAAGCAGAGATTAAAGGCTAAGTGAAACTTTTGATTTGGATTTTACGAAAATATATACAATCACCTAGATGGGTAGTGGAAATTAATAACTATGTGTCAAATTTAGATACGGACTTAACGCAGAACTGTATTGCCTAACAATGCCTGCAACAGGACAAAAGAAACGACACGGAAAAAACAAGGACGAAGGTGTGCCAGATAACGAACACCAAACTGATGTAAATAATCTGAGTCAAGATATTTCAACCCCTAAACAAACGCCTGACACCACAAAAGAAAATCGAAAAGTAACAATTACCTCTCAAGCACAGAAGAAAATAAACACCATGTTTAAACCCTCAGAACCAGTGGAATTAAATGATTTGGCAGCGGTATTGCAAAGTCTAGAAACCAAACTCGAAAAAGTTGCATCACAAGATTACATTGAAAATAAACTAAGTAAGATGATCACAGAAGAGATTATTACGGAAAAACTTAACGAGATTAAGTCACAGATCCAGCAAGAAATAAAACGTGTGTGCGAGACATTAGAGCAAGTAAAAAGCAAAATGACACAAATTGAGATTCGGACATCAGAAGTGGAAGGAAAAATATTTGAAACGGAGCTAAAGATAGATAAAGTTGAACAAGATAAACGACGTTTGGAAATTGAGAACAACAAACTAAAAGAACAGATAGGAGAACTTAAACACAACACATGCATTCAGGCCAGCGCTATAAATGACTTAGAGCAGTATACAAGAAGAAACTCAATAAGAATTTACGGCATCCATGACTCAGACCGCAAAGAATCGCCACAAGCCACCTCTGAGAAAGTGCTGAATGTATTAAACAACGATCTAGGTATGCAATTAACAGCTACAGATATAGACATTGCACACCGAATGGGGAAATTTTAATCACAAGGAAACCGTCCCATCATCTGTAAATTCGTTGCAAGAACAAACAAAATCCAAGCTATAAAAATGAGAAGGAAACTAAAAGGCAAACAAATCGCCATACGAGAAGATCTAACTTTCAAAAACGCAAAACTACTAGAAACAACTTCTACTTCAGAATTTGTGAAATCAGCCTGGTCAAACGAAGGAAAAGTTTTCGCTCTTCTGAATTATGACAAAATAATCTTCGTGAACCATCAGACAGACCTGAAGCGAGAAGCCCTAGCATATTAATTTGCATATCCGGGGAATAAATAACTGTGACGTCTTATTCACTCGCCAGATCCGTGCCTGCAATCTGTTTACACTGGATTTTCCCGTTATCTAAAAATAGCCATAGGTCGCATGACACATAACCTCAGCATTGACCAATCGTTTCGCTCACAAGTATCTGGTGTCCATTTTACAGTATTGAATTATCACATTCAAGCGAGAAACCAACAACCAGCCGTGTTTACATCCGGATGAGAACCTCATTAAAACCATAATTTAAAAAGTAAAGAAAAACAGATAAGCAACTTTATTTATATTAGCATATTGATTTGAAGTAGCTGTCTAGAAACAAGAGTAAACAAAGAAAAAGAACATAAAGACCGACAAGAGAGAAAAAATTGCTTTGCACACTATCAATGATTTTTCTGCCCTTTACTTCTTTGAACTAAGTTGAATGAGTTAAATAAACTACATGTACATTATGATAAAACATGCCATGACCCATAGTAAATGAGCCATACTATTATAATATGCACTGTGACTCAAAACAGAAGCAATAAATTCACATAAAATTTACATTTTCTGAACAATGCTAATACAGGTATGAAAAAGTTCATCAGTTGTTAACTATGGAGTTAAGAGTCAGTTTTAACTTTATTCTATTGTTGGCTGTTAACCTGTATCTAGAATTTATTAACGTTTAGTTCACTTTGAACTACTATTAGAAGGTACCTACCGTTTACCTAACCTGAAAAGGTGGCATACTTTCTCGCGTTTAGGTATTAATTTTCAATGTCTACCCATTCCTAGCTCCTATTTCGCTTTTTCAGGAGGTGGGGCAGAAGAATTAATAATAATTATACAAGTTATTAAATATATATTGTGAATTAGGGTGACCAACTGCTTAGATAAAACTATTTGCAATTGGGTATTTGACATGAAGCTTACAATCTTAAATAGCAAAAAAATAAAGTAAAAATTAGTATTTATAGTAGATATGTTTAATACTACAAACCTAAACTGCATATAATTTTTGTTGTTCTGATGTTTGCTTGTTTTTGTATACCATAAGAACACTCAGTATGCTGTGCGGTGTGCAATGTCTTTTTGACATAACTTTCATGACCCTTTAAAAGCAAAATAATAAAGTATTTCGTCTATATTGTACATTATTAAATATGTTCAATACTATGAAGTTAAACGGCTATGCTTATTATTTGATGTTGTTTTATGTTAGCTTTTGTTTGTTTATCTTAGCAAACCTCAGTATGCTGAGTGACAAAGGGCAGTAGTGATTTCTATTATATTACCTTTGTTTATTTAACACTACAGCATAACTTCCAAACATGTTACGTACTGCTGGTCCATCCATGTGTTTAAAGACAAAGAGGTATGGAGTTTGTATGTTTGTTTGTTTGTTTGCTTGCTTTTGGTGGAGTGCCCACTATATTAATATTATAATGTAAATAGTTAGAGGTGAAAACCCAAAACAGACCCAATTATTTGTCAATGTATTTCTTCTTTACATCTTTAAGTCCAACCCCACATAGGTTGAAAAGCATCTAATTATGTATTTATTTCATTATAACAGAAAAAATGGTAAAGCTCCAGTAAATGTCACTGTAATAAACTGTAATAGCCTGATCTTGAACATGAACAGTTATGTGGTATTAGCATATTTTCATGGTAGAGCCAACACCTCTGCAAACTATAATGTATGTTTTAATGGAATGAAATGACTGATAAACTAACTATTTATTCTATGAATGCCCAAGGTCTTAGAGACAAAAATAAACGGAATGATGTTTTTAACTATCTTAAAAACAAAAATGGTAACATATATTTCTTACAAGATACACAATTTACCAATGATGATATGAAGCAAGTATACCAAGAATTCGGATTTGATGTGTACTTTAATAATGGCAGTAGGACCTCAAGGGGAACTGCAATTTTCATCGACAAGAAACTTGAATTTCAACTTTTGTCTGAATTCTGTGATAAGGATAGCAATTTGATTATACTGAACTGCTTGTTATTCAAGAGGAATATGACATTGGTTAATTTATATGGGCCTAATCAAGATAAACCAGATTTTTATAATGCACTTAAGATAAAAATAAAAGAATTTGATAATCCTTGCATAATAGCGGGAGACTTTAATTTAGTGCTTAATCCAGATATTGATTACTGTGATTACCTACATATTAACAACCCAAAAGCTAGAGATGCCTTAATAGATGCCATAATTGAACTTGATTTAATAGATTGCTGGAGAGACATGTCATTAGAAAAAAAATTACATGGTTCAAAAAGAATTCTAATAAAAAGGCACGTTTAGACTTTTTTTAATTACAAACTGCTTATTAGTAGATGTCAAGGCATGTCAAATTATACCAGGCTATAGAACCGACCACTCCTTAATAAAACTTTACCTAGAATTTGGAAATTTTAAGAAAGGAAAATCATATTGGAAGATGAATAACTCACTACTTAAAGATATTTCATATGTAAAGGTCATCAAAGATAAAATAGAAGAAGTCAAGTTACAATATGCAAAAGAAAATATGATCCGAAATGGAATACTCAATGAAATTGACAATGAAAAATTACAGTTGACTATTGATGACCAACTATTTTTTGAAACACTATTAGAGGTGAAACAATAGCTTATGCCTCTAGAGTAAAGAAGAATAGTAATGATAGTGAAAAGCAACTTATGCTTAACACTTGGAAAAGCAGCTTTATACAAATAATACACTCTTGAATAGTAAAAGAAATGAATTATTAAAGTTAAGAGATAAGAAAATGGAAGGTGTAAAAATTCGGTCTAGAGCTAAATGAATAGAAGGGGCAGAAAAAAATAGCAAGTACTTCTGTAATTTGGAAAATAATAACTTTGTGTCCAAATCAATGACAAAGCTGATAAATAATAATAACAAACTCATTGATAAGCAAGAAGACATAATAGAAGAGGTCAGACAATATTATAAAAGTTTGTACACCAAGGTTGGCACCTCTGAAGTGAATTTAAAGAATATACTAGATTCTAAAGACATTCATTTATTAAAAGATCAAGAAAAGCAATCACTTGAAGAAAAACTAACATACAAAGAATGTCTAGATAGCCTCAGAAACATGAAAAATAATAAAAGCCCAGGCTTATCTGGTTTTACAGTTGAGTTCTTTAAGTTTTTCTGGCTTGATATTGGACATTTTCTTGTTAGATCATTAATATGGGCTACAAAAAGGACAGCTGTCAATTACACAAAGACAAGGCTTAATAGCATGCATTCCCAAAGGAGATAAAGACAAGACTTGACTTAAAAACTGGAGACCAATATCACTCCTGAATGTATCATATAAAATAGCCTCTTCAGCAATAGCAAATAGGTTAAAAAAGGTTCTACATTCACTGATAAATGAAGATCAAACAGGATTTATTGCAGATAGATATATTGGAGAGAATACCAGATTAATTTATGATATAATGCATTTCACAGAACAAAAACGTATACCTGGATTACTACTCCAGATTGACTTTGAAAAAGCTTTTGACTCTATTTCGTGGTCTTTTATCAATAAAACTCTAGACCTTTTTAGTTTTGGCCCTACCTTTAAAGATTGGAATAATATATTTTACAAAAATACAGAATCTTGCTGTCTTATAAATAGGCACAGTTCAGAATGGTTCTATTTGCAAAGAGGTTGTCGTCAAGGCGACCCAATATCACCATATATATTTATTCTTTGTGCAGAGGTGTTAGCTTCGCTTATACGTAAGAATGAAAGTATCAAAGGTATTACTATTGGAAATATTGAATACAAAATATCACAATATGCTGATGATACTACACTTATCCTTGATGGCACAGAAAACTCTCTTCTATCAGCTATAAATATGTTACAATTCTATGCCGATATCTCTGGTCTGTATATTATTACTGAAAAAACCAAAGCTGTATGGATAGGGTGTAACAAAAATAATGTAAATAAACTTTTACCAAATCAAAACCTATGCTGGGATAACAACTTCACGCTACTTGGAATTACATTTTCTACTGATCTTCAAGAATTAACTGATTTAAACGATGCTAAAAGATTTATTGAGATCAAAATCTTGCTTAAACAATGGTCAAAAAGAAATCTTACACCATTAGGAAAAATTACAGTGATCAAAACTCTTGCACTCTCTAAGATAAACCACCTCATTCTATCCTTACCAAATCCAACCAAAGAAACTATAAATGACCTTCAAAATGCTTTCTTCAATTTTATATGGGATGGCAAACCAGATAAAATAAAAAGAGATGTAATATATCAGAATTTTTCAGAAGGAGGGTTAAGAATGGTTAATGTGGAATGTTTTATCAATGTCCTCAAAACATCATGGATAAGAAAATCAATTCTAAATGATAGGAAATATTTACAGATAATAAATAGCCAAATACCAGATATAAAGAATATGCTTGTGGTAGGTGCAGAATATATACAAAAACATTCAAAGCTTATTTTAAACCCTTTTTGGAGAGATGTTTATTCAGCATATAGTTTCTTCTTGGGAAAACTTGTACCAAAAAATCAGAAAGAAGCCAAATGTGTTTACCTTTTTGGCAATAATAATATAAAAGTTGGAGGAAACCAATATATAAACATAATTTCATAAAGAAGAATATATACACTATTAATGATTTATTAAAGAATGACGGTACTTTCTTAACATTTACAGAACTTATTTGTAAATTTGGAAGCATCACCAATTTCCTAGAATATGGAAATACAATTTCTGCAACTAAAGCATATTTAACAAGAATAACAATTCAAGAAATCGGTAGAAGACAAGAGGAACCTTTGTTACCATTTTCACTGTCTATACTACTCAAAACCAACAAAGGTTGTAGACACATATATGATAAAATGATTCATAATCAAACCAACTTCTGTTGTTAAATGGTCTTCTGAAATAAATGGCAATGTAGATAATATTTTAAAGCTATTCCAACTACCTTATAAATGCCAGAAGGATACAAAGTTACCTGTAGAATAAATTACAGAATCTTAGGAACAAACAATTTACTACACAAAATAAAAATAAAAGAGAATAATCTGTGTTCTGGTGCCATCAACAAAAGGAAACAATCATCCACTTATTCTGCGACTGTGAGATTGTAAAATGTTTTTGGAATGAAATACAAACCTTTATAAATACATATTGCTCATCCATATCTCTGAAATTAACCAACCAAGACATAATGTTTGGAAACAGGTATTTTACAGATATCTTAAATACAACAATAATGCTTGCTAAATACCACATATTTAAATCGAAGGAGAATGTCAGACCTAACATTGAAGTGTTCAAGAAACAATTGTTAACACAATACAGAATAGACCAATATAATGCAAGAGAAAATCTAAAACAAGAAGTCAATAAATACTACTGGAGCCCACTTATAAATTTAATAAACCTTATACAGTAAATTTTTAGTACATTAAGACGGATTATTCACTAACATATCGTCTTGTACAAGCATCAATATGTTGTACAACTATTCTTCTGTTAATTAGCTAATGATGTATACAAATAAATATTGGTTATACATTTGTGCTCAAAACCAATCTCATTGCATATCACTTTTTTTTTAAATGTTTCTCTATTTATTGATTACCCAACATTGATCTTGATCTTATCTAATTGTCTAATTTAGTTTTGATAACAAACTTAACAAACACAAATAATAGTGTAATTGCAACATATTTAATATACAGATATACTCCATGAACACCAGTAGAATTTAAATATGTATCAAATATATTAAGACAACAGAAATAAGAATCTGATAATTTTAAATCAATAGCAATGGAATGAACATGAATTAACATTCAAACAAGATCTCAATTCGTACTTTGGTAAAATAAAATATTTATATAATAAAATATTCAATAATTAAGACACAAAAAATAAATACTTTTGTAATTAAGTGCATTGTGACTGAAATTTTAACCACACTATCATTTCTTTTTTAATGCTATTGTAGTTGTATTTTAATACATACTTTTTCTCAGAATAGTTTTTAAAGAAAGAATATTATGTACATTTTTCATCATGTAAGTAAATAAAAAACTTAAGCCCTATTACCAAATTATTCCATCCACTATCAATAGTGTGTTGGCTGTGCATGTATATGTTTTGTATATCTACAATATGCTATGTTGTTTACAATTTGTTATGACCTGTTATGTTATCATTTACTTGAGAAATGAAAATCTGTACCTGTATATTTAAATCTCAGAAATAAAAAATTAAAAAAAAACTCAAACAGGGTATAAAAGTATAGTTTGTTTCAACGTTTTGAGTGTTCTTGAACGTAGGTTAAAGTCTACACTCCTATTTGACAAGTTATCTTTAACACGTTGTAAGTCATTGCTACGACAGTGAAAACGGTGTGAACATAAAACACACAATAAAATTTTCTTTTCTTTTTAGCATTTTAAAGTAAAACAATGAGCCTGATTATTTAATGTGTCTCCTAGTTGTTTTGTCGGATACAGGCATTGCTATTTATTTTATTTTTATTAAAATATATGTGTAACTTTAATGTACATGTCATTGGTATTTATTCCTCTTAATTTTTAATCTTGTTGTTATCATAGTGTTCATGTATAAAATAAAAACGTCGCCTTGTGACGGAATGCAGTAAAGTGTGATGTCATTATTATCTTGACTGATATTGCTTTATTTAACTTCTATGTACCTAATTTGTATATTGTATGCACAAAAATATAACAACATTATCTAACACCATGCATTATTATCAAAACATGGTGTTGCGTTTGAATACCGTACATAATGACGTGTACAAATCTTGTCATATGGTAAGTATAATATGTGGAGTGTGACATAATGACGTGTACAAATCTTGTCATATGGTAAGAATAATATGCGGAGATGGACATAATGACGTGTACAAATCTTGTCATATGGTAAGTATAATATGTGGAGATGGACATAAAAACGTGTACAAATCTTGTCATATGGTAAGTGTAATATTCCCAAGATTGATAACTTACTGTGGTAGTGATTGTGCATTCTGTACAATGGTTATATTTTGCTACCTCTCGAAACGCACCTGGTCATAGTGAACATAGTATACTGTTTTATAGGATTACAGTGCAATAAAAATCAAATATAAAATTCATTTATTTTTGATCGTTTGTATAAACCTATAGTAGTATAATACTACAACTACATTAAAATATTATAATTTCATGCCCTATGTACAATTCCTCCTGGCTGCTCTTGGTTATTTGAAAAGCAAGTGACGTCTTTCGCAGACATTGCAGTTGTCGGCGCGTAGCCATTCCACCTCACTAGATTTTTCTATTCGACATTGAGAATAGTCCAGCCCATCGTAGACATCGATACGTCAAACTGCCTCTTTGGCTTCCAACGTAGCTCATCGTACGTAAAAGGCTGGTTGATGTAGATCTTAAATCCTTGTATATTATTATATAAATACTAAATATATTTTAATCAAGGCGCTTATAACACTGATCGAGCGGTGTAATCTTTACTTAATACGCAATTAAATGTAGGCAATTTTTGTTTGAATTACTGCGTTTAAATCGATTGTACACCGCATTGGAAAGCAAGGAAGTCCTATATCATTCACATATTTTAACTAGCTGTTAATGTGTTTTGACACTGGATTTGATGTGAGGTAAGTTTTTACTGACAGTTTTTTGATAGACAGCGAACAAAGTCTTCATGGGTGAGTGCATTCGGTTCCAATGCAATGTGATGTTTTGCGCACGAATAATTCAACGCTATTTCAGATAGGAATCTAGCAAAGCTATTTAAACTGCATTAAGCTACATCGAGTAGGTAAGAGTTTAAAAAAAGAGTTTAAGTTCTATATTTTAGCTAAAACCAAATCAATATAAGAAATAAAGTAAAAAATTATAAATGAGATAAATTCTGTTTTTGGATTTGCACAGAACTCTAGGGAATTACTTCGTCATCAAGGGGGCACATTGTGCAAAAAACGGGCTGGAAAGCAGGTTGTAAATCTAAAACATTGTAATTTTTAAATTTAATAATAAACAATCATAATATAAAATTAGGAAAGCTAAAATATATTTATCATCTTTTATACTTTACAGTTCGCTCATATATATTTTTTGAGGTTTTGGTCAATTTGTTTTCTCGTTTTTCATTTTAGTTAGTAAATAAGGTTTAGACCATTATGATGCTTGTTTATAAGTTAATTTATTAGTCTTTAATATCATTTCTGCAGGACTGAAGATCTTACCCTTGAATACACGAGTAATTATAATTGTCATCGCTGTAATCCATGTATATATATTTTATTCCTAAAACCTTCATAAGACTAGGCTCATTCAATCCGTCACAATTTTGATAATAAATAATAAGGTCTTAAGTACTTGATAAATGAATTTGGCATTTAGTACGTTTTATAAAGTTATGTATTGATTACTAAATTTACTTAAAAGCTGACCAGGTTCAATTTCTATTTTATGCAATCAATAGATTTTCTTCCTGATTATTTCAACTAAGATCCGACACATGTTATGAAAACAAATAGATTTTCAGACCTAATGAGTGAACATTGAACAATGTTACAAAACAGCCAGTTAGAATTTATTGAACCCACAATATGTATACTCTCTATATAACATAGAAGTGCAAACACAATGACAGTTAGGGTTTATTTCTTGCACTTCTTGGCCTTGAGAATACAACCCATTCTCACCGCTACCTAGCAATTAGCTTCTTACTGTCAAACAGTACAAGAAATAAACTATAATATAAAATCTAATGTACTAATTTAAATGGCTCAATTTAATGTTACCTGAAATGAAAAAAATGCCTGTAAGATACATCGCAGCGACAAATAATGATACTTATAGCAGTTAAGCTACTTTGCTGGAGGGATTTCACAGTCTGGAAAGAAACTACCGGCGCACTGCATATCAGCTAGAAAAGTCTTTTTGTAACTTTTATTATCCCCGTCTTAGGTGTAGGCAGGTCGGGGACCCATCCTGAAAAGTCTTCCCACACCACACTACGTCCTTCGTCCCCTACAAGACTGGAATCAATGCGGTGAAAGGCAAAGCAGTCAGTGGAGTCACAAATTGGCGAATCAACTACTACTCCCCCGGGACTCTTTAACCAATCCATGAGACGTTGATGAAATCGCCTAAAATGAAAAGCATGAGACTTTTTACGTTACGTCAAATTTTGGCTTATTTTATTAGTGATAAATTTTAATTGACTTGGCACTTTATACATGCTGCAGTTCGTGTTCGCTTCCTAAGCAATTAAACTTAAACCCTTTTCAGTAACGACAATCGCGCTATTGTTACACGTCGTGTGTGCACGATTTAATAAATACATGATGTTTAATAGCAGATACATTTCCTGATAGTTTTTTTCTTTAAAGCATACATTTTCCAACCCTCAACTTGGTTAACGTAACGATTAAAATGAGATCCGTGAAAAACATTGTATGTGTATTAGTATGTGATGTTTTTAGAATTAAAATGCCTTTTAAAATCCTGATCAGTCATGTGATCTTTACCAGGCCTCTGCTCTTACTTCCGACTGTCGTTTTGTGTCCCTTTTAGCCAACACACAGTGGATCTCTCGTCCATATGTGCTCGAACCACTGTGACTGTTCTTTTCTATCATTTTCTATACTCGTATGTTTTACCCAGAATTTCATTTCTTCGTTGGTTAAACAGGATCACTGCCTGTGGCATTGCCAACATTTTTATCTCTGTCATGCTTAGTTCATTTGATAATACTTTGGTCATCCGTTATGATTTAGCTGGCTTTTTCACCTTTTCAGCGGGTCATCGCTTTAACGAGGTTAAACAGTCAATAAAAAATCTTAATGGTCGTATGTTAGCTAAGTGTTCAATTTTTGAATCTTAGAACGAATAGGCAATCCTTAATAAAACTATGCTTAATAATTTATTAAATTCCGACTTTCAATGGGTAAAAAAAGCTCGTGTGTTTAAGCACAGGAATGCGCTTGATGTCAATGGACATTTCGTCGAAAAAAAAATCTTACACCATAACACACAACATATACATTTGTTCTTTTTAACATCTGTCAAACGAGTGCGGTTTTATAACTATTGAAAGTGCAATAATATATATTGTTTATGTATGGAAAAATAAACAACAGTCTAATAATAGGATGGTAAACAAAATGACTTTAAAGTTCCTCATATTGTTACACATCAGTTACTTTGTGAGTTATTAATCGTTTTTTCATGTACCTATAAGAATTGATATTGGCAATACGCGACGGTGTAGGGTTTGAAGTAATTATCCCGCAAACGTTTCTATAACTTCCATCCCATACGTATTGATTTGCCAGAAGGCATTATATACTGTTTAATAACTGTATGTCGCGTGTAAGGCAACCTGCTTTCCGATTGTATTAAGTTGTAAAATAAGACATGTGTTTGATCTTATCTTAACTGCACATTAATAGAAACGCTTAGAGGCAAACTGATGCATATTTAATGAAGTTTGTGTGTAAAGCGGAGATTTTACCGAAAACTAACATCAGTAATCGTGTAATCTGTCATTTTCCTATCGAGTTCTCGCATACTCGATCATTTTCACTTTCAGCATTAATTTTACTTCTTCCTTAATTGTTTTTGTATTTCAAAATTGCTTTACAATTCATGAGATTTGTTTCTTATATCGGCCAGTATTTAAGATGTATATAAGTATGTGCACAAAAACCTTGTTCCCTGCTTTAATATCTCTACAAACCACGAGCAACATTGTAGTAACAGTAATGCTCATGCGCATGCGTATACCGGATGCATTAAAAATCCCTGCCGATGAGGAAAAATGGGCAAGAAAATAACCGGATAAAAAGCTAGAAAGTCTTTTTTAATCAGGTGTATTGAAAATATGCCATTTAATAAAGATACTTTGTATATTTTACTGCATGTAGTGCATTTCAAGATCTTTTGTTTGAAATTTTAAGCTTCACGGCACATTTTCAAAAAATTCGTAAAAGTAATTATACTGGCAGATTTTGCAGACAACGCAGACCGTTCATCCAGCCGAAACAAAAATAGAAATAGTTTACCTTATTGTCTTTAAGATCTGTAATATTCACAGGTCGGACACGTTTGAGATATATGTTTCATCATAGGAATGGACTGAACTGTCAATCGGATATTAACGGACAATATAAATATGAGGAAATTTAGTTCGGGATGGGTCCTCAGGCTCTTTACACCAAATCATGCTCTGTGGCTGTCTCTAGTGTCCGGATTCAAGCATGACTGGTACAGGTGTGTTTTGATCAGTGTGTTATGCGCAGTGGAAAATAAGGTGACTACGAGGTGGGATACAGTAGAGCCTTTAGCCAGATACACAGTGGTCATAAAATTTTGGCCAAAATTCGTGTTTGGCTCGATTATTTTTGCTTTTCATTTTGCAATTAAATACAGATTTGTCCTTCGTCCGAGTACTCGATAAGGGATATGAATACTCGAGTATCGAGTAATCGAAAAGCCTCTTAAGTTCCGTTGTTAGGTCCCAATTTATCCGAATCATCAGTATAATAATAATTGTTTTGTTTTACTATAAAAATAACTTTATGTTAATTCAGGAAGTAGTATTTTATTTGTGCATCTAAATGTTAAGCTAGAGGATGCTGGTAGCATCAAAACTACAATATACAAATTAAAATGCTCAAAATACGTAGATAATATGCAAATGTCAAGCATTACCAGTACAATTAAGTTAGCGGTATTGACGGTGAATTTGAAATTTACACGTTGAAAGGATTTTTTGCCACAACATAATTAATTTTACTCCAGGAACAATTAACGGTTATACATGTGATGTAAAAAAAGCATTCATGCAAGAAATAATTTGCAAACCGAGCTACAATTATCTCTCTGTACATAGATTACTTGCGTTGTAACAGTGCAGGAAGTATTAAGCTTACGTATAAGTCAGCATGACAGGTATGCTAAAACACATGTAGTAGTTTGTATTAGTGTATATGTAGTGTTTTTACTGATCATTGCATCACACTTTCAATTCTGTATTTTTTCGCTTGTTTGTAGAAGTGTTGAAGTACTATTTTTTTGGGGCGCTCGTGGCGTACTGGTAATTTCGCCATCTTGTAACTTATGTTACTAAGACTCTCAGCGCATGGCTTCGAGTCCCGTTCGGACCTAATATGGGAAGGTATTCCAGCTGACCTGTGTCGAGCCGTTGGTTCTGCCCAGACATTTGTCTGTGGTCTTCCGTCACCAAAGAAACTGGACGTTGCAATTAGGATCATAAATGGTAAGTGCGATGTAGGTAAAGAACAAAAATGATACTTTCAGACAACATTAAGGTGAATCACTTGTGGATTACATGTTTATATTTTAGCTTATTTCTTCTACTATTTGACATTAAGAAACTATTTTCTAGGTAGCATAGAGAACGTGTATATTTTCTTAATGCCAAAAACCTAAAATTTAACTGTCCTTTGTTTGCACTTCTATATAATATACAACGTATTTTTACTTTGTGTGTTCAAAAATATATTTTTATAACCGTATGTACCCAGCTGTGATTTAACCTATTTCAATGTTTATTCTATAGTTCTGAAAATAGGGTTGCTTTTGATAAGCCGTTTAGAGAACACAGATGTAGTTTTCTGATCTTCGTAGAAATTATTTGGAAAAAGACAACTTTAAAAATAAATATGAATATTGAGTAAATAGAAATAAAAACTGATCACTCTTCGAGTAAATGTAGCAATTAATGCTTTTCTAAATAAAATTGTTTAAATCCTTTAAGCCTTTCATAAAGAAGATATAGTTTTAGGAGTAAAATATATGCACATGGATGACAGAGATGGCAAACTCGGATATTAAAAGGCATATTCTTGTTTACTGCCGGAATACAACAATGGCATTAAAGTTTCTAATAACTGGACTTAAAACATGTGCCATTATAGCATAAACTTAATTTGATCAATACGAAAACGAGAACCAAAGCAAAATAAACCAAAACATTAAAACAATGTTTAAACCTAGTGTAAAGTGTCATAATTCAATTCTGTTCGTTTTTGTCTTAAATGTCATCTTGCTGCAATGTTACATATTAAAATCTACTTTCCAGCCTAGTTTGCTAAACTATGTTTTCTTAATGGCGAAGTAATTTTTTTTTTCCATACCGTAAGGTGAGTTAAGCTCTTTGATACAAGAGGAAAATATAGAAGTTACTTTGTATGCAATTGACCTCTGCACCTCGATCTCATCCCACTCTCGTATATATCTGCATGTTCTTCTTTTCTTCAACAGACCTTTATGAATATTATAGTCATGTGAGTACGTGAATAAGTACCGCTACGACTTAACTGAAGCTTCTTCGACAAATAACTTAGTTTATTTTCGGAGGTCTGTGCAAATCCAATAACACAATTAATGTAATTTTCTTTTATTGTGTCTATTTCTCATATTGTTTTACTTTTATCTGCAATAAACATCCCAAACCTGTTTTAAACCTTTTACACCTCGTTGTTGCAAAAAAAACATGACAATACTTTTGCTAGATTCCAATTGCAGTTGGCTTTGAATAGGTCGTATGCGAAATATCAAATCACTTAGGAAAGGGCTGCACTCACCCATGACGAAGTCGGCAGTCTTTGTGGGCAGCGATAGATTCAGTGTGGTTCACAAAATATTTAACTCATATAAATAAAAATATCTGAATACGAATTATAACTCGTTTAAGATATTTTGTTAATCGACCACCGCTCTCATTACAACAATTAGGCAAATCCACAAGTTACAGCCATGAATTTCCATCCTTTCCAATGTGTTGTGCAATCGACTTACCACGCAGTAACTTAAAGTGATCACTGTTTGCATACCTTTAATCGCTTATTTTGTATATACTACACCACCCGACGACCAGTAATTTAGGCGTTTTGATAAGAATTATAATTCAAACATATATACCATAATTTTAGATCTACATGAATCAGATATTTACGTGCGACGAGCCACGTTGGCAGACAAGAAGGCAGTTCTACAAATCGATGAAAATGTCTACGATGGGCTGGACTATCTACCGTATTACTATGGCAGCCTTATCTCCATGGATACGACGATAGCTTACGTCGCTGAATGGGGCGGAAAGATCGTAAGTGTATTTAAAACAGCCTTCGTAAGGACCTGTGTGCAAATAATAGGCAGAAGTTTTTGTTGTACTCTGTGGAATTAAAACGGTCTAATCCTTAGTACAAACGTTAGACAATGATTGAGTGTTTGCTCTATATTTTTCAGATATTTTCACAAAGATTAATATGCTAAAAAGCGTACATCCTGGCCTCTTTGGAAAAAAGACATAATGCAATTCTGGCATCGAAAATGAAGGGCGAATACACATCATTGTTGCATATTAAAATATTGAAACTTTCACATCAATAGCTTAAATTTGAAACTCACTTTTATAACTCCCATAGATTTCCAATACTTGTATATGCAAGAGATATATAGAGAAACAGTTTTTGTTTTATCTTTCTGCTTAACAAATGCTAGAAAGCGCAGCAACCGAGCATGTATTCTCAGAAACAAACTCCTGCGAAGTGGCTTTGTTATATATCATTACAGCAATATTCGGGTTAGAGGTCATGTACTTCTCAAATTAGTGTGAGCTGTGCAACCCAGAAGGAAGAGGGACACAGAACTTTACGAACGAAATATTTTGATTTAGTCTTTTATTATTATACAATAATAGTTTTATTATAACGATTGATACTGTGTAATAAAAGTGTGAAACTGACACATTGAAATCCCATCTCTTTAGATATTGTAAGCACAAAACTTGCTTATAAATATCTAAATGTGACTGTAATTTTTCAAACACTGTTACGTATGTTTACAGTTACATTCTGTTTTATAGTTCATCACGCAAATATCGGAACCCCATGTTTCATAGTTTGTGTATGCCTTTCCTGCCAGGTCAGTTCAAGTGGGTCTTGTTGTTTTCATCTTGTCTTCGTGACACACGAGAGGTTTCAAAACGGTCTTTATGTGAATGTATTTCAAAACGGGTGTTATTTTGTTGGGGAGTTTGAAAGTATCTTTTAACCGCACCAATACCATTAAACATTTACTTTAAGCTCATGTGCCTTTTACAAAATTTTACATAAGTGACAAAGTGTTTGTTCTCTTTATTGACATTTAACATTGCCTTTGTAATTTGTTTGAAGAGTTTTATTATGAGTAGACTATTACAACCAAACAGGTTTGTGTAGAAGTGGTAAATAAGAGAACAGATATAACAGACATCTTCTACTTTCCTACATTTTCCTTAACAACATAAATTTCAACTTCTACCTCCTCTTGTCGTGCAACCACCAGTCTCCAAGTGCGACTGAGACGACGGATGATGCAGATGTATCGATATAAACTTGCAGTTATTTGATCTCTCAAGTCCCGTCATGGGGGAAAATTGATGCCATGGTACCTTACCAGAGCATGTTTATTTCCAGACTCATATAATTGACCTTGCGTTAATCTCCATTTTTGCATCACTGCTATATTGCGCTAAAAGCAACTTATATTAGTTTGTGTTTTTCAGGTGGGTTTCACTTCGTTTAGTTTTGTGGATGATGGACAGAGGGCCTTTATAAGGGCAGCACGGACCCATGTTCAGTACAGGAAACTTGGCATCTTCCCGATGATAACAGGGCAGTTCTTGTCTGATTTCCCAGAGCAATGGACCAAAACCACGTTTTGCATTTATAATACAAGCCCCCTAGTGCGTCCTGGCAGGAAAATCCTCATCACCAGGGTAAATAATTAAGCATCTTCACCGGCCTCCTGGCTTTACTGGAAAATATTAATGTAACGCTCTTAAGCAGACAACTGTCTGTACAGTTTTTGCAGTCATACGAGATATCTAGAGATAACCCAATAATCTTTCAGACGTACGGAAACGGCGGCGTCATCTAGATCTAGATCCCTATCTTAAAAAAATGAAACAATAATTTATCCTTATAATATACTGTACTAAATTATCTTTAAAATGAGCATTTGCCTCATGAAGCCAATAATATAATCTTCTGTTACAACAGCCCCTTTACAAGTTGGAGCCTTTCATCATATCTGATGTGCACCTATCGCCTTATCTTACACCTACGCCTACACTGGAACATGTTACTGATGACTTATGGGCGAGCTTTATGACAGACTCCACATTCAGCCGTTACCTGTTCCCAAAGCAGGGGCTTGTTATAGATAGTGTTTACTTCAGCCTGATGGTCACGAATATCCCGCTAATGCGTAGAACTGGCGGTCGGCAACTGATGCTGACCGACTGTCGTCGTAGGCCAGACGGGACGACACACGGTCTTCTGTCTGTGTCAACGTGGTTTAACAACAACACACACTGCTGTAAACTGGACTTGTTCGGTTCTGACCTCACCTCGCTGCAGCACCATATCGCATCTCATCTCAGCTATAACGCAACCCTATATCCAAATATACCAGTTCAAAGCCTGTCTGTGTTTTTTGAAAAGGATGTAGATGTTACAATGTTTGATAAAATGCTCAAGGAGATAGGGTTAAATAGAAAGCTAACGATAGATAAACAAGGGATGTCAGATAATTTAATGCTAATTGCAGAGGGTTTCTACGCACATGATCGACCAACAGGATCAAGGCTTTGATGTCAGTGTTGGTTATAATTGTCGAGTTGTGTCCCGCAGTTAGCAGTTTAAGCACTCCAGTCGACCCCCCCCCCCCCTGACGACTGATCGTTTCAAGGCGGTACCAGATTTTTTTGCTCTATTTGACTTATCACAGAGTTGATGTTACTTTTACATTTGGCTTGCATATAAATACCTTTGTTCTGTGCTTTTTCGAACTTTTAGTTCATGCTGAAGTTCTCATAGGCATTTGTCATATTTCTTACTGATTTCTCTTCGCTGTATACTTTTTATCTCCTGAATAAATTAAAATTAAATTTTAAATCTACTTGAAAAAATTAAATGGTCTTGAAAAATTTCAATACATTGTTTCAAATGTAAGTTTTTAACGAATTTAAGATACATTCCAGATGCGGATTTGTATGGATGTATGGATTTTTGTGAAGCTCTGTGTTTTACCTGATAACATTTTCATAATAATACCTTATTAAGATAAAGAATTGGTATTTCTATAGGAACCAACTGCGAACCATTATTTGCAGATTTGCTTTTAAACAGATTTGGGTTTGATTTAATGTTAATTTATCTTCTTTTACCCAAGCCACATTGTACAGTCATTCAATTAAATGTCACGCTATCTGAACAGTATTCTAACAATAGAAAATATTTTCTTCGCTCAAATGACCCATCTGTTACCATACAGAACATGCCTCACAGTAAAGCAAAATTGTTTACATATAAATGCAGCATTATAAGGCGTTTATATCTCGATCCTCATTTCCAATGACAAACCATGGTATGGACCAATCAGTAAGAAGTTTAAAAAGACATATACCAAAAACTCAACATGGCAAAATGAGCTGGACAAAAATGTGCTTGTAAATTGTAACCTGTTATGAATAAATACATTTAACAAAGGTAACGAGCCAACACTTAGAAAGCTAAAATCTGAAAACCCTAGAGACACTACTCAACCGAATTGTAACAAAATCAAACAGCGACACTCCATCAACAGAAACACTTATGAACCATTTTATGACGAATGACAATTGTCCAGACCATGACCTGGATAAAGATGACATTAACAAAAGCTTATATAGATATTGATATAGATATAGAACTCTAAGAATGGAAAATCTGCCGGGGAAGATAATATAAGTAATGAGTTTATAAAGAATTGTGTACAAAAACTACCAATCTATCTATCCTTGTTCAACCTTATTGTAGAGCATAAATGAAATGCCAAGGAGCATGCTAACTACAGGTAACTAACACTTCTAAGCTTCATCAGTCAATTTATAATGATGCGTAATAATAGACATCTAAATTTTCTGATGCCAATAATATGCACTTTTCATCAATGATTTAGAAAAATCTATTTAGGAAATATATTTTAAGTTTGCGTGATCTAACACCCAATATAGATATAATATAGAAACCGTGATATATTTGGCGTTAGATCACACGAACTTTAAATCTATTTCCATTCTAACACGTTCGACACGAAATTTTTACTTATAAAGGGCACAAATGCGAACTACAATGCGAACTATAATTTACGCAATGTAGTCTGGAGTTCCTTCCCCTTTCACTACGTTATCGGGTCAGGCACAGGCTGAAAATGGCGACCGCCAATGTAAGTTTACAGGCACATTTAGCGAAGCACGAGTTATAATTTATCGCTGTGCCATTCGAAAGATGTTTATATTATGATCATAACTTAGTTCATATAAGCGATTACAATAAGTAATTTTAAATGGTACATTACCTGTTTCTAGAAATTTGTTAGTATAATAGTGTCGATGTTTTAACAATAATGTCTTTACAATACTTAATTATATAGTCTTAACTTCTTGGCACACTTACAAAGGTTATAACACCAAACATTACCGTGTTATTTTCCAATACAGCGGAGGCCGCCATTGTTAGCATCAGCCAGACGTACTATTGCGTAGGATAGTACGCTGGGAACCAGACTATACGCAATGCTGTTAGGTTGTCTCCCTTGGCTGCTCTTAATCACCTCGTGTACCCTTTCCAAGATAGGGTAAAGTTTTAGGCAAATGTGAACAAAATGAACTAGTTATCACAATATGTCAGCTTGGTCTGCAATACGAAAATGGGTAGGGAAAGTAAAAGGAACAGCTATTCTACTGCAGTAAAATAGTTCCGCTTATTGCCATGATATATCATTTATTTTATCACGGCAGAATGCTTATGTGTTTATAGACGTAAAATAGTGATAGTGTAAGAATCAGAATTAATGCCACAAATGTTTAAACTTTGAATGCAACGTAGAAGAACAACTTTAATCTTAAATAAAACTAATGGTTTCGTTATAAATGGATGACACAATCCTTTTGTAAGATTATCCTGTAGAATTACAAAAAACAAAAAAAAAAAACGTTGAATGGTTGTGTTTTGTTGTTGTTGTTATTTAAATGTATTGTAGCGACTAATTATAATCATTACAGAGATGTCCAATTTTTGGTGGAGGAACAGTACAGAAAAATGTCGTAAAATGGTAGAACCGCAAGTCAGCTGGAAAACCTTCCCATATTAAGTCCTTCTCCCTGAACGGGACTCGAACCCACGCGGACACCTTAAATGACTTGATAGATTATTATAATATAAGAAGAGAAAACTTAAACTTAGATAAATAAAAGGCTGTGATATTTGAAAATCGAAATAATAGATATAACGTAGTGATAACAATTGAGGACACTAACCTAAAAATAGGGGACACCTATAAATATATCGGCTCAGTGTTTTCAAAATTATGAAGCTTTTGAACCATGAGGAAACTTATTACGTTACAAACCACTTAAGCTACACATCTTCTGCACAATAAGTTCCAATTACCATATATGCCTGCGAAATGTGGTAATACGAAGACCTGTTTATCCTATAAAACTGTATGACGATTACTAAAAGTCTTAAATCTTTATGGCCAAAGTAGATACAACACATTTTAATTGATGCTGTAGTATTTTTTTCTTTGAGATCCGAACCGAATTCAAACCAAAATCAATAAAACACAATTGTGAAAAATACCCTTATCGAACTTTATATATAAAAAGCGCATTCTTCACTACTGGTACCAAACAAAGCAATCAAGTACGTATCTTCAAAGAATGCAGTGCCCAGTCGGTCCTGTTTTCCGACTGACCGTTCTAAGGGGGTAATTGTTGGGTTTGCTCTTCTTTGTTAAATGGCTCATCACAAATTTGTTCTTACTTTACATTTGGCTTGCATTTAACGACCTTTGTCCTGTGCCTTTTCGAATTTCGGCAAACTCTTTCCCAGTTGTATGTTTCAGGCCAAAAATCAATGTACCCAAAACCAACTCATCCACAGCACTCTCGGAAATACATAAATTTCAGTGTTCTGATTCTGTTGTTTTTAAAAGAATGTTATTTAAATCATTCAATTAATGCAAGACTACCACCATATGAGCACCTACTCATATTTACCCCAACCTGGTGCATTTTTTTTATTCTCCAGCCTTCTCTCTTTAAATGTTGTATATATGTGCACTACCTAGGAACACAAACATTTTCACATTTCCCCCGTCTTTTTTACATTTATCATTTTCCCCTATCCATAGGTGATTGCTACGTGATACGTTACTACTTTTAATATATATATATATATATATATATATATATATATATATATATATATATATATATATATATATATATATATATATATATATATATACAGTTTTTAACTCTCTATGCAGGTGCTTACATATGTTGTCCAACTTTGTTATATCGTTATAAAACTGTACTTGAGATTAAAAAAAAAACCCAAAAAAACTTCAGGAAGAGAGACTAATGAGCGTTACGGATATCAGTGTATCAGTGTTAAACACCGAGTCGGTCCATTTGTGATAAAGGTTCCAAGGCATAAAATGTATTTTCTATGTATATAAAGTCTCGCCGCAGTGTTTTGTTCTCTTTTACATTCACTTGTATTTACCTGTGTCTTGTGGCCAGTTAAATTGTAATAGTTGAGGTAACTTTCATAGAAAGTTAAAGTTAACAATGATATTGTTTAGATGCAAAGAAAAGGAAAGGAAACTAAATGGTTGTGTCTTTTATCAAACTTAGACAATCATAGTCTCTGACATGCCTTTTGCACGTTGTTATCCTGGAAGTATAAACCTCGTAGTATAAATTACTAACAGTCTCGGGCTTATAAGGCATTTCTCTGTTCACATAACCCTACACCTTTCCCATTCACCAATGTCGAAATAAGAATGAAATATGTACATTGGCTACAATGGGTAGAAATACACATTATTATTTTAATTTGCATGTTTTTTATCATAATACGCAAGTATTTTTACTCACAAAAAATTAGAATATATAATTGTCTTGTAAAATATCCTCGAACTTTTATCCACATACTTAATGCATAATATAAGTCAGTAATTGCTGGCAAATGCAAAATCAAAACCTTGGCTAGGCATAGCATGGTACGTTTTATTGTTAATGAAAATAATGTTAGCAAACTGTGCTTTCTCATGTACTATTCATTAAGTTATCGGGGTAAAGGCTTCATTAGTAAGTGACTGTAATCATTCTTTTTAAATACGTCAACTTTAAAGTCATTTTATTATGTGTGTTTGTTATAATGTCATTGAGCTGAAATAACAATGAATACTTATTATGTTATGTGCATAAAGGGAAAATGTGCCCATAAAGCAGGGATGTGCATTTGGCTTTAAATATCTGAGAAAAAACTTTTGTGACTCGGCTAATGTTAAATGTATAATGACCAAAACTGAACATGTACTTCAGCCGAACAAACTCTCTAATTGATACATTAACATCCCCAGCCTGCTTACATTAGATGCAAATGTGGTTGAAAATAAGCAACACTTATGAACATTTTGTGACATAATCAGCAAAGGGCAATAGCTACCTACTATTCTACGGTAAATTGTGCCAACCGATCTTGATCCTGGATCTTAACCTTTTACATTGAATCACGACTTTTCTGAATCAGTTAATATCACAATGCACTTGCAGTCCTTCAATTAGTCTGGCAGCATCAATATTGGTTCTATACCATACAAAAGATAGTCTACAGTATTTCTTTACCAATGATAGAAGAACGTAGCCAAAATGACCATTCTTGTGTGTGGTGGTTCTAAAACCTATATTAACACAAAAAAATACAGAAAAAAACAAAAAAAAAACGATGCACGTTCATAGACTCAACAAATTGAAACATAACGAAATGATATGTTTCAGAAAAAGCATCTACAGAAAATAAAAAAAATGTGGACAAAATGCCAATAAATATATGAAATACAATCATTCTTATAAACAGAAAAATAACTTCACGGTCGAACTTTGGTGATTCAAAGTATGGTTTTCTGAAGCTGATGCATTATTCGAAGTCATTGGTAGGTCCCGATTGTTTCCTTATATATTTTAATGTAAAAAACCTCCGATTATTAATTTGCATAAATCAAAGTTTCTGCATTATTCAAAGTCAATTTTTATCCCTAACGTACACTTTTTATTCTTTCTTGACATGTATTATCCAAAGCCCGATCGCGTCACAGGTAGGCTTCGTTAATTGGTTGGTAGAAGTTGTTAATTGGATATGACGTATTGATTTGTTTGACAATCAGTTACGAAGTATCATCAATTAAAGAGTGTGACAATTCAATAAAAGATTGGCTTGTATTAGCTTATTAAAGTTTCAAAGTTTATTAGCAACTCGACATATACATGTCTTTGGCCATTTACAATAAATATTAAAAATGGCTTAGACGTCATAAAGTCAATGTGCGGACAAAATTACCAAACGTGGATATATAACATGAACAATGTAAAACAGTTTCTACCAATAATCTACATAAATATTGCTTGACCGACAGTTATATAACTCCTATGGCATTACTTCGGATAACATTTGCCTCCGAGATGTAATTCGATAAGGTAATACATATTTTTGGATTTGACATGATTGCAATAAATTTTTGGACATTAGGAAAACTTCTAAATGCTGGGAAATACTTATTTCTAATGCACGAGTAAGATGGGCAACACATAATAAAATGATACTCCGTTTCTATCGAGTTCATATTACAAACTGTGCAGAGTCTGTTTTCTCTTGGAATATTGTTATATCTGCCTGTTTAAATGTTAAGATCATGCGAGCTCAAACGGAAACGAGTTAAACAACTTCTAAGTTTAAAAGAATGTATTTTTGTAAGATATTCTTTAAAGCCGAAATTTGTTTTAAATTTGGAATAGTAGTAGAGTTTAGGACTGTTATTAATTTGGTAACTCCAATCTTGTTTATACTGGTCACAAAGTACCTGTTCTATTGTAAAAAAATGTTTTAAAATCACCGTTAAAATTTATTCTCATGTAGGTACATCCTAAGTGGTCTAAATTGAATTTATTCTTTTAGACCAACATTTAGAGTTGATGCTATTGGACTGATATACATAGTTGCTAAACATAATGGAATTTTGATTACACCTTAATTTCACCCAATACTTTAGAGCTCTTTCTTTACAAATAATTGACAATGGAATACGACCCAATTCACCGAAAATTGCTGCATTACATGTCTGGGACTTAACCCCTAGTATATATTTGCAAAACTTTAAATGAAGTTTATCAACATCTTTAATGTTGTAGACTCCCCATACCTCTGATCCATACAGTAGAATAGGTACAATCATTCGATCAAAAAAATAAATCTTCGTCTTAATATCAACGCTAATTTTATCAAAGACAGATAATAAATTGTAATACGCCCTTAAGGCACTCTTATGCAAGTACTTGACTGCATGTGCGAGATTACCATTGTAGGTAAATTTAACACCAAGGTAAATAAATTCTACATACTCAATACGTTGGTTATTTATTTTAAAATCATGCTGTTTTTTACTTTTTGCTTTTTCAAAAACACATATTTTTGTTTTAATAACATTTATTTTAAGTCCCCATTTAAAAGAAAATTCGTAAATACAATCTAATTGTTTCTGAGGGCTATTAAAATCGGTAGTAAATATTCCGATGTCGTCTGCAAATAGTATTAGATATTAGTTTAAGAGTCTTAGGTCGTCAGATGTCATAGTATCTAAATGTATACTATTAACAACATCATTGATAAAAAGCAAAAATAATATAGGCGAGAGAGGTTCTCCTTGCTTCAAACCAAGTGTTACATCAAAAAATTCAGACATACCCATAGTTTTAGACAATTTTACACAAGATTGAACTTTGTTGTACATAGCTTTTATAATTTGTAGAAGCTTTGGGCTAAGGCCCAAGTCCAGCAATTTTAAAAACATGAAGTGTCTATTTACAGTGTCAAACGCCCTCTCGTAGTCTACAAAAGCACACCACAGCTTACATTTTGCCGCTAAAACTTTTTGAATTATGGTGTGTAAAATAAAAATCGCATCCATAGTTGAACGCTTGTCTCTGAAGCCAAACTGGACATCAGTAAACTTATATTCTATCTCACACCACGTGTTTAACCTATTTCGCAAACATAGAGAGAGTATTTTTGAAATCGTATTTACAATAGTTATTCCTCGATAATTTGAAGCCAAATTTTTGTCACCTTTTTAAAATATAGGAACAATAACCCCCTTGGACCAGTTTTTAGGAAACACGCACGATATTAAATATATGTGGTAATTCTTATAGGACCTTATTACAAAATTAAAAGTCTTAAAATGCTTTTTTGTCTTTTATTCCATATGTGCTTTAATACTATGTGATTTGATACTTTGTGCTTGGCACCTTTATATACTGTATGTTGCAATTTGTTGACGACGATAACATGTTCATATCTATTCAACAATGCTTTATACATATGCATAAATATCTATGTGTTATTATTTTCCTCCCCAAAACAATAAAAAACAAACAACAACAACAAAAACCAACAACAGATAAATAAATAAATAAATAAATAAACAAATAAATAACGCCTAGTCTATTATTCATTTCCTTTCCAACAAGTAACGTTGCTTATATCTCCCTGTGGAAAGTATTTATGGTATATACATTGTTTCTTGCCGTCATAAGAAAACACATTCCTTAATTTGTGAAATTGAAAGCCTTGCTGTAACAATTTAGAAGTATAAAACCGGTTTCTACGAGGGCCATTCAATTTATAATGCAACTGTCGCCAGCGTTTCCCCGTGCGACACGTGATTTTCATGTCTTGTATACACACGTAAAGCTGACTGTCCACCCTTTACAATGATACCAAATACGCAGATTAATTTTGAAACGGTTTTCCTGTAAGTAAATTAATACACCATACTCGTATACACTGTGTTAAAAATGGTTGGAAAACGGTCGCCTGAGAGTGTGAAAATTAAGGCCTATATTCAAGTGCGGTGTAAAAATGGCTTATGTGCAAAGGATATTTATCATGAACTGTGTAACGCTTATGGAAAATCTAAAGTGTCGTATGCAACAATTACAAGGTGGATGAAGAAATTTAAAAGTGGAAAAACAACAATTGAAGATGAACCTAGACCAGAAAGGCCACGGTCAGTTGTTACAGACAAAAACATCGAAAAGGTTCGTGAAATTATAAAACAAGATGCAAGATATACAGTGCATGACATAGTTAAGATGACAGGGATCTCATCAGGGTCAGTTCATTTTATTCTGAGAAGGTGTTTGAAAGTACGGCGGATAACAGCTCGTTGGATTCCTAATCTCCTGACAGACAAGGAAAAACAACAGCGTGTTTCAATTGCCAAGAAACTTCTTAAAATGTATCCTAGCTACAATTCACCAACATTTGCTGACTTTTGTACAGGTGATGAGACATGGGTACATTTTTTGGAACCCCGGCGTAAAATTAATAACAAGATTTGGGCCGGGAAACAAGCCCGTAGACCTTGTATTGCCAGAAGGCTACAAAGTGTGAAAAAGATTATGTATGCCATATTTTATAGTCCGCAGAGTGTTGTGGCCTCTGTACCTATAAATCAAGGAAAAACTGTCACTGGACGGTATTACAAGTAAAAAATATTGTCTAAAGTTGAGAAATACTACAAGAAACGACGTCCAGCGTCTGGGATACGTCATATTTGCCTGCTACATGACAATGCGCCACCACACAGAGCTCAAGTTGTGAGTTTTTAGATGAGCGGAAGGTCAAAGTCATCCCGCATCCACCTATTCGCCAGATTTGTCACCCTGTGACTTTTTCATATTTTCGAAACTTAAAAAGTTCCTATCAGGTCGGTGCTATAGGTCAAGACAGGCTGTTGGATCTGCAGTGTACCAGTTCCTTAAGAGTGTACCTAAAAAGGACTATGAAAATTCTTTTAAAAGTTGGATTAAACGTCTGAAAATTTGGATACAGGTTAAGGGTGAATACTTTGAGGGACAACATTAAAATTATGAACATTCCTTGTTTTGTTGTCAAGAAAACCCAACAGTTGCATTATATATTGAATGGCCCTCGTAGTAATCTTCTACTTTAGTTCAATCTCGTGCAAACCTTGAAAGTTGGGATATGTAAATACCAGGAAGGTAGTACGAGGTGAATCACCGTCAAGGTATGGATAATTCATACTACTGAAGCTGAAATCGTCTCTCTTGTCATCGATTGTAGTAGAGACGTTGTCATTGGAAATAGCGATCTCAATGTCAATAAGTGCTGTTTTTAAATGTCAGTTATTTGCTTTATTATGGGTAAGTTCTTGAGGGTAAATCAGATGGATCCGATTTGAGAACTGAAAAGATTATATATAGTCAGAATATTGTCAAGTTAGCCTGACGTTGAATTGAAAGCCCCTATAATGTGGTTTTGGTTAGAACGGGATAAAGTTTACACGACATCACGTTCAAAGCAATATAAAAGAACTCAAATAATGGTGCACAGTTGGTTCCCATAGGAATACCAATTACTTGTCTAAATAAAGTGTCACCTCATTTTATGTAAATATTGTCTAATACGACAAAGGATTTCTTTCAATTGGTTACATCATTACTGAATTCATAAAATAAATTGAATTAGATGCATACAATGGTAGACCTAAAAAGCTCTAAGAGCAATTTAATTTGTCATCAAATGACAAAATATTTCTTGAAGATTACTAACTGACACGCCATTGATTCGTGAACTTGTGATTCACGACCACAAATAAGGAAATTATCCTGCTGATCATTGACCAATCGAATAGTTTGTTCCTGAACTGGGCGCCTGAAGATTTATTTCCCTTCTCCGCTGACATAGATTAAACCATTGGTCCTGTCAGCTATATACATTTTCACTACTGGAACTCATACATAGGTAAGAAGTGGATAAGTATAAGAACCAGAATGTTAGAAATAATAGAGCAAATAGATATTAACTGAAATAGAATAAAGCTATGATGCAAAACAAACTCTGAGAAATATACTATTTAAATACACACGAAGGAAATGTTAGTAATCAGTCAGGAATAAGCTTATTTTGTGGATCATTTTGACAAAATGTAAAGCTGAAAAAGGTGAATAAATGTTCAGATACAAACCACTCAACATCTAGACCTCGAACTTTGTAAAACAGCAAACTGATTAGTTATTTGATTGGTTACATTAATTCTTCTTTTACTAAAGGTTGTAAAACATGCTTCGTCATGAAAAAGACAGGATTTTTTGTAATAGCAAAATTCAAAGCAATCAAATTAATTATTTTTTTAATCTTATCAATCATGTGTCTGCTTCCTCTATTTAATTTGTATTAGTGGATTACCTTCTTGTGAATCATCCTGTCACTGGCCATCTTTGTCTCGCTCTGCAAACACAGGAAGTAAAGACACATACAATGCAGATCTGTATTAAAAGAACCCGGCGTACGTTAACATTGCTAAGGTGACTGCCATACCGGTCGGTTGTTAACATAAAGCAGGTAAAAGAAATATGTTCTCAAATATTCAGGATTAATAGGTAGGTCTTTTATTGAGTTGTGTTTTATTAATTGCTATTGATTTAAGCTTTCATGATAACACAATTATCTTATGGTGATACTTTATCCGTGCCAGCAAGTGAACGCGGGCCTATAAATCGCGAAATCTTGTGCTTAAATAGCTTACAACTTCAGTCGTGTCAAATTTATGGGTGATAAATAATGGCTGACGATTGACGCAATTTCATGTACTCGCGTAGTCGGTTTTATTAGAGTGTGTCACGAAAACGATTATATACAATTTTATAGGCACGACGACGCAACAAAATTGACAATGCGATAATTAGCAAACATAATTGTTGTCCGAATAACATGACTTCGCGATAGCGTGTTGAAGAGTGATGTACGAAACAATAAAACGTGCAGACATTTTTAACCTAAAAAGTGACGGAAAGCACTTATTTATAACAACTTGAACGCACTTACAGTATTGAACGATTGTTTATTGCGCAATATATATATATTTAAAGAAATAAAAAGACAAAACGGTGTATGTTTACCCTTATTTATCAGTCGATTCAGGCTGTTTGTTTGAACAATTGTATGATGCGCATGTATTCCTACGTTCATATAATCGAATTGTTTTAATGTGATCCAGAAGTATAAGACAAAAAAGTCACAATAATGATACTAATAGTTTGGATGGTCCATTATATGTTTTACTTAATAGGCATTAAATAAACTTAAATACAATGGATTTTTTTCTATTATAATTGTGTCGGCGAAAGCCTAAACCAAAAAAAAGTAAGTTGGCAATAAAAAAGTGTGAAGTTGATATAACTAAAATAAACCGTCTCAAGGAGGCTTAAATAAATAAATTGCAATAATGTGGACACCCTGGTTATAATTCTAAGCTTCTTTAGTGCAGAGGATTGACATTTTTTATTTTGCAGATGTTTTACGTTTTCATACATTTATTTCTTAACGCTTTTGTGCTAGATATAACACATTTTTCACTATTATATTTAAAATAAGACCCATTTGCATTACATTGTCACTTTACACGTGGACTTTAAATAGAGTGTGTTGAAACGGATATTTATCAATGTAACATACAGCTTATAAACACTTTTGCTAAAAACAAAGGCTTACCTCATTGACTAGTAGCCATCCTTAGACCCTGTTGGCTAATACGTTGATAAAACTTATCTGCCAAGCAACACTATTCCTAAACCCTCACAGTAGATGTTCCTTATTTCTTTTAGTGGTGAATGGTCTTGGAGACACGCCGTTTCTGCTAGGACATTTTAAGTTAAAGTATATCAAATGGTTAAGTATAATAGAAATTTAAAAAAATAATCTGGATAATACAAACAAAAATATTCAAGTAACGCATGCATATATTACCATAATGACACATTGTATATGCTTTGAAAAAAGACAGCAAACAGTGTTGACAGCAGACAATCTCTTTTTTCAATGTATTCAAATTACTGAAGAAACAGCTTTGATTGTTTTGGCTGACAATAAATAATTTTAGAAAAAATATACATGTCATTTGTTTCGAGCCAAACATTGGACTCTGCCCGCGTGACATATAACCATGTTTTATCTGTATGCAAAATGAACAGCTTAACATGAAGCCATCCTTTGCTGTAAACGATAAAGCGATATTTCATTACCTTAGCAAGGCAGAGTTATGATTTATGCACACAGTACTGTTTAACTTATGCAATCAAAATTGATAAGAAGCAAATAAGGAAAGTTTATTGTTACCTAAATTTCTTTCCTTCGACGACGGTTTACTCATAATTAACTTCCATCGGAAGTAAAGTAGTTCGAACAGTTAACCAGGAGGCCGATAACCGAGACATTAGCGTCGACGACTTGTAACTTCTCATTTCCTTACTGAGTGGAAGGGGCCAATATTTTCATGTGATGAAGTCAAACTAACCTGCGGTGCGCCGGTGGTTCTATCTAGACATATATCTAGGGGTCTTCTGCCACCAATAATTGGCTTGATGTTACGAATATGACAATAATTGTCGTGTGAGATGTCGGTGAGATGCATAAAAACAAATATAGACAGTTACAAAGAATCGTATGTTCTGTTGAATCACGTTTTCTTGTACATTCAGTAAATGTGCATGCAGTGTGTACAAACTTGCGAGAAAGTAAAATAAGAAATAACATTTGTTGACCCTCCTGCTGTTTTCTATAATGGCGAGTGCTGTCATAGATTCATTATCTGAAAAAAAGTTGGTAGTATCAAGGTGACCATTGTTTGTAAAAGGCCCCCAAAATAACGCGTTTGTTAAAAAGTAGACAAAATGCTTCCACAATTTTAGCTTATCTAGATACCAAGACAAACATAGTTATTAAAATTACGTATTACATTAACCTTATTTATAGTATCAAAATGTATGTAGGTATGAAGACAATCTCTACCCACATAAACACAGAAGTATTAATAATGTAAAGGAAATTCCCATGCTGTTTTGTGGACATATATATTTTAAGACAGTGTGTGTATTTTAACTAGTATATATACAAAATCACTAGTTAACTACACTCACTGTCTTTAAATAATATGTAAAAATGCTACGTAAGCTGTAAAATTGTGCTTTGACAATTCCTGTAACAGTAAAGTAAAGCAAACATACCCAAGAACAGAGAACCCTTAAGCACCCTGGCAATCTTGGTACGCTTTACCCAATCAAAACACATATACATTCCTCAACACCAATATGCGTAATGCTTCTTTAAAGGCTATCGTTGTTCGCGAATTGACCTTGGTTGCGCGGCCGAGAAGTGCCGCGACATTTAAACTCACGAACGCTACAAATGCATGCTCGAAATGTTTAAGTTGTTTTTTTTTGTCTGCAGTTGTCGTCTGTGCTTTTGAAACGGCGAAGTCGTAAGAACAGTTCAATGACAAAAAGGCTTCGAAATAGCAAAAATCGGCCACCTTAGCAGTAAGTCTTTTTTACGTCTGTGTTTAATTTTATTTAGTATTCCCGTAGCCGCGAGTAGCATCGTCGAATTGTTGCACTATTAACCAAGCAAGTGTCATTAAAAGTAATACTTATTTTGAACTTAAATGACACCATGTTAAATAAATGCGCTTTGATGATAATCTCGAATTAAGCCCCACTCGTAGCCTCCGTTCCAGGCTTTGGGCTTTATCCATTTGCTAACCATCTAAAGCAATGTATTCAGTTAAGCAATACGTGTAAATGCAGAACTCATCTGGATCTGACAGACCTGGGTCCATGCCCAAAGAAACTAGAAAGGTCTGATTTATTCTTGCTTTAGTGGAAAGGATATTTAATTATTGATCATTTAATAAAAACTATTCCCAACAGGTAGTTTTAATTACATGCTGCAAAATAAAATAACAAAGTGTTTATGTTTGTTTGTTTATTAGGTTTATCGTCCCAACAACAGTATTTCACTTACATGGGGACCGTGTCCACTTGAAACAGATATAGTGCTGCCTTCTCTGTGTATAGCATGCCGTGAACAACTGACATGATACCACATCCAGTCACATTATTCTGACACCGGGCCAACAAGTCGTGGAAGTACCGTTAAAAAGGAGCTAAACCACTATATATTTTTAACGACTTCTTTATGTCGCGGCCCGGGATCGAACTCGAGGCCTCCCGTAATTGGAGCCGACGCTCCATTATAAGTTTAAAATAATTTGTATAATAATAACATGTAAGTAGCATTTCAAAACGTACCTTTGATTGTTTTTGAATGACATATAATTTGTCCGCATACGCTTTCAATTTTAAATGTTAAGTAAATATTGGCATTGAAAGTCATATTTATTAAATAAAGTAAAAGCGGACCAGTAAAATGCCGGCTCTACGTGCGGTTATCCTCGGGATCGATCCTTGCTGACGCTCAAGCCAATGTAGAGTAAGGGTAGTTGCATGACTCGTTGACCCGGTTAAGGTGACTCAGTGTGGTATTATGCCAGGTATTCATGGCTTGCTATGCGCAGTGAAGGCACACTGTTGCTTCAAGAGGAAAATGTCTCCAGACCAGTATAATTTAAATACTGTTGCTGGCAAAATTAAGTATATCAACAAACAAACAATATGTAGAGTGAAGTAGGAAGACTGATTATGAATTGACTACAGGGAAAATGCAGGTATATTCGTTTACATTATCACATACGCAAATATTGTTTACACCGTTTAATCATCCTTTCTTTTCAGAAACATATCTCTGTTTGGAATAAAACACAGATAATGAATGCTAAGATATTCGCCAACTGGTATACAACTCACTAAAGAGGTGCCAATCTGGCGGGGATTCGATGACACTTTTGAAAGCCAAATTCTTCGTTAGACGCTAACTTCAACAATGCTCTTGGACACATGCATGATTGAAGCTATCTCCAAGGGTACATCATAGAGTTTAACAAAATGTGTGATAGGCGCTATGCGTTAAGTCAAATTAACAACCAGATATTCAAATTGGTACTTTCATGTCACAAACATGTCGATTTATGGCAAGATAATAACCAGAACTAACACATAAGTGATGTGAAATGTATATTTTCATAGATATGTCCTGGTGTTTTTAGGATTTTCAAGCCATACAACAGTGACACTGGAACTGGAATAAGATCTGTGCTGTCCATACACAGGTAAAAAATTACAACATGGACAATCCTATTGCAATTGTCGAAACGCGGAATACTTTATAGTTCATTATAGTAACTATCAAGGTATCGATAGATATTATGGTGTTAAATAAAGCGCATTCGTTAGATTTTCTCAAGCTAAGAAATCATCCATTCAGCAATTGATACATAAAACATACCAGCAAAACATGGAAGCTAACCTTGTGCTTCTGTTTACTGTTTGTTTGACCATAATCTCCGCTGAGGCAAAACTAGGCAAGAAATGTGGACCATGTCAATGCTCAGGCACAATCGCCGACTGCAGCAATAGGAATTTGAACCTTGTACCTAGCCTACCAAAAGATATAACAGAAGTCAATCTCAACAATAATAAACTTAGAATCTTGAATGCCTCGACGTTAGCTCCAATTTCAAACTTGAGTATAGCATATTTGAAAATTCGCCAAAACCATCTTGTCGAAATTTCGGCAGATGCATTCTCAGCATTTAGTTATCTTAAGAAATTAGATCTCGGAAATAATAAGAATTTAGATAAAAGATCTTTAGCAGTAAGCTTAAGCAATGTTCCGAAAACACTCCAACGCTTATGGTTAGATGCCACTGCGGTCAATGCAACGGACAAGCTCTTTGCTGGAATGATCAGCTCTGCCGTACAATCTATTGACCTTTCATCAAACCAAATTTTGTATCTTCGCCTTTCGGATTTCCAACATTTAAACGCCCTAGCAATACTTGTTATCTCAAATAACTCGATTCAACATGTCGAGGCGGAGAACTTTACTCTCTCCGCGTTACTAGATCTGAATTTGGCGAATAATAAGATTGCTGATCTCCCGCCAAGTTTTTGTACCCGAAACTCTAGAGACAAACCCTTGTACCTGAGGCTTAGAAACATTGATCTAAGTAATAACTTGATAAACACAATTGATTCAAGCAAATGGGAATGCCTAACATCCCTCGAGAAGCTTTCCCTTAGCGGCAATGTTATATCACATTTTACCAAGAATGCATTTGCTAATCTATCGGCATTGCAAAATCTTCAACTTTGTAATATGGCTGACCGAGTAAAGAGCATTGATCAATTAGCATTCAATAGTACAAGTTTAAAAATTCTTAATCTTAACAATAATCTCATTCGCTTTTATAAATTACAAGTAGCAAGAGACATGTTTAACCACGTTCCCAATCTTCAGAAATTAATTCTCAGTCATAACAGTTTCCGAAAATATGGACGAGGAGACTTTGAAGCAATTTTGAAAAGTATGCTGGTTCCTCTGCTTAACCTGAATCATCTAGATTTGTCAAACTCAAAATTAGATAGTATTCCATCTGGACTTTTTTCTACTATGAAATATCTGAGTGTCCTGATTCTAGATGGCAACTTGCTGACAAACCTTTATGGGACATTCGTCAATATGACAACATTAACAAAACTGTCCATCCAAAGCAATTTAATAAACACACTAACCAAAGAATCCTTTCCAGATGAACTGATGTCAAATTTACAATTCCTAAACCTAGCTCAGAATCCTTTTCAATGTACGTGCGAGTTATTGTGGTTTAGGACATTCATAGGAAATTCTGGAACGATTGGAAAAGTAAAACTAGTAAATTGGCCAAAATATTATACTTGTAACACGCCTCCAAATATGTATAGAAAATTGTTGAAATGGTATAATCCAACAAAAAAGTCATGTGAAAAAGATCGCATGTTACTTTATTCTCTAGTGTCTTGTGCAACCTTGATGGTTGTTGCAATAACAACCGCAATTGTAATCTATAAAAATATTTGGTATATTCGTTACTGGCGATACAAATTTAAAAGATCCAGAACTAGTGACAATGAATTACAACCATTACTGGAACAAATCATATATGATGCATATGTGATATATGCAGAAGAAGATGTGAGCTTTGTTGCTGGATGCTTCCGACAGTTATTAGAAGAGAAATTTAATTACAAAATATTCATTGAGGATCGCGATTTAGAACCGGGCCTCCAAAAGGTTGATGCCATGGCTGATGCGATCTATGCAAGTCGAACCGTACTAGCGATAGTTTCTAACAGCTTTCTTAAGAATGATTGGTGTATGTTCCAACTTGACATATCTGTCAACAAACAGATCGAGGACAAGAAGGAAATGTTGACACTTGTGATAAAAGAAGATTTAAATTACGAGAAGTTGAACAAAGCCTGGTGTGTACTTCTGACAAAGTTGAAGACAGCAAAATGGTGCGACGATGAAAGTAAAATACAAGGAAAACTGTTTATAGAAGAGATGAAGCAGAGACTGGAAACTTGATAAAACGCGTGATTTGAATTTTAAGAAAATATTCACAAGCACTTTCATAGTTAGTTATTGTCAATGACTATTATCAAATTTTGATTCTGACGCAATAACCGATGACGACAATTATGTGAACATAATAACAGACTGTAAAAAAGTGGACTTTTTTAGCATTTTTAATAAAAAAGCGCCCGACTTTAGTGTTGCTAATAAGCTTTTTTTGTTTAAGTAGGAATTGCTATTTAGTATATAAGTATAAAAATGCATGTTGTTTTTGAACATATCATTTAATATTTATACGTGTTAATATTAATTCGAGTTGTTTACATAGAGAAAACTAGGTTATTGTTAAATACAAAAACGAGGCGGACACAAATCTTAATCGCGAGGCTTGCCGAGCGAATTCGTTTTGTCGTGCAGAGTGTGATGATATAATCTTCAACAATAGATCTATTTATCCTACAATCTGTTTTATTAACCAATAATAATAGCAAAATTTATAATTTTTCAGGAAATATGATCCGTAAGAAATGTTAATAAAGTTTAATTTTCTTGAAACCGAAGTCACTTAAATTTTACAGTAGAAGCATTGACCTATTATCAAACTAAACCGTTAATGGGCGTGGTACAGAGTAAACAGAATTATGTTCCGCTGGACTATTTGGAATGAGTCTCATTAAACACTGGTAGCCGCGACCAAAATCAAGAAAAACTCACACAATTGCACATCCTATAATCGCACTAATTCCAATCCGGATGGTACATGTATACGTTTGCCTTTATATATGAATTACAACAAGTTTCGTTGCTTTAAAACCAATGTTTACAAACTGACTCAGATAAAAGACGTGTAGTTTTCGAAGAATTTTAGGTCACCTCATGTGACGTCATTTGACGTAAATGAAACAAAAACAGAGGGATTAAACCCTTCAAGACTATTGTACCTTATGTCAATAGCCGTTACGTCCTTGAAAGGTTTCACACACTGGTATTTGATAAATCAAATGTTAGCACATGGAGCTATATATATGTAATGTCCGAGGTGATGGTAGGATAACTAGAACTTGATGTATATATGTATCAATGTATATATATATAGTTATATATATATATAGTAATATATATAGTTATATATACACATATATACATATATATAGTTATATATATATATAGTTATATATAGTTATGGTTATAGTTATAGTTATATATATAGTTATATATATATAGTTATATATTGTTATATCTTGTTATATAAAGTTATAGTTATATATGTGGTCATATAGTTATAATGATAGTTCTTAGAACAAAAAAGAACAAATAGTTATGAGAGATTGTCGTACAAAAAAATAAAACAAAACTGCATTATTAGTATGACTGATAATACGTATGCATTCAGTATGTTCATGATTTAAACATATATGTTTAATGTGACATACAATTTATGATAGGGGTAAACTTTAGTATTTCACATGTTATTAATATATAAACGTTATGCTTACATTTGGAAAAATAAAATCTATTTCAATTAAACAGATCATGGAACTTTCAGTATATTTAATCTATGTTAAAACGATTGCCGCTGAAAAACTACCAGCACAAAAATACACATTTTTATTAGTTCTTTCTTTTTGTATACTTGTATAATAAAAGATGGTTAGGGTTCGAATTTGACTTATCTAAGCATTCGTATTTGATATATTATGTAACGTTATATTTTAATTATATTCTATGATATTCTTTGTGAGTAATATATGTGTAACAAAATCAATGGATTGTCCAAAATTAGCAATTTAAATAAAAAATGAAAAGTCATAATAGACCCTTTTCCTAATCGTCTGATTTTAACGAATAATGTGACCCGCATGATCCAGAACGAGCCTATACGTGACAGAATCAGCGATTTACGGACGTTTTGGAAAATGACCGGTTCTGTAAATTGACCTTATATAGTAAATGGTCTGGGCGTTCAGTAAATTGATGACTATATAGTATTTGTATAGTGCAAAACACCAATTTACAGTGAACGTTTATCCCGCAGTACATGTATACATTGGACGGTTCACGGATCTCGAGTAAGCTTCAGGGACACAGCTATCGCCGTAATGTCTGTATATACATGGACGTCACCTTTAGTGTTAATTTTCTCAGAAAAATATAGCAACAAAAGTGAACATACACAGCGTCAAACAATAACAACACATTTTGTTAATTCACGAACAGTGACGAACGTATAAGTCAAACCTTAAATACGCGTTCCTGTTCCATATAAAATGCCTTCATAGCGAGTTGATGAGCTAGCTTTATGAAGAAGAATATATTCTTACATTACACCATGCAATTAGTTTTGTATAAAATTAAATAAACGAGTAAACAAAACTAATTGCTGATATTATATTTCTATTATCTGCATCGAATAGAAATGCTGTAGCTATATACTTTGATAAAATGGGGTGACTGATTCGAAAGTAAAACGTGTACTTTCTTACTCGCGTAAAGGTATATCACTTCTAGTATGCCAATTGTTATTTGCTTATTTAAATATTAACTATAGATTTAACAAATTGATTGGTTAAAAATACGAGCCTAACAGGTGATTCCCGCACGGAGCACTTTATCAGGGCAGTTTAATGTCCCATATCCCTACCCAGCGGTTTACATAACAATTTCAAGTCACAAAAGACTTATACACACATATGTGTAAAAGCCATTGCTGACCAGAAACGTGTTTAGGCTAGCTAAAGAACCATATGGCTCTTTTATCATACGACAAAGGATAAACTTTACCATAGTTTGATTTACCATGTCACGTGATGGCTTAACTTGTCCATTGGCCATATGTTTTGAGGGCAACGAAAACTTGAAATAAAGAAATGTATTATAATGTGGTTTTCAAAATTTTCAAACATGAAGACAAATTTGATTAGTTGTTGCTGTAACTATTTAGGAGGCAACGCTCGCAATATGGTATCAAGTGATAACCCCTTGTGTAACCTTTCTCTTAGACAGAGTAGTCCACCATCTTTGACCGTTCCAAGGCGGTAACTTTCGGGTTTGCTCTTTTCGTTAAATGACTAATCACAAATTTGTTCTTGTTTTTCACTTGGCTTGTATGTGAAATACCTTTGTTCTGTGCATTTTCGGAGTTTGGTATATGCTGCAATGCTCATAGGTCTTTTCATATATTCTTATTATTAAAAGTGAGGATAAATCAGATCCAATATAAAATGTATAATTCACATTGCATAATACTATTTTAAGCAATTTTATTGTAAGATCTTGATTTACTCACAATATCAAGCTTTGAATGTTTCAACATTCTAACGACACTTTGCAATACTTTTGAACCTTATAGTTTCTGTTATTCTTAAATAACATACATTGTGATTAACATTTTCCATTAAAATCAGACAAATTAAATAAAGTTTCAACTCAGAAAGGCGTAAACTTTGTGGCTATTTAAAAACCAACGTAAAAATTGACATGAATGTCGGCATTAATGTTTTTAAGCTTACCATATAAAATATAATGGGGTATAACTCTAAATGCACCAAAACGATAAAAATGGGGAAAATGGGGGTTGGCGGAGGAGGAGAACTTTGAGTGAAAATTATCAAATTGTCCATGACTGTTAGGTTGAACTTTTTGAAAAAAAAATTAAATATATCCTGTAAATGGGTAAAACATAAAATAAATTAATCATTATAATTATCATTCTTTGTTCTTATTTTTGTTTTGTAATGAAATTGATAAACTTAAGGAACCCTTTTTGAATAAAACAAACATGGGGAGTTATTTCTTTCTCTGTCACAGCCAGCCACCCATTAAAACATCTCATTTTCCCTATGTTTGGGGCCCATTACCATGGAAACTGATGATCTGGCATACATTATAATTACTTTCACAAGATGCATATTTCTAGAAAGTTTTAGCTAAGTCTGAGACTTAGCCTTACCAATATTTTCTGGTGGATACAGAGGTGGTGGTTACAAAGGTGGTGGTTACAGAGGTGGTAGTTACAGAGAATTGCTTTTAGAAACATCCTCTTATCAACAACATTATATATAAATAATGTTGTTTTAAATAAATCACACAGTAAGTGAAGCTCCGTATGGGAACTTTTTTTCCAAGGAAAATAAGTCAGATTTGAAAGAACTGTATGTTTTTAACAACGGGTTAAAACACACATGTAAAATTAAGCAATGGTTGCATGTTGTGAATGTGTTTTTTCTAATGTTTCGAAACATGCATTCTTAAATACAATTTTAAACCCGCTTAAAAAGATAAAAATAATAATCATTTGCGTCCAGGTTAAGTCACATAACATCGCATTCTAACTTTTAGCATATTTACGAATGATGTACATAAGATTTAACTGCATTTTGTTTGTTTTAGGTAACTTAAAGCCAATAATAATTATTTTTAAATACTTGCTTGCTTAACTTTTACTTATTTAATACAATAAAAATTATTTTGTTTGGAATAACAAAATACATATTCATAAAGCTGCAGTAAGCAACTTAGACAAGTAAAAACAAACAAACAAAAACGAGAAAAAGCTTCACAACAGCAACATAGTGTTCTCTAATTGTGTCACTTTTTTCTGATAAATACAAAAAGCAGGTGTTCATGAGCTACATAAACAAAACGATAATTGAGTACAATTTTTAACAAGATATAATTACGTTTTCAGTATATAAATACTAGTTACACAATATGACAGTCTAAAAGCATATAAAATTAATCAGAATTCTAATCTCCAATCTATTCAAAAATGATATCTGATAAAATTGGGGAGGGGAGGAGACATCCGTGGGCGGGTAAAGTTTCTTTCCGCGAATGGGTATGAGTTCTATGAGTTGGACAAGAACCTTTACATGCCCTCTAGCTGACCTGCAGTACGCCCATGGATCACATTAAAACATTTGTATTTTTCATATAAAACCAACAAAAGCATACCTAATAGACTTTGAAAAGTGTAATAATTATATATGAAAGTATCTTTCTCATAAAAGCGATGTGTAACTTCCAAATCAAACATAAAGTTAGGAGAAACATACGTCCAAAGAAGACAACCAAAACCCTTATAGTATTAAGCATGTAAAATCTTATATCATAGCATCAAGGAACTGTAATATAGAGATGTCATGGTAATTGAATCACAAAAAGTTAACAAGTGTTGAAAAGGAAAATAAGCCAAAGTCTTATAAAAATTAACATAGATATTTTAATCTGAACTACCTTTATACAAATGCATACAAAGTAAATATAAAAGTATCAAACAAATTGGAAACGTAACACACACGAAAACAACTGTTTCTGCCTTTGACCATCAGTCGGCAAAAGGACCGACTAGGATGTTTAAACCTGGTTTGTGGAGCGTTCCAACCTCGCACTTCCTGGAGGTTTTTCTCACAAACAGTGGAAACACAAACCGTATCACATCAAAGTGAGACAACTAACAGCAAGCACCTGCATCGGGCGTTAAAACAAATAAATGGAGCAATGCGATAAGCGGTATGTTAAAATTATATTAATTTTATTGACTCTTGATGGTCATCAGCAGTAGCTAAAATAAGAAGATCATCGCCACTGTGCATATAAGTTACGTTCTTCCATATATAAATATGACGACAATAAATAGTTTACAATATTTAATAACATTTTAAATATTTGTGAAACAAACCTGAACAGGTTCAATCGTGTAATCTTTGAAACTGAAAGTATATTGTTCAAAATCTTGCCATGTTGCAATCCACGTGAACTCCTTATTCGTCTTCGTTTTACCAATGCAGGTTTTAGCAGTAACTTTCGAAATGTCCCATATGAACCGAAATCTCTGAGAAATATCAAATGTGAAACATTTGTAGTTGTCAATATCTTTGTCAGAATAAATATCAAGAACTCAAACACTGTAAAACAGCATATGCATGATGAGTTAAACCAATTGACCTTCGATATCACGTATATTCAATTATCCATTGATACATTTATTGCAAGTCAAACTCAAGTACGCCAGAGTTGTCCACGCCAACATACAACTTATGTGTGGCCTCACTAAAGCACATGGACCGGGGTGACTGGATTCCGTCAGCACTCGATAATATTTGACCAACAACTTCTCCATTTTGCGTAACCTGGACTACATTATGTGATTCATATCCACAAACAAGTATATTATCCTGGTGATCAGTGAGCAATCCCGTTGGCCGATACAACCCCAGCGCCTGAAGCGTGCACCTAAATATTTCTTTTCCTTCTATGCTGACACAGATCAAGCCGCTAATCAAGTCGGCTATATATACCCTGTCCCCACTTGGATTCAGGTCCAGGTCAGAGATAGACCAGTATCCTGACGAATGATGATATATTGTTCTCTTTAACCTCCCATACATATCATGAACAAACACACTGTCCCCATCAGAAGCATATATTTCACCATTGTTGATTACAAGGCATGATGTTTTATGACCAAGTTCAATTGCTCGTGAACATGTCAACTTATTGCCAAGAGATACAACGAGAACCTGTGTGGAGCCTGTACATACAACCACCTCCTGTTGACCGATTATGGTTATCTTTTGTGGTTGTTCCTGTATTTGAAGGTGGTCTGTCACTTTGCCAGAATATGGGTCTACTCTTATTAGTAAACGGCTTATATCATCGGTTAGCAGGATTCTCTGGTCAGGTAGAAGACAGGATCCCTCGATGCGCAGGTGTGTCATGTGTCGGTTCACTCTTACATCGAGTCTTCTCACCAACGTACCGGTGTACTTTTTTCTCATTTTAACCTGGGTAAACGGCTCATTGCTACATTCCTCCACCACCAGCGAGGTAAACCTATTGATACATTTTGATATTGTAAGGTCGGGCCTCAACAAAATTTTGCGGTGCTTGATCAACGCTTCGACTTCCTGGCAAAGGGTGTCACTCCTTTTAGAAAGTGCTTGTCCTTTCTTTGCTAGCACCAACATGTGTAAGCTGTTTCTTTGTAACTTTTTAAAGTTTTGCATACATATATTGATGTCTGTCTTGACCTTCAGACATTTCTTTCGTCCTTGATTGACTGCAGATTCCAGTGTAGCAAATCGCACCGTGCTAAATCCGTTTGCTTTTCTTTTAAGTTCCTCAATCTTAGACATAAGAACTTTTGTATATTTTTCTATTTCATGAAGAACATCATCTTTCTCTTGCAGTAACACTTCCAGATGTTGATCAAGTGTATCAATAACGTGGTCCATATTGTCCACTGCAGATTTCAGGTTGGCTGGAACTCCTTTTATCGTCTTGTCTTTTATCAGAATGTCATACGAATCTCTGATGTGCTTCATGTCTCTGCATCCCCTGAAATGACATGAAAGTCGGTCTTATTTGACAATTTTTTTATTAAAGGTTTTTTTTGTAAAAAGGTGAAAGTAGTAGTCTGCAATGGAGGTACATTAATTAGCCAAGTAAAAAAATCGTTTTACTTAAAATGGAAATAAACCAATAAAAAGTCAGAAGTTAATGTTTCAGAATGGACTTGTTTGTTTCTGTTTTAAAAACAAAAAGGAAGAATTCATGTTTTGTACAAGCATAAGCAGCCAATACAAATAATTCACCTTTAAGAGTTAATATATAAAACTGTTTGCAATTTACTTATTGTATCTTATGCAGGACATAGTTCGACTATTGGTAGCATATTGAAACCTTAATACTCCAAAAGCTACTTCAATATATATGGTAGAGTTAACTTATCTACCTGTAAGTTTCTTGTCATATTTTAATAGAGGTAAATAGCATAAGCTACATCCATTACAAAGAAACGGAAAATGCTGTGTCGAGTATACATTATAAGTTAGAAGACAAATAACATAATCATAAATGATTGTATTGGTGTGTTAGATATAAATTTAAAAACATGCAAAATACCGATAAAAGCCTCAGGAAAATCGTGAATAAAATTACTAGTTCACTATGCACGTTTTATATAAATAGTTGGTGCTGATAAATTTACGCTTTAACATTGTGATAATTAAATTCATCAGTTTAATTATTGTTAGAAAACCTATAAAAGGTGCCTATGTATGTTTTGTATGAATATGATAACAAATGAGACATTGTTTTGTGTACAATTTCAGACTATTACTATTTATATTATTAACATGACGAAAGGAAAGATCAAATTATAAGTGTTGATATAAATAATACTTTTCATTGTTATTTATTGTACCGTCACTTCGGGCATTAGATATAGAAAGCTCGGTGTGATAACATTTGCTTTATCAAAACACCAGTGGGATGAAACTGTCACGCACATCCAGACGGACTACTTTTTTAAATGCATAAATTCCATGCCGAACTTGGAGTTTCGTACGTCGTCAAATCGTACACATTTTAATAGTTTAAGGGACGGAACAGCTTGTAATAAAAGACATCTATTTAGAAGGATTTCAGTCTTTTTTTCTTTCTTTATGTCATATGACGTCATGTGTGATGGCGTATTTTTTTTCGAAAACAACACGTTATTTATCTATATCAATTTGTACACACGGGCTAAGAAGCAACAGAACCTAGTGTTAGTGTATAAAAAGTCAACCGTGTTTATGTAGGATGTGCATTTTGAGTTGGCTACAAGTTAGTTAAACTTCATACGGATCCTGTTTTATAAAGGAATAAGTATTTTTTGGTTACGCGTGTTTGAAAAACCTAACACCCACACTCGAACGTGAATTCCATAATCAGGAAGGAAAATAGTTTACGAACGTTATACAATGCTTTTGTTTATAGAAATAGGATAAACATGTAGGACATATAAGATATGACATGCCTCTCCATTTATATATGTCTATGCCTAGTGTAATAACATTTTCTTTATTATCATGCCTTAAAACTCTAACCTAGTATCATCTTTTTACAGCGTCCAAAATTGCCTTTAAAACGTATACTTTAGACTTAAAAGACTAAATATCTACTAAATAATATTCATTAATGGTCAAATCCATACAATTATTATGACTTGTTGTTCTGTTTTTAATACTCACAATTTTATAAAAAAGGTGGAAATGTGATAAAACAACATTTTAATCAGCTAATCAATTACAAACAATGAAACACCATAAACAAAAAGTTGAAATATAATGAGCATGTTTCTAGTTTAATATTTTATATTTAAACCACTCACCTGTGATTCAGGACACATAAACTACACGCTAGTTTGTCATGACTGAGACAGTAGAATTCTATTACTTTTTCAGGGTGTTCGTCACACTTCTCGATTAAAACTTCCTGGTTGTCATCCCCGCGACATTCGCCAACAGTATGATCATCGTGTAAATCATTGTGAATGTTGGTACATAACACACAAAAGTTCTTCTTACATGCAGAGCAGTACTGTACTGCTTGTCGCTGTTTATTTTTCTTCAAACAAACAGTACATTTAATGTCAAAATATTCATCCGACAAACATTCTTCTGCGCCTCCGGTCGCCATACTTCTGGTCGCCAGATTAGCCACGGGTAGATATGCAGGTGTTTTATAGCTTTTGATCACGTGACAATTTGCATAAATCACACGAAATAATGAGGTTAAAACAGCAGTTTTATCCACCTTGCTTTATATGTCAGTATAGTTTATGCCTACTTGTGTACACTGGATGTCACTTTACATTGAAATGACTACTAAATCATCTGAGATGGCTTTAAATCTTAAGCAAAAGGTCATCAGAAAGATAGAGTAACATGTACAAAAACATATATGCACAATATATACTGTATATAAAAGACTCGTCAACCTAAAAGTTCCAAACGAAGTTTTAATTTAAAACGATGAGGTATAATAAGAACTGTTTATTGACGTCATACGATAAAAATACCATGACGTCATATGCTAGATGTGTCAAAATGTGAAATTTACAAGCCACGAAGGAAACCATCGATCTTTTTAAAAACTAACCAAACCAACAAAACAAAATGTAATATTGTGAAAAGATAATAGGTAGTGAAATTTAAATACTTTGTTATAAAAAGCCGAGGATTTATCGAAATACTGTATAAGAAAGGCAAAAAAAAAATCCTGAAGTTATACCTACTGTGCAATCCCACGTAAAGGGCATAGGGACTGCTCAAGTTGTCTCACTTATAAAATGCACGATTGGAGAGATGCAGAAACAGAAACAATTATTGCGAAAAGTGTGATGTTTATGGGAGACATATCTACTTCTTGTTAATCGGGGTTATGATATCACTAGCTTCTAAACCTCCCCATTCTCGAGATTTTCTCTGAATTCTTTGGATCTCCGGGTTTTTGATAAATGAGTAATATGCAATTTTACTTCTTACATATTTTTCCTTGTCAATAAATTGTCATACATGCATTGTGATAACAAATTTTGGAAATCGGAAAATATAATACGTTATTAGTACATCATATATTGAGTGATCCAGTATTACTATACATTTTATATTTCCCTAAACCCCTGTTTAGTTGCTTGTTGAGTTTGTGGGCTGCATAGGAACATCTGCAGTGGTGAGCACATTGTAGACAGTGTTGTGTTATGCGAGTTCTCAGTGTTAATTTATGTCCTCAGTGTTAATTTATGTCGTTTGTTTTCTGATTATATTCTTGATAAAGACGTATGGTTGGACCTGGAGACTGCTTATGTTTTTATAAGTTTCAGGGGCTGTGGGTTGACACTGTTGGCTTTCAAACATTTTTTAGTTCAATACTTAAGTGCCTCTTTGTTGTCTGCAAGTTAAAGATGCATAATCTTGTGGTGTAGTTATATGGTCTGACCGGCATTCACCGCTCAACTGAAATATTGTGTTTTATTTCATGAAACCAAGCCATAAAGTAAACTAAAAGTCACTAGGATTTATGACAGAAAGGTAACAAAATCAAGCTCTTGACTTTGAAACAATCCGATAAGCGAGCTCGAGATGGGGGATACGCTACATGACCTTGCCGTATTTGCAAATTATAAGCGTCAGTTTATCCGCTGTTGAATACTGATGTTTGAACTGATACTGCGATAAATTAATTTGAACATTGAAGTATCTCAATTATTCCTTTAATATTTCTTGATATTTTGATCAAAGTTTTCTTTGCACGTACATGCTTAAATATTATACATTAAACATAGAGTTATCAACCATTTTCCCCTATTTAGGTATAACAGCACCATCGTTTGTCAGAAAAATAAACATTTCATTGATAATGAAGTTTTACTAATGAATATTGTATTGTAAAATACTTAGTTAACAAGTGTCCATTAGAATTTACCGCACATAAAATAAAACAAAAGTTTAATCAAAGTTCTAGCAGTCGTTATTCTAATCATTTGCCCATTTTTAGGTTTTTGTACATAAAAGATAATAAAAAAAAAATTTGAAATACAATATGATAGAATACTACACTTACTAATATTGATACCTTTTCTCACATTGATTTATCAAATCACATTTTGTCAGTAATATAAATATTAAATATATGAATGTTAATTGTAATATAGGTGTTACGAATATGTGATAATATATAAATATATAAATCACTTTCTACATTGGTCAAATGCATGAATTATTTTATTTTTCTCTTTTTATTAATAATTTTAATATTTTACTACTATTCCTATCATTCAAATCTGTACATTATATTTAACACGCAAATAAAATGATTCCCGTAAACAACTTTAGCAAGCTAACATTTTATTCAGGAAATTGACTCCTTTGCTAATAATAAAAGACCCAAAGGATTCATGTATGTTCTTAGACGATGTAATATTGTCGGCACGTAAACAATCTTTCTTTTCATTTACGTTGCTTTATATTCTTTGACATACGCAATAATACACATGTATTATGCAATTTCTTTACCAAGTTTTGCAGTTAGTGTTATTGTTGTTGCTTTTACTACTACTGTATAATTGGCATTCAGCCAAGTATAACAATTCTATATGAACATCGTTGGTTGTAAAAATTTACATGGACCTTATCTTGTGATTTGCCTACTCGAACTAAACAGTAAACATCCATACACCCATATATCTATTCGCTGTTAGCACCCTCCAGCCACATTATTGTATCCGACATACATATAAAATAAATTGTACATGTATAACTTAACCATTTTATAACTCACACGTCATCGTCGCAGTAATCATCTCACCATTTGAACGAGATAATTGGGTAAAAAGCACATCTGACCTTATAAGGTGGCTATCAGACCTGTTAGTTGTCCCCAAATAGTAGGTATATGGCATCACCCTGTCCTTTCGCCTATGCCCGTCCGGTTTCGAGTCTCACTCATAACTACCATTTCATTTACCATTTTCCCATCAAGCTTTCTTTTATAACAGAGATACGTTTGAATTGTGTAATGAATATCATTTACAACTGCTGCCATGAAAGCCACTGTCACATTAAAGGTCATATCTTATGATTATTTCCCCCTTTTTATGGCCGTTTATGCTTTTTATTAATAGACTAATAGACTAATGCATAGACTATACCTTTACAGTTGAACTGATGATTAATTCGACTTCACCGTTTTACGGACAGGCATTTCTCGTCCCTCGCGCATACCATTTGCAAAAAAGTGCCATATTCATTCTCTATATTTGGTTATTTAGTGCAGTTTTTAAGCCCTTACTTCGCCCGTTTACAGTACTTCCATTAAATTTCGCAATCTTACAGAAATACACTTCAAGGTATGTCGCGCATAACACTCACCTGCTCAGTCCTTGATGTCAATGTCATATTTTAGAAAATTCTTGATAAATGCCGTCACAACTGTAGTATTGTATTTTAATATACACCGATTATTACCAATTGTGTTTGGTAAACAGCTTACCTGGACATACAACATTTTACGTAAAAAGAACTCGGCCTTTAGATAAATACACTACTTCTCAAAGAAAATGCTAGATAATACTTGTTATCCAATGTGGGTAGGTTATTCTAGCTATATACCTCTAGAGCAACTAGTACCCGTCAATAGAGAAATGCATAAAATATTAAACCTTCGACCTATGTCACTGATGACAATAAACAATAATGATAACAATTTACATGTGCACATGTTCATAATCTTAAGGTTGGGTGTCATAAACAACCATTTTATATAACGGGTAGGGAAGCAAGCGATGTTAGGTAAGATCATATATATATATATATATATATATATATATATATATATATATATATATATATATATATATATATATATATATATATATATATATATATCGAGAGAGAGAAAGAGAGAGAGAGAGAGAGAGAGAGAGAGAGAGAGAAAGAGAGAGAGAGATGATGTACACAGTGAAGGCAGCACTGCAATGCAATATTGCTCTATGTCATAATCTTTACCAAGGCAATCTTTCACATGGAACATTTATATTCAAAATCAATTGATCATATGTATTTTGCTGTCTATATTCACTTTGTAACATATTTAAGCAGACCTGAGTTTTTGGCCGCACTCATATAATATGATGTGTTTTTTCCTGATTACAGCAAAAGAAACACACATGACTGATTACAAAGTGTGTTCTATTACACTGAAGGATTTTTATAAGCCACCATATAGTTCTAGTCTATGTTCACTAAACACATTTATAAACCTACGTACTCTGTAATTATAACAATATTATTGTAAGTTAATTTTCGTTTGTCATGTTCAGCAATAAACGCAATGTAGCGAACTATGCATTTGCATCCGCAATTTTTTTCATTAGATACTCTCTGCTCGTTACTGGCTCAAACTTGTCCGACCCATCGGTACAGTTGATAACTGCTTTGTCGTCGGGAATAAGAAAAAGCCCAAACGATTGACGAACATTAAGCTTCTCTGTCTCATTTTCTGGATTCACAACACGATGCTCCGTCGCAGTAAGGTCGTCAGCTGTCCAGCGTTGCATTAGTTCGCCTATGTTTATGAGGAAGGTTCCTGGCATGGGAGGCGCAGGGATATAACCTTTCTCCGGTACCTTAACCTCTAGTCCTCCTGATTCGTCTTGGTATAGTAAGGTCAACGTTCCGAAATCAGTGTGCTCTCCACAACGCACCTGCCCCGCCTTAACTTCTTTATCCGGACCCAAGGCGGGATAAAAGATCGATCGCAGTGTCGTTAAATTGTAAGTGCTGTCAATCAAGGCATGGTTTTTCCGAAAAAAGTCCTTGTCGAGGCCGAGTGCGAGGGAAAGTGCATCGCAAATTCTGAGCGCCAAAGTTGAACATTGTTTAAACATTGAAATGTTCAACTGTCTAAACTTTTCATCATCTTGAGCCCAATCATCAAGTGACTCGCAAGGTTTGAAATTGAACGTTTCTTTAAGCTCTCCTGGACGAGCGCGATTTAATGTTTCCTTCTCTAGCCCTATCCATCCATATACGCCTCCAGTTTTCCTCTCGAGGTATTGTTTTGCGGCCCCCGGTTGGTTAAAGAAATCTAGACAGACTGACATGTATTCGTCGAGGACAGATTGCTTTATGCCGTGGTTGGACAGATAACAAAAGCCGACAGTCTGGAAGGCTTTCTGGATACTTGTTCCAACGGATCTTAGGTCCTCGTCCTTGGTGTCAGCTACATCGAGGCTGATAACACTGATGTCGACATTTGGGATCATATTTGGTTACCTCGATAGCCGTAAAGGGTGTCTGTAAAATATAAAAAATGCAGTCTTATATAAGAGAGATTATGGAAAACTTGGTTCATTTTAGTTTAATATTGGTCGGGTGGATGTATGTTGGTACGTCAGACGGCTGTTCCTTTGGGGATGGTGGAAAGAGAAAACAAGGCAAAAACAAGTACATTGTATACAGTCAATGGGAAAGAATCAAAGAATCATAGATATTTTATACACTCAAGTACCTTTCATGAAGAAATTAACATTACGCTCGCGGGTAGATTGCTCCGCCCACCGAGTCACGTGACCCACTATCTGATAACCTTGGACATCTTATCGTCGATCGGGTCAATACTCTATTGTCAACGGTCCTACGAAACACTGCAAAAGACATGCAAAGACACACAGAGACATGCAAAGACACAACAAAGACACCACAAAGACATAAAAAACGATTTTAATGTATATATGTATTCATATATTACATAATATATATCAACAATTCGTTGATAGGGGCATAAATAACATTAAACATGTGTCAATACAATTCACATCATCTCCAATAAAAATATTATTGTATGTACTAAATATTGTGTGCGTTACTTGTATGAAATATTAAATGTAAGATATGAACATCAAAACATAAATTACAAAGCATGACCAATGTATTATCGTTTGTGAGCGAGATATGTCAAATAATTATGACTGCTTTGAAAATAAACACAATTCAAGCGATAAATGTTTTCTATGTTTTGTCGGTAAGAAAATTGAATAACACAGGTGCAGTTGAAAAGAATGTGTTGAAAATTGAAGTGGTTATTATTTGTCTTGATCAAAACATATAATTAACACCTAATGTGGAATATCCATAATAACAAAAGCGGGAGGTTTAAAAATTAAAGCAATACATTTCGCACCTATGCGGCATCTTCCTTGTTGAAAGGTAAGTAGAGCAAACTTTAATAATTATTGCAATTAACACCAGATTTGAAATGCTATAAAATGTAATGTTTAAGTATACTCTGCATCATATTTTAATCGGATGTTAATCCTAGTAGGACCCATTGTCAACAAACATGGCTGCCTGTTTAAGCGATCTACCAGCGAACTTTGGTGAGCATTTTATGCTAAGAAAATCGTCACTTCGGCAAAGAATTCAAGCCAGACGATACGCAAATGAATCTTACATTCATTCAGTCAGGTTGACTTTTAGATCGAAGGAAGAAATTGACGTTAATTCTAGTGTTTTCCGATCACAACGAAAGAGCGAGAAGCCACACAGTGTGCACATGACGATCGGCCTAGATTCCGTTACAGACGCATACTGTTCGTGTAAATCCGGGTAATTTTCATTATTACATTAAATCCACCGTTTATAAATGCAGTTAACCTTTGATAATATGTTTATTATTTTTGTTACCATATATCACAACGAAATAGTTCGATGTTACTCAAGTTAAAGGGGATCTATTTCTTTGATCTGAGTAGAAGTTACTGCAGTAGGTCATAACAAAGATGGAATATATACATATATATTAAAACGAGTATGCGTTAGACGATACAAGTTGTAATTTCCGTCGACTTTTTCAACATTCAGCTGGCGGTGTTCACGATTACACGATTTTATCCATCTTTTACATTTGTCCAAGTTACGTTTCGGCTTTGGAAATGGAATAAAAACGATGCCGCCTGTCAAACTTTCCGGATATCGACTATCTGAATCACAGAGACCCCGCTTACATCTTTTAACCATTTTCTTCTCGCTTTTTTGTTACTTAAATCAGAATTATTCCCCCATTTTCTTGGTCAACGAAATGCACTCAGCTTGTCCAAGGAAAATGGCGACCGAAAAACAAAAGTATCACGTGATCAAATGGAGCGCGCTGATTAGCTAACGCTAGGTGTCTTGTCCTGTCAATCAAATTTCGGCGTAATGTTAATTGTCATACATTTGACCCTGTCATGCTTGGTAAGTGTAGACATAGAACAAAACCAGAGAAATTTGAGATTGGGCCAGACAACTCTCAATCATCTGACTGGTCAAATTTCAAATTTTGTTAGAATCTAGCCAATCAGATGTTAAGAGTATTGTCTGAGACTCAAACTCAAAAGTTTTGTAATCTCCTTATCAGATTTAGTGATATAGGCAGAGAAGGACAACCATACAATACGATTGAGCTTAGAGTATTACAAATAGTATTTTCCGTCATTGCACATACCTTGTGATTGGTTTGAAGATGGAGGAAAAACACGAAAAGTAAACAGACTAGAAAAGAACGAGAGCCAGCACCCGACTGAAATCAGGTCATTAACAAGACTTGAAACGTATCGGTGCCTTTGATCATCTGAAAATAACAACAATCCAATCTTTTGAATGACAACATGTTCACTGTTCGTAACTATTCGAAGGAATCCGGAAAAGTTCGAAATAAAGGCATTAAATCTAGTAGTATGAAAGCAGTGAAAATCACGACCAAATCACGAATGCCTTTGTTTGCCGGCGAAACGAGCTATTGTCATTTAATTTCGAAAGTAATTAAATTTAAATTCAAAGAAACAGACAGACGCTGCGTTTATTTAGATAATATTCATAGATTTTTACAAAGAGAGAAGTGGTGCCTTTAATATGTACCGATAGGTATATACATCGTTAAGTAGTTAAAATAATAATTTTTCTAAGAAATATGTTGAAATGTGTTAAAACGAAGTCTGAGTAAACATTAATGTCATTTCACTTGCTTGAATATTTGTTTTTGAATAGTCTTACGGTAGATTAAGGTATACATCTATACGCGTAAGAAACATGTGTATGACGCTTTCTATATGTGCATTTGCAAGGGAATATATATCTGATAAAAATACGTATTCACCAAGATCGTATGCAACTAAACTGTAGATTTATTTTATAGTTTTATCTTGACTGTGTAAAAATAAAAAAACATAATGTCTATTGTTGCGATAACAAAGATAATATATCATTAAGAGATAGTAATTAACAATCAGCAAGCAATTTTGACAAAATGTGACCGAACAGCTAAAGCTAAAGGTGATGAGCAGGTCATCTTTTCTAGTACGGTCTAACTTTCAAGTTATATCAGTTATCATATCTTTGTCCTTGTTCAATAGACGAAGGTAATGTTCAGGTTATAAAATGTATCGACATTATTGCTAGCCTAGCATGCACGTATCCCATGTTGCCTGCTTCTACTAACCGTTCGTACACATGTATCTATGTCCTACAAGAAATGCTCTACTCGTTATGTCGCTGTATTTTCAACTAAATGTTTGCACATTTGCACGTGGTGAAAGCGGCTTGAAGTTACTCAGGCCTCATCTAATGTTACATAATTTGAGATGCATCATTAGAAGAATTGCACTACCTTAACGCATTTATTGCAACATTCTGTAAATTGTATGTTATATTTACTTATTCGTTAAATTATACGTTATATTTACTCACGCTCATGTCATGCCAAGGCATTAGCATCGATGTCAGCAATATTGTTAAGTTAGGTTACAGATTACTGTCGGGTTTGCTCTTTTCGTTAAATGACTCATCACAAATTTGTTCTTACTTTTCGCTTGGCTTGCATATGAAATACCTTTTGTTCTGTGCCTTTTCGGAGTTTGGTATATGTTGCAATGCTCATAGGTCTTTGTCTTATATTCTTATTGATTTTTAGATTAAAATAAATAATGACAGAAAAAAATTCTTCTCACAAATGGAAGGTTTTACAAAAAGCGGTCATGCGGTACAAAAATATGTACACGTATATGCTTTGTCAATAAAATAAATTTTAAGCATAAGTACTGGCACCTGAGTTTTGGCAATGACCCCATTTCTAAGTTTTGACCACTAGCTCTCTGATCTTGCTAATTATATTTCTAAAATGGAACCTGTTAAAAGATAAATTATAAATTTACATTTAAGTGAATGTTGCAAGTATTCAGAAGTATATATATAAAACAATATAAACGTTAATAACTGCGTTATAGAAACATTACTGAAAATCCATATTTTACCAAAATATCGGTGCATTTTTCATATTATTATATAATGCACAAGCAGTTTCTGCTTAACAGATTTAGAGCTCAGAAATAAATTGTCGATTAAAAAATTAATTGTAAACAAAGTTGAACTTACATTTTATATCACTTGCTCACAACTTCAAGCTTTCCTCACCTGGCTGTTATGGACGATGTCAGTTAGGATTTGTTTATATTTTTACGTCGAGTCACGTGAAACGACGAGGACAAGCAGACTGTTGATGTATGTCACGTAATCAGCTACTCGCCTTGCTTGACGATGCATTTAACTGATGTGATAAAGAACCGCTTTTCATTCGAGTTGTATCATTGATATTGTTCATATTAATAGGTAAATAAGAACGGATTAACCACCAAAATGTATCTATGGCCCAGGATAGATACGGAATGCCACTGTTCGATACGGTTTTACGGAGCAAATGGACGATTGTACTACGGATACACTGCGGTTTGCTACGGTGTAAGTACGGGTTAGTACGAATAAGAACGGCCGAATTCTGGGTTAGTACGAATCGTACAGATCGAAACAGACCTACAACGATTGAACATTCTGTCCACAATCTCTCCCTTGCTCACTTTCAAAATGCATCCCCAGAAGAGATAAAGAAAACGAGTCACGACTTTAAATGCAGGTTCCAGCGATAAGGATTCGGGCTCATGGCTACCAAACTGGAAAAAATGCGGCAAAAAAAGACGGACAAACGCCAGCAACCTCTGCACATGACTACACATATGAATCATGTTTTATATGGTTTTTGTTATTGTAGTCACAATGTTTTATCTCGGTCTATCAAACTGGTTGTGTATGTTTAAACAGAAAAACTATAAATAGAAAAAATGGAACTAAAATTCTATACTGTCATAATAAATTCTTTGTACATAGCAAAAAGTGTCTTACTATTTATATGCAAACCCAGAACTTATTATAATTCACATTGTGAAAAGCACAATACTAAAATTTGTTATTGTTATTGTTAATTAGGTTTATTTTAGTTACCTGGGAATGGTGTCCACTTGAAGCAGATATAGTGTTGCTTTCATTTTATAGCATACCTGACATGATACCACTCTCATGTCACATTATCCTGTCACCGGGCCAACCAGTCGTAGAACTACACTTATATTTGCTTAAGCGTTAACAAGGGAGCTATAAGAATTCCATTTTTATCGACCTTCGTACGTCGCGGCCTCTCGTGCCTGGAGCCGACGCTCTACCGATTGCGTTACCAGGTCCGGTGACAAGTTGTGATACGATATGGTTCAAAGTTAAAACAAAGCGATGTCTAGTCTATGCATAGAATGGTTCTTACATATTTTTATTACAATGTTAGTTAACTAAACACACACTGATCAGCGTATTTGTGTATACAATTTTATTATCAACAATGTTTCAATAATGATAACAATGTCACCGAACTTATATTTTTTCCTAACCTTTTCTTTTCTGAACACACAAGTATCGCCGTCTTTTTTGTGAAACGTCTCCCCGTGCATGTAATCAATGCTGTCATTTAATTCATAATATAAGAATTGTTACGTGTATTTCTTTTGATGGACATTGGACTTTGGTCCCTAAAGTTCATGTTCACAAGAACAGGATGTTACAACCATTTACCCCTTCTCTGGTAATTTTTGTCTCGATTAAAAATGTGTATTACATTTACAATATACAATTGTTGTGTAGTTGTGAAGTGTGAAGTTCTTCTAATCGAAATAATACCCCTCTCTCTCTCTCTTTCTGTGTCTCTCTCTGTCTGTCTGTCTGTCTCTCTCTCTTTCTCTCTCTCTCTCTCTCTCTCTCTCTCTCTCTCTCTCTCTCTCTCTCTCTCTCTATTTATCTCACTTAAACTTGTTTTGAATGTTGGATATTTTTGTAAACCTTTCCGAGAATTCAGTGACAACTCCATATAACATTTTTATACCTAGCCGAATTCACATATAACGGTGAAAGTATAATAAAAACCTATTCAGTGTAATGACGCTGAAAAAAATGAGGAATGAAATAGTCAAATCTTTAGCGAAGTAAATAAAGCAAACTTTGAAATGACATTATATTTATGTCTAATCAGAGAAAACATGCTAAAATGCTAGTTGAAAGTAACGTTTGAACCAAAAAGACGAATAAGGGACCTTGTTTTACTGATTTTAGGTAGAGACAGTGCTGATGTTAATATCTTTAATGCTAAGCGAAGAACACATTTCTACTATTCTTGTTGGCGCGGCTCTGAAGATTTTAGGAAACTAGTGCCAAGAAAGATTGTTGTAGCAACAGCATTGAACAAAACAAATATGATTCTAAATCTTTATGGAAAACGATTAAAAGTATATGATTACCTTTCTGTGCCTTTTCGGAGTTTGGTATACATGTATGTTGCAATGCTCATAGGACTTTGTCATATATTCTTATTCTAATAAAAGGATCTGCTGATAAAAATTCAAACACTTGTTTGAAAATTAAAGATAGTTTTTGTTTTGAAAAGATATTTATTGCTGAAACCTTTTATGGTTTTTATGCTAATGTAAACTTGTAAACGTCTTGAAACGATTCCTTAATGTCTACAGCAGTTTGTAACAAGTTTTACAATATTTACAACCTTTAGGTTTTAACAAAGCAACTGGTTTCTGTGACATTCCTTCTCCTTTCATAAAGGATTTTTGTTTATCCCACAACCCATATTATAAATCTTTCACTATTTCAAGGTGTGTACCAGATGAGCTCAAGGCTGTTAGAGTGGTTCCCCCTTTTTTAAAAGTTATCCGGACCGTAACTACAGACAAATTTCAGCTTTGAATATTGTGTCAAAGGTTCTAGAAAAAGTGGTCTATGATCAAGTTGATTTTTAAGAATTTGTTGTATAGGGATGGTTTTAGGGGTGGATTTTCCATTGATATTTGTCTAAGCCACTTCACAGACTGTATCAGAAGATAAAGTGATAAAGGCCACTTTGTATGTATGTTACTATTAGATCTACGAATGGCGTTTGATACATTAGACCATTCAGCCCTAATAATGAAGTTAAAAGCTGCTGGTCTTGGTAATGACATTCTAAGATGATTCGGCTCGTATCTTTTAGGTAGATAAAAGCTATGTGACATCTCTGAAACACGGTCATCTACTGCTACGGTCATTTGTAAGACATTTGGAAGAAGGTAGCAGATCGACTAGTACCAGGTCTAAATCGTTACTTAGTATAGCAGCAGAGATGCGGGTGTATTTTCTGTGACAGTATCCCGGTGTAAGCCAAATTATGTAATCCAAATCCTGGTACAAAAGAGCTGTGACAGAAGATTGTTCTAATACTTTTCCGGACTTATGTTACCTGGTAAGGTAAGAGTTCGTTCCGTTGTTAGTGTGTTCGTCAGTCTGTGTGGAATTGATGACCTTACCTTGTTCAGACAAAAAGCAATAAAGAAAATCGTCCGAAGAGACGTCTCCTTTACCTTGCCGTCAACCATAGTGTGAAACGTTCCGAGGAAGTTCTTTCAAGTCTGCGCGATGCACGTGTCACAGGGTAATACCTGCAGTTTATTTATTTGTATATTATTATGTATTATATGTTTGTACATGTGTGTTATGGTAGTGTTCGCGCTATGTGTTTTCTGTATCGTCAGTATTCGTCATATGTTGTGTCTGTATTGTCACAGTTCGTCCTTTTCATAATTCTTATAGACCCATGCATAGCTCAATTTTATTCATATTTTACTAACCTGTGTGACGGGCCTCAATAATTTAACTTTCCCGCACTACACCTGCACGCATGCGCATTTCACAATTAGAAATCTATGAAGGGTAGCGCCTTGTTTTTCTTCTTGGTTTAAACAATATTATATTGTGATATTGCTTGCCTTTACAGGCCAGACGCTCAGCGATTCGTGCGCATTCCGAAAGGCAGAAACCACGGGACTGCGACACTGGTGGCCAGTGTAGACTTTTGGCACAAGCAGAATTGTTTGGGGTCGACCATTTGAGGGTGCGAATGCAGCGAGTAACCCGATTGACGTCACACCGGTTGTAAACAGAGGATCGGTTTTTACAATTTATTGATTTGTTCTATATCTTGCAAGAACATTTAAGTTTACATTATTTTAAATGTGGATCCAGTGCTATTAATTTACAAAACTGACTTAAGGTACCTTCCCATATTATCAGTCCGTTGGATCTCGCTGTTGGATACCATTTGACATTGAATTCCCGGAATTCGAAAGTGAAAGTAAAATTTCAGAATGTTGTGTTGACATTTAGAATAGTGTTTAATTTAAGTGATTTAGGACTTCTTTAGAGAATACCTTTAGGCTATAATTTTAGGAAAATATTTGAAGTTTGTAAGCTAAATGTAAGTTTTGTTTGATGTTTATTTCATTTAACAGTGTATTTTAATTTTTTAAACTGATTTTTAGATTGTGTTGTGTGATTTTGACAACTTGACAGAACTGGGGTCACCTGTGAACTTATTGGTAGCATGATGGTGTGAGTTTACAGAGCACAAGAACTGGTGTTGGTGAGCAGACTAACCTCTTACTAACTTGTCATTCATATACATTGAATACAGGAACATAATTTTTAGATATTGATATTGTTGGAGAGGCCCAGACCAAAATATTTGTGTGTGTTTTATTTATAATTAAATGTCATTGTGTATCTATAAAAGACTGTAGGCTGCTTTAAAAAAAAAAGAAAAGAAAAAAAAGCCAATTCTCTGAGGAATTAGAACTCTGAGCAGTGGTTAGTTTTAGGTGTAGTTACTCTTGTACTGTTGGTGGATTGAAAATTGTATTTGAAAACAACTCACATGTTTGGCTGCATAGGGCGCGCTGGTTGCACAATTCTGGAATAATAAATCCGTTAATATCAAATATTTCTCTTGGTTGCAAGAATAATATTTGATATTTTACTGGCAATCTATGTGGAAGTTTGCTGTAACTGCTTGGAATTGGTTCTACTCATAAGTAAACCCAATAAAGATTGTTCACTTTAGAAAAGACATTGTATGAAAGTTTAAGTTTAGAATATTAGGTGTGAAATGTTTATTCTTGTAAGAGAATAAACTGTTCATGCTTAACGTTATTGCGTGCCATTCTGTGAGAAGATTTTTGCAGTGAAGATGCACTTTGAGAAGAACTAAGGAGAGGTAAAGTGCAGTGATCCTGACTAAAATATAAATAATGAAATAAAGTGTAGTGTTTGTTGTTGTTTCTTCTCTGATATTCTGAATTTAATTCAGATTTTGAATTTATAGTTAGTGCATCATAGCAGTGGTGCTCTACTTGTATATTCTTAAATACTTGGAAAGAATCTCTCCTGGGCCTGGTATGGTGTACTTTTTGGACATAGTAAAACTTTGAACTTTCATGTCATTATTTTGCAGGGCTTAAAAAGCAGAGACTTGCATTGGAGGTCTGTAAAATTCCAGTATATTGTTTGCTGGTGACACCATACTGAAAAATATATGGTGTATTGTCTTCCCCATCCCAGTTGTTAATAGTATGGTGTATTGTCTTCACCACCACAGTTGTTTATTAGTTTGGTGTACTATATGACCACTACCACAGTTGTTTAATAGTATGTTGTACTATGTGACCACCATCACAAATCTGAATTCTATGTGATTAAATTTCAGTTTTCAGTTGTGGACTTGGGTGCTTAATTGTATGGTGTATTGTAGGACCACCATCACAAATCTGACTTGAATGTGATTTGCTTTAAAATCTGAACACTATTTCATTTCTATTCGAGTCTTGTGTTCTATGGTGAACTTCATGACCATCATATAAAAACTGATTTCTGTGAGTCATGTTGTCATATTTGATTTAAGTTTATTTGTGACTGATGAGTATAGTGCTTTGGGAGACCATCGCCAGCATCTCGAATGCTATGTACCCCATTTGCATTTTCTCTTTTTTTCTCTTTGTGGCATTGTCGCAGGACGAGGTGTTTGATTTGATATTAGTGTCTGATTTTGGTTATTATTCTTTTGTCGTGACCTTTTGTATCCGGCACAATGGCAGCTGGAGACGACACAGAATCAATTGATTTTCCAGTGAATGATCTGAGATATTTCGCTGACAAGCTATGTAGATCTGGACTTTTTAAAGTCGAGGAAATTACCAGTACTCCGGCTCCTGGTTATTCTGGTGCAGTCCAGTTTGCCACTAATCATACACCGGTTCGGGAATACCTCCGAGAGAGTTTGGGAACCACTTACACTAGACTACCTAGAGCTCGTGAGCCAGAGTGGCGGCCTCCTATTCCCCCTAAACCCAAAGAGTATATTCTACCCCAGTCTCCAGTACTTGCCAATCTTAGTGGTAGAACAGAATATGTTCACCATCGTATTCCAGAACTTCCTTCTTTTTCCGGTGAGGAAAAAGGAATTGCCAATTTGTTTGAAATTTGGAGATACGATGTCCACTGTCTTATTAATGAGAATATTTACCCCATGCATGTTATCAGGGAGGTCATACGTAAATCCCTTAAGGGTACAGCTCGTGGTGTTATATTGCATTTGGGTGAGTATGCCTCTGTGATGGACATCATTACTGAGCTAGAAGGTATATATGGCAACGTACAGTCTGAGGAGAACCTCAAGGAGCAGTTTTATAGTGAGCATCAGAGAGAGGGTGAATCGGTGGCTGATTTTAGTTTGAGGTCAGAGAGACTATTAAGTAGGATACCGGAGTCATTAGACAGACCTACACGTAACAGGATGCTCAGAAATCGTTTATGGTCAGGTTTAAGGGATCTGGAGTTGAAAATTGTTTCACGCTATCTCTTTGAGAAAGTGGAGGACTACAAGATGCTCCGGAAGGAGTTACGAGTAATAGAGGAAGACATGAGGCTCTCTCGACAATCTTTGAACATGGTAAGTAAACCCACACCTAAACAGGACATGGCACCAGATGCCAAGAGAGTGGGAAGAAATGATCAAAGACCTGAGGTAAGTGAAGCAAAGCAGTTTTTAACAAGCGTCGAAAGTCGATTGTTAAAACAGATGGAGACAATGACCTTGCAGATGAGTAGAATGGAAAGTAGGTTACTGGAGTTAGATAAAGAGGTGAAAGATTTAAAGAAAGGTCAGGCAGTTAGATATGAGAAGCGTTCCAACTGGAGAAACAAAGGTAAGGATACTCCTAACAAAGAAAGTTCTTCAAGCGAAGGTGCCAAGAAGAGTGATTTAAACTTGAGCGGGCCTCTATCGCAGGGCAGATAGAAGGTCAGAGTAGTGTCAGCCCTAGTTCTGTGCCATTAGTAGGACATGCTAATGAGACTGAGTTGTTTGTCAATGGAATCAAAGTCCTTGCATTGATTGATACAAGATCTATGATTTCGACCCTTTCTGAGTCAACATTTTTAAATCTTAACCCTAAGCCCTGTTTACACGACCTTTCTGATTTTAGTCTTGATGTAACTGGGGCATATGGGTCTAAGATTCCTTACCTTGGGTATAGTGTTCTGGAGATTACCGTACCTAAACTTGACCTTCCTGCCTTCTCTGTTCCACTATTAATTGTACCTGACACTTCGTATTCTTTGTCTGTACCATTTATAGTGGGCACTAACATCTTGAATCATATTAGGCCGTTACGGTCAACAGGTATCACTACAGCACTTAAAGATGAGTTTTCTTCTCTGTCCGTGGGTCGAAGCCTGCCAGTCACTTCTTTGAACGAAAGAGTGATTATTGTTAAACCCTTCGAGACGGTGACCGTCGCCGGTTAAGTTCGTGCCACTGGGAATATGGTTTCGGGAGTCACTGACCCAAATGACTGTTTGTTATTGAACGTTTGCCCTAGAGTTTTGAAAGTGGAGCCGAACAAATCGTTTTCTAGGATTCCAGTAAGGGTATGTAATATAACTGCTCGACCCTTAAGTATTTTTCCTAAGACATCCCTGTGTAATTTGCAGGATGTGGAGGTTCTCAGATCCTCGATCCTTTAGAAGAGCAGATTAAGAAAACCCATAATCAGGATAAATCTTTAGATGACCTTGGTATTTCTATACCCACAGAAGGTCTCACTAAAGACCAGCATGACGAGGCCAGGGCTTTCCTCAGTAGTTAGAGGCATATATTTTTTTCTAGGCCCACTGATTTGGGATGCTCCAATTTAGTGGATCAGGTTATTGGCAGGTTGCCATGAAGGAAGAAGATAAGCCTAAAACTGCTTTTCAGGTTGGCCTTCTAGGATTCTTTGAGTGTAATCGTATGGCCTTTGGCCTTACTAACGCGCCAGCCACGTTTCAGCGCCTTATGGAGCGCTGTATGGGCGAATTACATCTCAAGGAGTGTCTAATATATCTTGATGATATCATCATTTTCTCCGACACCATTGATTGCCACTTCAGGCGGTTCGAAGCTATGTTTCAGCGTTTAGAACAGGCAGGTCTTAGGCTGAATGGCTCCAAGTGTAATTTCTTAGGACACAGGTACAATACCTCGGTCACATGGTCAGCTGTAATGGTGTTGAAACTGACTCTGAAAAAATCAAGGTTTTACAAGAATGGCCAGTCCCTACATGTATTAAAAAGCTTAGGAGTTTTCTCGGATTTGCCGGCTATTATCGGCGGTTTATCCAGGAATTTTCACAAATTGCCAAGCCCTTGAATGATTTGCTAGTTGGTCATCCGACTAACAAACGGACAAAGAGTACCAGAGCACCTGTGAAGTGATCTTGGAATGAAATGCACCAGACAGCATTGATGGCCTTGATTGAGAAACTCACTACTCCCCCAGTATTAGCTTATGCCGATTACAGCAAACCCTTTATCTTGAATGTAGATGCGAGTACCAATGGCCTCGGAGCGGTTTTATACCAGAAACACGACGACCAGGAGCGTGTTGTCAGCTATGCAAGTAGGGGTTTAAGACGTAATGAGAGAAATTACCCCGCTCATAAATTGGAGTTTCTTGCTCTGAAATGGGCAGTGTGTGACAAATTTCATGATTATCTGTATGGTAACACTGTTCATGTCCGCACTGATAATAACCCCCTTACTTATGCATTTACCACTGCAAAGTTGGATGCCATGAGCCATCAGTGTTTAGCTGCTTTGTCATCTTACAACATCCAAATTCATTATCGCTCTGGTAAGCAAAACGTGGATGCTGACGCTCTCTCTAGACTCCCTGCAAATGATCGGGAAAACCTGCTTTTTTCGGATGCAGTTAAAGCTCTCTTGCAAGCCCGGTCTACTGAGCAGGAAAAATTCCCAGCTGTTGAGTGTGTTTCTTTAACACAACAGGTTCTAAACGACAACCCAGATAGCATTACAATTGGAACCGATTTCAAGTTAGTGGATTGGCCAGAGGAGCAAGCCAAAGATCTTTTCCTGAAAAATGGTATTCTTTACCGAAAAGGTTCTTTGAGCGGGTTTCCTGTCGAACAAATCGTTCTTCCTGAGTCATTTTATGATATGGTGTTCAAGGGACTCCATGAGGAAGTAGGTCATCAAGGTCGAGACCGAACTACTTATTTGATCAAATCGCGTTTCTTTTGGCCTTAGTTGGATCAGTTTGTTGAACATCGAGTGCGCCATTGTCCTCGTTGTATACGTCGCAAAACCTTGGATAAGACGGCTGCTAAGTTGGTTCCTGTGCAGTCCAGTTATCCCATGGAACTCGTGTGCATGGATTTTCTTTCCCTTGAGATGTCTAGTGGCGGTTTTGAAAACATTCTTATCATTACTGATCACTTCACACGTTTCCTTCAAAGAATCAAACGGCTCACACTACCGCCAAACTTCTTTTTGAATCCTTTGTCTGTCATTACGGCTTCCCCAGTAGGCTCCATAGTGATCAGGGAAATATTTCGAAAGTCAAGTGATTCAAGAGCTATGTGCTCTGGCTGGAGTTGAAAAAACGAGGACGACGCCCTACCATCCACGGGTAAACGGCATGCCCGAAAAGTTTAATGAGACCCTCCTCAATATGTTGGGCACTCTAGAGGAGGAGAAGAAGACCAACTGGAAAGCCCATGTTCCTGTCATGGTTCATGCCTATAATTCTACTAGGCATGACGCCACCGGTTTCACTCCGCATTATCTGATGTTCGGGCGCCATCCTCGCCTTGCTATTGATGCCGCCATGGGCATCAAACCAGTTAAGGACGGACGCCCGAAAGATAAGTCAGGATACGTAGATGGCCTGAGGTCCCGCCTCAAATTTTGCTTACCAAGTAGCAGCCAGAGAAGCCAGTAAACAGGGCCGACGTCATAAGAAAAGATATGACCTCAGAGTCAGAGAAGCGAAAGTTGAAATTGGGGATAGGGTCCTTGTGAGAAATGTTGGAATAAGGGGTAAGAATAAACTCGCAGACCGCTAGGAGAAAGATGTTTGTTTGGTCATAGATCAACCCAATCCCGAGCTTCCCATTTATAGCGTTAAGCGGGAGCACGGTAGGAGTAAGCCAAAACTCCTCCACCGTAATCTTCTCCTTCCATTCATGGGTATTCCACTACAAGAGCCTATCCAGAAATCACCAGACAGTGCATTAACTTCTTATGATCTTTCTCTTTCAGACAGTAAACAGGATTCACCTGCGTCTTCCGATGCTTCTCCTCCCTCAGACCGTATCCAGAAATTGCCGAAATATGTCATTTCTGCACGCAGGTCCCAGCGTTTGAATCCAGAGACGGTAACATTTCAACCCAGAACTAGGGCTAAACCCAAATGGATGACTGATGGCACTGGGAGTTAGGGTAAAAGTTGGGTACCCAATTAATCAGTTGTGACGTTTGTCGTTCAGTTGTTGTTTTTATTTTTACTTGTATAGTATAGTTAAAAATGATTGCGAGTTGAATACAGTTGACAAATTTTGAATGAGTATTATCTTATTTGTCTTATTGCATCCTCGATGATACTAATGTGTAATAGCAATGTGCATTACATAAAATGCCTTATTGTGCAAACAGTTTAAGACTGTAGATTATTGTAATTTTATATAGGTTGAGCTCACCTATATTGATTTATGCTTAATAGCACTTTCCGGGTTTGCGCACCCAGTGTGCCGATGTTGCGGAACTAAGTTGTTGGAAAGTAGCTTGACTATCCTTATACGTTAAAGCTAGTGTTGGCGTATGTTATTACGCTGTAGTTTTCGTTAGCTTATAGGTCTATGTTTTACAACTTTAACCTTAATATCCCGTAATGCTGTAAGTTACAATTCCTCAGAGGATGTTCTTTTTAATGTCGGGACGACATTTCCCGCAGAGGGGGAGTATGTTACAGGGTAAAACCTGCAGTTTATTTATTTGTATATTATTATGTATTGTATGGTATGGTAGTGTTCGCGCTATGTGTTGTCTGTATCGTCAGTATTCGTTATATGCTGTGTCTGTATTGTCACAATTCGTCCTTTTCATAATTCTCATAGACCCATGCATAGCTCAATTTTATTCATATTTTACTAACCTGTGTGACGGGCCTCAATAATTTAACTTTCCCGCTCTACACCTGCACGCATGCGCATTTCACAATTAGAAATCTATGAAGGCTAGCGCCTTGTTTTTCTTCTTGGTTTTACCAATATTATATTGTGATTTTGCGTGCCTTTACAGGAAAATTGTTATTTGTTTCATTTCTCATTCATTATGTTCATTATACATTCATTATGCATTCATTATGCATTTATTTCAAATTGTCCTGTTGTTGTATTTTGTCTTGATATTGGCATTTCACAATAAGAAATCTATGAAGGCTAGCGCCTTGTTTTTCTTCTTGGTTTTACCAGAATTGTATTGTGATATTGCGTGCCTTTACAGGCCAGACGCTCAGCGATTCGTGCGCATTCCGAAAGGCAGAACCCACGGGACTGCAACACACGTACGGAGCGCCAACGTTGAGCCTTTTTCACTTTTTAGACATAACAAATTTAAGATTTTGAACACTTGATGATGCGTCTTTTCATCAGGGCATTCGCTTGGCTTGAAATTTTAAGTCTCGTTAAAATTCGGTCTATCCGAATCGAGAATAGGAACACATATAGCTGTCAGCCACAAATATTAAAATTTGAACATCTGCAAGACAATGTCATATACAAGTAATGTAAAATTTATAAAAAAAAACACGACACAAGACAACACACAGAAAAGCCAACAGTTACCGCCTTGGAACAACCGGGCGACAAAAAGACTGAGTGGGGAGCTTAAGGTTCTGGGCCTGTCATGGTGACCTTCCACAATCCTTATAATGATACTGTTTCTTGAATCTGTACGATAAAACACATCGTACGGTGATTTTTTTAAGGAAATTTACCGTTTGTAACTCAAGTAATGTGCATTTTTATGAAGTGATCCTTGATTTTCAAAAACACCGTAAATTGTGCTGGAACAAAAAATGAAAAAGTACCATTTTTTCAAATTCTACTGTTCTATATTAAAATTTTAACCAATTTTCCTGTTACACAATCATGTCATGATAAATCAGAACAAGAAGATCACACTTTGGACAAATACTTATAAAAATACAGAACTTTGCATACATGTACCCCCGAGCAAAAATCCGAGTTTTTTTGGTGTGTTTAAAAATTTACTCTATCTATAAAATCAAATATCTCAAGTTTGAAGATAGTTAGACACATACAACTAGTTTTAAAATCTTCTGCAATATGAACTGCCTATAATATGAGATTTTAAAGGCATTTTACCGTTCCTAGTAAAATTTATAAGAATTTGTATAGGTTACTATAATGAAACTGCAAGATAATTTATAGCGAAATATAACGTCAAAATGGTCAATTACAGATTATACTCCTTTATAAAAGAAATCACCTACAGTTGGTATTGGAGATGGAAATATGTTTGTAAAACTCTGCATTATTACATGAAAACCTTCTCTTTACTGATGTTGGCTGGCTTGAGGGAAATATTTGATATTAACCACTTCACACGTTTTTCGTAAAAAAAAAATCCGACAGTTTAGGAATAACTGTGTCAAGCACTCTTTTGGTATTAGTGACACTTGGTTGTCCCTCACAATTTTGACCCCTGAACACATTTAAAAGTCCATCCTGGCCATCCCGAGAAAATATCAGACGAAGGTGAGCGAGCGTCAAACCATGTCGCTAACTCTCGCGGTTATCATGCGAAGGCAAATTTAAATCGCAAACACAAGATGAAACAGTGCATTTTTCACCTGTACACAGAAAACCAACACAATAGTTATGATCCCCTTTAACTTTACATGACTTTGTTGTCGGTAAACCATTATTTTTACTATATCGCCGTCGACGATCACGCTGTCGAGCTCCCGGTTCCCTCATTTTTGAGAAATGGGTAACCCAATGACGTCATGGAAAATCCATATTACGTGGTGAAAAACTACAACAAATAGCAAATACGAAACTTTACGACGAATGCCATTCAAATAAGCCCGATCATACCGAGTGCCGATGTTTACCGAAGTTAGTTACAGGTCCAGAACCTTAAACAGGGTTTGTGGTAAGCTCCAATCTCGACAGTCTTCTGTTTTCATTCCTGTTAAATAGAAATCAGTTTCTACTTAGTTTTCTCAAAGTCGTGTATCTCGGTCTCGGGTTAGCAGAGGAAATACTGAATAAACCTTCATATACATGAACGATTGATTCCTCAGTTGGACTGATGTCAGAAGACGACAATCTGCAAGGTTGCCCGACTACTGACGCCAACGAACCTTAAATCATCTTCGTTGGTGCCCTCTGCTTGTTAATATTGGGGTTCATGGTCATCTCTGTCTGTCAGATGGCTGTCGAGATCTTTAGAGTTTGTCAAGCTATGGATTCATCTGGAAAGAAATTTCTAGCCGGTATATATCACTTGAAGGAGCCGTTGCCGAGCTGTTAAAGTGGCCGATAACTTATCAGCCTTTCACCGCGACGGTTGAAGTCCCGGTTGGGGCGAAAACTTTCATGCGTTTTTCAGATAACCTGCGGTGCACCAGTCTTTTTCACAACCTTTGTTGTTGTTTTTTTTGTTGTTGTTTTTTTTTGGTTTGCATTACTGACCTAGTGATCGATATGTCCACAGTCATCAATACATCTATACATCTCTACCAGTCTGAATGACTTGTTACACTACATTTCCCGATTATGAGGAGATTATTTCGAGGAAACATACTTGTTCTGCATACTCATTAGATAAATTATGCCTTTATGCAAGAAGACAACTATTGCCGTTTCATATAACTTGTTCTGTCAGCTGTTGACAGCAAATGATACAGGAAAAACACTTTGAACGAGAAAAAAAAAAACACTAACAACAATAGACCGCCAGCTAAGAAACTAAAAAAATCGAGTTATCATGGAATGATTTAAAGTAAACATTATTTGCATACCTTTTGTCACTTACATGGTAAACCTTTACCGCCCAAACAGCGCTTTGCAGCGCTTTGGTTAACCACAGAAGCGGGTTACGACTGCGTGTACACTGCGGGAGCAGTATCTTTAACTATCGCAGCTGGTTAGTACTGCATTGTATGCTGACACCATTTTGGCGCGGGATATTATCAAAAGCCCAGTTGTAAGCTGAGAGTAAATACACAACACATGTATCTTTAACTATAGCATCCGGTTAGTACAAGTAATGCGTGGTATGCTGGGCGCGGGACATGTATCAAAAGCGCAGTGGCTAGTTAAGACTAAAATACAATGGAGCTGTATCTTTAACTGCGGCATCTGGTTAGGTCTTGGTGTACACTATTTAGAGAGGACCTGGTGACCTCACTCTGGCTTCAGCACAAACCTAAGCATAGATTAGAGAGCTGATACGTATTTGTTTACCCTGTAACCTCTTATAAGCACGTTTGGACGGCCTCGCTACAGGATACGTGTTAGTTCCATCCGTAAATAAACAATACATATATAACATGAAACTAACCAATAGAAAGCGTAAATAACAAAGTCGACGATTAATTGCGTACTTATTTGCTATTGACAGAGAGGAAGTCACGCGCATGCTCCCCCGGGAAATTATAATTTCTGGAATGCTGGGGATACGTTCTGGCCTCTTTTTTATTTTTAATTAATTTGATTTAAATAGCTTATTCATTTAATGAATATTTTGTTTTGTTTTTAATTGTAAGGGGTCCCGCCAACGTGCGTAATACGCTTTTATATGCATATTTTACATAAACACACACACACGCGCGCGGGGACAAACATACACACACGCGCACACACGCGCACACACACGCACACACACGCACACACACGCGCGCGCGCGCACACACACGCACACACACGCACAAATCTATTAACCTGTGTGTGGTAGGCCAAGAGCAATAACACTAATAACAACATTCCTATCTTAAATATGTTTTGCTTGACGATAGCTTGCAATTGAGCAAAAAAGCAATCGTGATATGCATATAGGTAAGAACGAAGAACGATACATGCACCGATGAGCACATGAAACTTACCACATAACACTGAAATATGCCAGGTTGTTGAGGGATTTAGGATGATATGATATACAGGGGCGGATCCAGAAAATTTTGTTAGTGTGGATATGACCCAAGATGTATTCATTTATCGCAGTAAATAATATACGTTACGTTTTTGTGTTTTCACAACTCTACTCTTGTACCTGGTTTGTATTGGGGGGGGGGGGGGGGGGGGGGGGGGGGTCGGTAATTGGGATTTCTGCTAAAAAAAGCACCGACGTCAGAGCGGATGATCTGAATGATGGTATGTGTTATCAAATATTTAAGTGGTAAAACGGTTTTCCTAGTTTAAAAATAGCTAACTGTGCAGCGTGGCTCAGATAGAAAATACATGTGCGTATTTGTTATGACTAGTGTGGTCTTATGTTTCACTTTTTCACATCATTAAACAGCATTTCGCGCAATCTGTTTAGGTAACAGTTATTATTTTGTTGCTGTTGTTGTTGTTGTTGTTTTTGTTGTTGTTTTTGTTGTTTTCGCTAAACATCTTTGTCTAAACTGTCTGATGCCGCCTTTTAAGCTGATTTATTCAGGGAAGTGATGTTTGTTTATTTTCGTTGTTTTGTTGCTGTTGATGTTGATGGAGGTGGTGGTTGTAGTGATGATGATGGTGATGGTGGTGCTGATGATGACGATGATGGTGGTGGTGATGATGAGGATGGCGGTGGTGATGATGATGATGGTGGTGATGAGGATGATGATGGTGGTGGTTTTGGTGCTGATGATGAGTGTGGTGGTGTTGGTGATGATGACGATGATGGTGTTAGTGCTGATGATGAGGGTGGTGGTGGTGATGATGATGGTGGTGGTGGTGGTGATGATGATGATGATGGTGGTGATGCTGAAGATAGGGGTGGTGGTAGTTATCTGCTGCTTTATTATAGGGTAGTTTAAATCTATTTAAATCAAAATATACATGTACAAACAATACTCAAAAAGTTAATTTTAAAATATATATAACTATTAAATCGGATGGGATAGGATTAGCCGGCATTTTTGCCGATACTGTGCAGCGGCATTTCTATCATATCTGGGAATCGTTTCTAATTCGACCTACAAAAATATACGATCGGACACATCCGAATTGTATGTTAGGAGTTGTATTTTAAGACGGGAAATTCAATCCGCAATGTCACCTGTCTGTTTAAGGACAAAATGGAAGTAAATTGAGATCGCTGCATAGTTTTGAGAATGTGAGGCGGTTATATCACGTGTAAGGCAGGAAGTTGTAAATTCATCTATTCACACTGTTTATTGTACGTTTGTATAAACCAAGGTCACGGAGTTTGTTATCACTGACCTCATCACCCCATGTTTTCTTCGTTCGTGAACCAAATAATCACACATCGGCCTGCCACATGTAAATATAGCATGGTTTATGAAGAAGGCGATGTAGGGTAGGTTGTATGGCCGTAGTGCGTGCTAGCCTGTTGCTTTTGGCTTAAGATTGTTCGCTGTCGGATGATACATACATACATACACACACGAAGATGGCTTTCATACTATGCTGTCAACTCATTAGGGAGTTATTAGAGTTCGTCTGACGACGCTTTTCTAAACTTGCGGATTGGATAATGTAACAGGTAGGAATAAGGATACATGTGCACTTTATACTTATTTTTTATACAACAGGTAGAAATAAAGATACATGTACACTTTATACTTACTTTTTGTATAACAGGTAGGAATAAAGATACATGTAGCCCGTTAGACTTGAATACTTAATTTTCGTGATTACTTTTAGTGTATTGTTCTTCTGTGCTGAAAAGCGGCGCCATCTATGGAATACATCATAAATTTGTCAATGAGCTGTTGCTTTCGTAATAAGGTCAAATGTAACTTCTCGGCGGGATCCGAACAAACCTTTCTTTTCATTCGCATCCTCATCGGCTCTTTCCGTACACGTTCGGTAATGGTATAGATACACCGACTTTCCCGGTACGTGCTTCGGTCTTCCTACATCGTTAAATAGCTCCTGCCTATTTATAGAAAGTGAGGTTGCCACTTAAAAATAATGTAGTTGTAAAATCAAAATGTCTTATTTTGAACAATGCTTTGAATATCGACATCGTGATACAGTTAAGCTCGTGTTGTACCTCAAATTAGGTCTGCAACACACGAATTGGTACTGTAAAGTCCGCGCGGTTTCTAAACATAGCATAGCATTCGTATTCGTATAATCTTTCTTCTCTCTCTCTCTCTCTCTCTCTCTCTCTCTGCCTCTCTCTCTGTCTCTCTCTCTTTCTCCCCCTCTCTCTCTGTCTCTCTCTGTCTCTGTCTGTATGTGTGTCTGTCTGTCTCCCTCTCTCTCCCCTCCTCCTCCCTCTCTCTCCCTCAATCCCTCTCCCTTACCCCTCTCTCTCTCCCTCTCTCCATCTCTCTTCCTCAATCCACCTCCCTCACTCCCCCTTTCTCCACCCCCCCCTATCTCCCTCTTTCTTTTTCTGTCTACAAGAAATAGCCGGGTTATAATATGATAGCGGTAGTTATAATGACAGACTTCGTACCACTTCATCTTCTTACTACGACTACAACGTACCGATGTTGGTAACTTCTAACCATTAGGATAAAGCAAACATCTTTTCAGCTCACTTAAACACAAGTAATAATCATGAGTTTTCTATTCCTTAGATGTCCATTTGTCAGAAAATTATTTAATTGTTTCAAATATAAATTGGACACCCTATAAAGCTGGTATCCGACACTTTGCTCATATCAAGTACATATACCAATATAGAATCACTGATTTTTGGGGAATTTGTGCATATTTTTCATAAACCCATACCTGAATCTTAATAAATACGATTCTGATCTGAATATTTAGACAGAACTAATCGCGAAAAAAAAATCCCTCTGAATGTGTATTCTTTCCAACAGTATAAAAATCTAGATATCGCTTAAAATAGATATCGACGTCAGAGCGGATTACCCTGATGACTACACAACGTGGTCTCAAGCGTAAGTCGCCACGTGCTTTTCTAAGTTTAAAAATAGCTATCTCTGCAGCATGGCTCGGAGAGGAAATACCTGTTTACAATGACGAGTGGCGATGTTTGCTTGTCTGTTCAAACAGATCTAGGACACCAATGAACAGCATATTTTTTCATGTAACCATGATTTATTTGGCTTATTTGAGAAAATAAATTTTCGTTTAAACTGTCGGATGCCACTTTTAATGCATTTCTTAGTTGGGGTATGTTGCAGAAGATATTTACATACGTAGATACATGTACATGATGTGTTTTTTTCAAGCTTTGATTTGCAACACATGAGAGAGCAAATTAATTTTGATCTACTGAAGCTTTGTTACACTATCAGTGTCGCCCATTATTGAGCGGAAGTGTCGCCGTTTTGTTCCTTATACAACAGCTCACCTCTCACCGCGTGGCTCCAAGTCCTAGTCGTGGCCCGGACTTAATGCTGAAAGGCCTTCAAGCTCTGTGGTTCTACCCAGACATTTGTGTGAGGTGTGCCTCCACCAACATAGATTGATGTCGCTACAGTAATGTCTGGGTAGAACCTGGTGGGTAGGCACACTGAAATTTCCAACATTTATTCATTTTCCCGAACTGGACTCGAACAGTTTGCAGACAGGGATGGATCCAGTGGGGGATGCATCTCCACCTCACCAATCAGGTAAAAGAATAGAGTTGTGAAAACACATACATGTAAGCTTGAAAAAAAATATTAAGTTTTTAAAGTAGATTTTGTCTGTTGACTGCTTAGGTCGAAGTTAGGGTCCCTTACTGTATATATATATATATCTAGTATTAAAGATGGTGTCCGACAGTTTACCCTTATTAAATACACGTACCAATATCTATCCATCGCTTTGGGGAATCTGGTCATACTTTTTGCATAAACCCATACTTTAGCCGTTATATTGACGATTATAAACACTAACTTTATTGTTAGACTGTACAAATCGCGCAAAAAGTTATTCTAAAGGTTCCGTCTTTCCAACTCTATAAAAAGAGCGTTAGTGGTCTCTGCTAAAAATAGATATCGACGTCAGAGTGGATTACCCGAATGACTATGAAAAAGTAAGTGGTCACGTGGTTTTCTACGTTTAAAATAGCTATCTTTGCAGCGTGTCTTGGATAGGAAACACCTTTTTGGAATGTCGTTTGGCGATTTATCCATGACTGTTCACACAGATCTTTACCATCAACGAACGGCATTTTGCAAGACCTTTTCAGGTACTAATGACTTATTTGGTTATTTGCGGAAAAGAAATTGACCAAACTGTCTGATACCAGCTTTAACTGCAATGAAATTGAATGGATCTTGATTGTTACCACCTTTTTGTTGACTATCCAATTCTCCTCTCTAATAAAGAAATATGATAAAGTTGTTGCAGCATATGCTAAACCATCGTGGCAGATGATAAACGTAGAATCGTTGACATATCATCTAAAAGTGGGGAAAAAAGCTTTGTGTGGCAATTTGGTTTTGCTCTTTTTGTTTAATGACTGAGCACAGATTTTTTCTTACTTTTACATTTACCTTCCATGTGAATACCTTTATCCCCTGTCCTTTCAAATTAATTTAAATAGCCCCAGTGTAAAGTTCACACACGATAGACAAGTCTTCAGTAGTGAATCAATTAAAACAGTAAAAACTTCCGAATGGAAAACAATTTTCACCTAAAGGTAAAATATTTAAGCGTAAAAAGATCCCGACTGGAATACACCTCAAGATATGTTAGAACACTTTTGCATTAACCATATAATAGGTTTAGGATAGAGCATATCTTACATAACTTAAGTGTTTTTATACAATTTGATCAAAATATTTTTTTACAATATAATCATAAACAAAAACACATAAGTAAAATAATTTGTTTCTATAAATTCAAGTTCCTATTTTCTTTCTTGACCAGTTGAAAGATCCTTACAATTTAGGAATATATAAAAGCCACAATTACTTCACAGAAAAAAATCGTAAATAAATATACATTGGGGCCTGATTACATTAAGAGGCAAAAGTCTATTTACAAAAATGCTAATTAAATATATATTTTTTTGGTAAATATTAACTACATGTTACTTTATAATAGCTGCAAGAAAACATTGTTTTGTAATAATGTAATACTGTAAGGTTAAAATAGTCTTGCACTTTACCTGTTTAACAAGAATCAGTTTTAGAAGTCATCTTTTAAATGTTAGCTGACAATTTTATTTGCCATCTTTATTTGATTGTATTTGAATAGCATCGACAAAGTGTTTGGAATAATATTCTGTTTACTCAACCTCGTTTTTTTCACATCGATTACACTTTATATAAAAGCTTGCCAAAGTTTTTTTTTTAATTTAATATCATATACTGCATCCGATCAACCCGAACGATAAATACTTCTGTTGAAACCTTTTCGCCTAGAGAATTTCAATGCATTTATTTACTTAAAATGACAAAATTGTTATACCTGGAATGATAACCTTAAAATTCAAAATAATCACAATAACCGAACCGCTTCAGTAGAACAGCGGGATTTCAGTGGAGCAAGATGTGAATATGCGCATGACGTGATAAAAAAAAAAGATCCCCACTAAAAAAAATTGTGGCTTTTTATTTCACACGGTTGGTGTGTGAATAATTAGAAAAGCATGCTGATTTCAAAGAAATAGTTTTAAGCCGACGATGCTTTGTCTATTTGTTTTACAATTAAAAGTGTTGTTTTTACAACTTCAATATTTAATAAGTGTGGATGACGTAAATGTATGTTTAAAAAGAAAGTGGCGCCCGCGGCAAAGCAGTTTCAGGCGCCGAACACGTTAAGTAGTCACTGCGTGGTATTCACGTCCAAGTCGTGACCAAATGTGTTAGGTTTTGCAGACGATCTGCGGTGCGCCGGTGGTTCTACCGTTGTCTGAGATCCTCCGACGCCTTTAACAGCTGGACATCGTTGTAATGACCGAACTTCTGTCAGTCTCTGTGATGTATTTAAAATCAAACAACGCTAGCAAGTGAAATTTAAACTGTAATATTGTGTTTTAGGTAATTATTGATGTAGCCTGACAAAGAACGGCATTCTGAAGTCACGTGACAATGTCGGCAACTTCCGTATACTCCGAGAGGTACCGAGCTCGTGCAGTGCTAGTGGCGGTGTACTGCGGTATCGTGATTGTATCAACGACGTTATATATGAACGGAATAATTTACGTCGCCGTGCTGCAACGTTACCCTGGCAACGAGGCCAAGACGTCAGTTATTGGATCTCTCAACTCGGGCCTCATGTGTATTCTAAGTAAGCTTCATTTTATACCTTGTATTTGAAATTTTCTTTTCTTTGTTGTTGTTTGTTGTTTTGTTTTTGTTGTTGTTTGTGTTGTTTTTGTTTTGTTTTTGTTGTTTTCTTTCATAGAAAAATCGTATGGAATTTGTCTAGGTTTGTAACTCTGAGTAGAATATAGCTTGTCTACACTTGTCTGTTATTATCAAAAATGTACACGTATTTTATGATGAGTTAGATTTTGTCTTTGTTATTCCGCCTGACGTGTATTATGTATCTCTTTGTTTGTTGTTCAGAGTATTGTTTTTGTTATTCTTTTTGTGTATTTTATTAAAAAACTTGCCTCGTACGCCACATCAGCTTCTAAGATGTTTTTAAAACTGCATTTAGGCTTTTCGAGGCCAACTTTAAAGGCTAAATCTGAAGTGACAACAGTTCATTATGACCCGTGTGTTTAATGCCCACTCCCGACAGGTCAGTTGCCTAACTTTAAATTAGGCCATCCTTTAGTTGTTGTATTAACAAGCTTGATGTTGGTCTAAAATTGTAAATATTGTAAGGTGTCACACTCGAAAAGCAATTACTTATCCGTAGATAGGGACTGAACTGTAAATTGTCTAAGTGTATTTAATTGTTGTTGGGGTGGGGGTGGGTGAATTTTCAAGGGCATCTCGCGTTACAGTGCTTTTGTCTGTGCGAGCGTGCATGCGCACGCGTGTGTGTGTTCGTGCGTGCGTGTGTTTTATTAAAATTCCATTGCATTAATGTTTCTGTTAACAATTATGGTATCCATGATAAGAAAAGCATATGGAATTCGAGTCATCGCGTACTTTCAGCGTACTCTTTGACTTCGTCGTATACTCTGGTCTTAGGCAATGAAAGTATGTATATAGGACTAATCAGTCCTTATATTTCATATAATGAACGCTCTGAAACTTGTCTGCAACTCTGCCTGCCCCACTATTGTTATTTTGACAGTTTTTACCTTTAACTTTGATTGGCTAAACCGGTTAACTGCCTGCCCCACTATTGTCATTGTTAATGTTAATGACTTGATATTCTAGGAACATTTTATGCTAGTTTATGTTATGCTAATTTATGCTATGCTAGTTATCCTCTTATAATAGTAATATTTATAATAGTAATGCTATACTATGCTGTGTTATGCTTTGCTATGCCATGTCATGTCATGTTATTTTAGTTTTATATGATATATAAATCCCCAGGTCCTCTGGTCAGTATCGTGATGGACATGTTCAGCTGTCGCGTTGCCATGGTAACAGGGGCGTGTCTAGTGTCGTTGTCGTTTTTCCTAAGCGCCTTCGTCAATGACCTTGACCTTCTCATCTTGACATATGGACTTATGGCAGGTTGGTACAAACATATCGCTAGGATGAATCGAAGATTTTACGGACGGCTTTGTAAATTGTTTGTATGTGATCTGGTTGACCTAAGAAGACTTCTCAATTTCGTTTGCAAATATATTTTTAAAGCCTTAACATGTAAAGCATAAACTTCTAAGAGATCACTTAGACCAAAAGCACAACCACCATATTCATTCTAATCCGAACACCTATTAATAATATTAAAACTATGACAGTTTACGTCCTATATCTGTATCCACAAAGACTAACATCGCGCCCCCCCCCCCCCCCCCCCCCCCCCCAGTTATTTAAACGTTATATTATTTGTTAAGCCAGTGAGCTGTTTGTATGTGATCTCGTTGTCCTAATAAATCTTCTCAATAACGTTTGCAAACAGATTTCAACTAATGCAATATACCGTAAAGTGCCATTACAACACCCCGTGGCGTAGCTTTTTTCAAAGGCGGGTGATTATTACAGTCAGAAAAGTCCCAATTCAATTCCTGTCAATAGTGTTGTGTAAAATGCATAAAAAAACCTTTAATCCTATATACACTTCTTTTTAAATTGAATCAACCCTTGTCATATACTAGAAAGCACAGTGTTCACATCCTCACTGTTAACTTCGATCGATAATCAAGATATCTAAAAATGCTGTCGAGGTTATGAGGTGACGTCAAGTTTACCTGTATTAGAGAGAAAATGTACAGTGTTAGTTTTTAAACATGTAAATTTAAAAAGAAAATCTGTTATTTTTTTCGAGAGTGCATTTTTAAGGAACAATATGACGTTCATTTCTCTGTGAAAACCATGAAGCCTTTAAATGAAAATAATATAAAATATAAAGAAAATTCGTTACAATGGTTTGAGGTGTGTCCTTTTTTCTCTTATTTTTTGCGGGCTGTATGCAACATGTCCTTAGTTTTTTTACAAAAGTATTATGAGTATACTCTTCTGTTTATTTGTTTTGTACTAACATCTAAGTAGTCGTTTACTTGAAGTTCATAATTATATATTGCCATGTTGCCCTGTCATATTGATCTGCATGTTTCCTTTCTGTTAAACACTTGTTCTACAACCTGTCTAGAAATAGAGGTCATGCATATTGATAATATACTGACATGAAATTATTTATCCGAACGATTAACAATAAACGAAAAATCCGCTGTTGCTTATGCAATATCAATCTTTTAATTATGAAAAACAGCAGAAAATATTTACATTGTAATAATGTCAATTATTTGTTTGGATCCCATTTTCACCTCAAACAATCAAGTAAATTATTGTTACATTGATAGATCCTGCAAAATCCTTTTTATTGATGCTTGTCTTGTTTTGTTTTGTCTTATCAATACATGGCAACCACCAATTATGATCATTATAGCAACGCCCGGCTATTTTTGCGGAGGAAGACCCCAGACAACTGTCATGGTAGAAACTCCTTCGCCCCGAACGGGACTCGAACCCACGCGTTGGCAGTCATAGGAGCTACAAATCGACGACTCTACCACTACGCAACGGCTCCCCGTTTGTTGTTGTTGTTGTTGTTTGGGTTTGTGTGTGTGTTGTTTGTTTTTTTTGTTGTTTTTTTTTTTGTTGTTGTTGTTTGTTTGTGGTTTTTTTTGGTGTTGGGGGGGGGGGGGGTTACAGTTGTTTTTTTGTTGTTTTTGTTGTTGTTGTTTTTTATTGTTTTCATACACCTAGGTGAAATCTGAAGCATAACCCTACCCGTCATTACAGACACGTATTTTCTTTTCTGAGCCACGCTGCACAGTAAGCTATTTTTAATCTAAGAAAACCACGTGACCGCTTACTTTTGAAATCACGTTATAAGCCCATCCGGGTAGTTCACAATGACGTTGAAATCTGTTTTTATCAGAAATGTCCATTGTGGTCATTTATAGATTTGGAAGAATTAAACATTTAAAGCGATGTTGTCATGATTTGTACCTTCTAACACTCTAGGTAGTATCCAGATTATCCCCAAAGGCACAATATACTGTAATGTGTATTCTATAGGCGGCTACCACCTTTAAAACGTTATGTCTTATTAGATAACAATATTGATAAAGTACCTTTTTTAATGTTTCTACTTTGTGGAATATATTCCATAAAAACACCTATCTTAATATTTGATTGAAGAAAAATTAAAGTAGATAACATTGTTTGATTCATACCTACGTGATTGTCATTTATGCATGTTTAATGTGAATTTAAACAACCGCTTGTGCTAGTTTATGTCATGAGTCGAAGTGTAATTTATACAGGCTTATTGTCCCCGTAGAAAGTCAACAACCCTTATGATTCATGTTCTTGCTACTATTTAAGTTTTAAAGGCAATATATGAACTACATTCAGCGGACCTATATTCACAGTCACGTCCTTTGTAATATACGTGTACATACATAAATTAGGCTGAATTTGAAATATGCTTTACTACCGTTTGACTCTCATAATTAGGGTCGCTGGTTCGAAACCCTGTGTGTTGCACTTTTTTATCATCTTGTTTTTGATGTGTTTGTTTTTTCTTTGATTTCTTAAGATGAAAATGGCGATTGTTAACTGACCTTGCTAAATCACTAGGTGAATATTGGAACGGAACTAATTTGAGGCAGTCCTGCGAAGACGACCGTTATAATTAAAAACATGTACTTATCATCAAAAGGATAAGAAGAATACAATTAACAATGTACGTGCTTGGTGAATTTTAGCATAGGGTTATGTGGTATTTATTTTATCTTTTGAAAATAAGATTTTATTTTGCAACTTTTTTCATTAAATTATCTATAAAACTGAGACAGGCCTGTTTGTAAACTAGTAAGGTAGTATAAAGAAAATGAAAATTGCCCTTTAATTGTCAGGATATGGTTTTCAATTGTCCGTGGCAGGTTTTGTTTTAAATAGCAACATTATTCAAGATTTAATTGCTTGGTATGCCGTTTTCATTATTCTGTTTGTGTACGGTTGTTTAAACATTTAAATCAATTAACAAGGAAACATAAGACCAATGTTGATATTTTATTAGTCTGCTCGTTTCCTACCATTTTTTAAGTTATCTTCCTTGTGTAAAGGAAGAAGTGCGAATCTTGCGGCGCAATGCCTCACAGGCGTTAATTAAACTGTGACCAACTCGCTTCTATGACTTTCTTATGTGTGTGCTTGAGACAGGTTTAAGTTCGTATGTCACTGAGCTTTTAACCGATAGGTGGCAAAAATAGATTTATTTTACCCACACCCACCATATAGGCCTAATGTACACTTACAAGGGCTTTGGCGAAAATATTATTTTTGAGAAATGTTTTTAACGTTAACTGTAGTTACATTGTATCGAACGTTTACAATAAAATCGGAAATAAAAAGTCAGAAATGTAATAATACAAATCCAAACTCATACATTTTTTTCTCAATTCAGGCTACAATATTTCTTCATATAGTCATAATGACGATTTAGCGGGCATTTTTCAATAAAACTTTTTTTGTGTTTTTTTTGTTCAATATGCAAACCGGAATAAAATTTTACCCATTTCTGACTTAAAGTTTTATTGTAAAATCTAATATGCTCAGTTTTACTTCTCAGCAGATATGATAACAAGTCATTGAACGTGAAATCATGGTGTCTAGGTACATTAACAGTGGTGTCCGACGGTTTTGCTTATTTCGAATACATGTAACAATATGTAGGGCAATCGGTATAGCGTCGGCTCCAGGTATGGGAGGCCCCGGGTTCGATCCCGGGCCGCGACATACCAAAGTCGTTAAAAATAGTAGTGGTATAGCTCCCTTGCTAACGCTCAAGCAAATATAAGGGTAGTTCTACGACTTGTTGGTCCGGTGTCAGGATAATGAGACTGGTCGTAGTATCATGTCAGGTGTTCACGGCATGCTATATACAGTGAAGGCAGCACTATATCTGCTTCAAGTGGACACCGTCTCCAGATAACTGAAATACTGTTGGTGGGACGATAAACCCAATAAACAAATAAACAAATCCCAAAGTGCTTTTAAATCTATAAATAAGCAAGTTTGGGATTTCTGCTGAAAACAGACATCGACGTCGGAGCAGATAACCCAGACGATAATATCACGTGATCTTAAAAGTAAAGGGTCACGAGTGTTATACTAAGTAAAAAATAGCTTAATACATCGTGGCTCAGATAGGATATACACGTTTGTAATGACGACTTTGGTGTTATTCTTCACTTTTCACAAAAATTTAGGACATCAATAAACACCATTTTGCTTTTTGTAAAAATAATTTATGTTTGTTGTTTGAGGAAACAAAATATGTCAAAACATTCATATGGGGTGAAAAGTAATGCGCACGATTGTTCTCGAAAATAAGTGTCTTTATTTTTTGTGAAGCATCTTGGACATGATTAATTGCAAGATTATTTTGTTTCAGGTATAGGAAACGCATGCATAGGTACACCATACGTCGTCATGCTAGGGTACTATTTTCAGGAGCGGAGGAATCTAGTGATCGCGATGTCTGTGGCCGTTATAGGCGTAGGAATGTTTGTGTCGTCTCCATTGGCACTATTTTTTCTAGACGTGTACGGTCTTCAAGGAACATTTTTAATTCTTAGCGGTTTTACATCGCATTTATTTATAGTCTCATCAATATGTAAACCATCAATAACAGAATTGAAATTACTACGAAGTCGTGCATGGACGGAAATGAAAACAGGTGATCAAAGTATTAAGAAGACTTTATCGAATAAATTGTCAAGTTTGTTCGCCAACCTTCTGAACAAAAACATCGTCACCAACGTACCCTTTGTATTCTTCCTCTTCAGCACAATCACTTGGAACCTTATGTTAGGTATCTGCCTGCTTCATCTACCTAACTATCTCTCATTGCTGGGAGCTGACTCTTTCAAAATAACCGTCGTTATGACGTCATTTGGTGTCTCTAATACGATTGGTAGATTCTTATCAAGTTTATCAATGAGCGTAAAAAGGGTCAACAGCCTAATTGTGCATGTAACGACACTGGCTTGCTGCGGGCTTGTTACGCTTTGTTTTCCGGTCTACAGCCGCCATGTTGGAGCGGATGTAGCTTTTTCGTGTCTTGTGGGTCTGTGTACAGGTGCTCCAAACTCGCTCATGACGCCAATTACTCTAGACATGGTAGGACTGGAATTTCTCTCAGCTGCCCATGGCATTGAGAACATGTTTGCAGGAGTGGGTCTGCTTCTCGGTCCGCCAACTGCAGGTAATCCAACTCTGACTAAAGTAGCATAAACACCATTTTAAATAAACGTTTTGCTAAAGTTTTGGAAAAAAAAATGTACTTCTCGGTCCATCAACTGCATGTTATCCAACTTTAAGTTGGTTGTTTGTTTGCTCTTACATCGTACCGACAGAGTTATGGCCATATTGGCGACTTCTAGCTTATTGCTGGTAGAGAAATAAAGATATGTCTGGGTAGAACCACCGACGCACCGCAGGTTAGCTGGAAAACCCTCCTCACATGAATATTCTTGCCCCGAACGGTACTCGAACCAAAGTGGTGAGGGGCTGAGGAGTTACAATACAGCAGCTCTTACCGCCCGGTCACGAACACCCTGTTAACGTTAAACGTAAATAAAGTTGACTTAAAGGAGGTATCTGACAGTTTGCCTATATTTTATTTAAATCATACTTGTCACGACATTTACATACCTTTTTGGAAGATCGTACGGTATATTTCCATGAACTTGTTATGCGATAATGTTTATCGTATATATGTTTTAGGTTTATTGCTCTCGAAGACCGGAACTTATACAAGCAGTTTTATATTCGGCGGTATGTTTTGTAAAATTACATCATCTACAATTATTGTCAAATATGTAAAATTTGTTGTCTTTTTTGTAAAAAAACTGAACAAAATAGTGAAAAAGGATCCTAAACACAAACACTCTTAACTAGTGTTAAGCCATTTAATGCTTTACAGGGGGTTGAACAAGCAACATGTGGTATCAGTGCCAAGCTTCACAGAGGGTGTATGCCATTTGCCGTCGTTTTTTTAAATCCTTGTAACAAAACATAATCGCGGAATTTATTTTACACAAATTTACAGCTGTTGCACTTTTTGACTTCAGGAATATTGTTCCTAACGTAGTTTACTTTTTATCAGTGGACTTTTCCCCGCTAGTAACGCAGTAAAGCTGAAAAAGGTAACTTCTTGAACAGTTATTTTCACAATAAGTGTTGAGGTATTTCAAATAAAGTTAAGTTAAAACTTATTCGGAACACTCCGGATAATTCACGAATCATCTCTCCGCTATATGTGGGTGGTCGGAACACATCGGCCATATTCCTAGGTGAAACTACCTTTCTGGCAGATCATCCGTAATTTCTCGACTATTTCCGGAATCTCCGTCTCGGAGTGTTGCTGTTGCTGACGAATGTACATGTAAAAAAAAGCGTAGATGACTACAAGGAATCTGTCAAACGACCCACTGTTTTTGTTTGAATAACTTTTGAACATATTCGTTTTAATTCTCCACGAGAACTTCATTTTAAGCGTAATCTTTTCTGGTGAACAAAATATCTCGATTCTGTTAAGTATCCTTGCACCAGATACATCTGAAGAATGATCGTCCCGAAGGCTGAATGAATTAATTAATTAGTTCCGACTGAAGTTAAACCAACAATACATATAGGCCTATACGGCGCACAAGTAACATTTGTCTGAATGTGAAGTGTTTTATTCTGACCTTTCACACTTGAAGTTCTCGGTTCTTATCACAAATTATGTTATTTATTATCTTGTTTCTGTTTTATAAGAATAACGATTTGTTTTCAAATGTATTTTATTTTATTTCACACAATAACAGTTATCTATTATCTTTATTTTTTTAAAGAGACAACATAGTGATAGACATGGCTGTTATGCAATACTTAATTTATTCATTTCAGGAACAATCCTTATTTTGGGAAGCATTCTTGGTCTTGTCTCATCTTTTATTCTTCGTCGACAACGGTCAACAGTCCATTTGCCGGAGCTCGTAACTACGAAGATTGCCGAAGACACAATCGCCGATCTTCGGCAAATATCGGAAATGAACGTAAAATCCAGTTTTGGAGATGTTTTAATTGAAGATGTCAATCAGAATGACAAAGGTGAAATTTTCAATGAAGAAAATGAAAGTTCCCCATGTATTAGTGGAAATCATACCACTTGACAATCATGAAGCAATTTCCTTTTAAGGATTTGTTTTTAAATTAGTAATGTGGTATATAGAAAATGAAAATTGCCTTTTAATTGTCCCTCTTACATGATACAATTTGCAAATAACCTTGGCAGTGTTTTTTTTTTAGTGGCAGCATTATTCAAGATTTAATTGTTTTTTTTTACGTCGTGTTCATATTTATGTTTAATGTTTGTATGAGGTTGTTTTCCACTAACATCAGTTAACAAGGAAACACGTGACCAATGTTGATATTTTCTTTATTTGTTTTGTTCTTTTTTTTTCCATTTTTATGTTTATTATCTCCCATTGGTAAAGGAAAATTTGCGAATCGTGTGGCTCAATGTGTCATAGGCGTTCTGTAAATTGTGACCAAATCACTTCTATGATTTTCTTATTTGTGTTGTTTTGTTGTTGTTTTTGTGTGTGTTTTTCTTGTTGTTTGAGTGTTTTTTGTTGCTAATGTAGATTTGTTTTGTTTTTTTTACCTGAAGTGCTGTTAATTTTTTTTTAATCATTATTCGTGGTCATATAAATGATGCTGTGCTGTATTATTTAATGTTCTTATACTAATTGTTGTTGTTGTAGTTTTTGTGCATGACTTTAACTATTTTGTGCAGCAGCATTAATTGTTATACTTTTGTTATGCATTGAAATATAAATGGCAAAGGAGCAGATCACAGATTAAAAACCTATAAATTCTGTGTTGTGTTACTTTAAAGGTGCTATCCGACAGTTTGGTCCAAATATTATTTCGCAAATAACCAAGTAAGTCAATGTTATCGAAAAGGGTCCTGTAAAATGCTGTTCATTGATGCCCTAGATCTGTGTAAAAAGTAAAGCATAAATCTACACTCGCATGTAGGTGTTTCCTATCCGAGCCACGCTGCAGAGACAGCTATTTTTAAGCAATGAAAAACACGTAACAGCAGGCAATCCCGGTAGTCAGCGATGACGTCGGTATCTATTTTTATCAGAAATCACTTTCGTGCTTATTTATCGATTTGGTAAGAATGGACATTTAGAGTGATCTTTTCTCATTTAGTACTATCTTACAGTAAAGCTAGTGTTCATAATCGACTTTACTAAGACTAAATTATGAGTTTATGCAGAAATTATGCACAACTTCCCCGAAACCATGGGGAAATATTGTTACATGCATTTATAAATGCATTTATAAATAAACAGATAAACTGTCGGATACCCCCTATAAACAACCAAGGTTCGATAATCATGCCAGAACATCGGCTAGACTCGCCGTGTGGGTTTGTTTTGAAAAAAAAAATCGCTGCGACAACGTAGACAATTAATAATCCTGAAAGAATTGAACAGAACTGCATTTTTTTTTCTCGCAGGTAAAAGAATATTCGACGGGAGTTTTTTATGAAAGCGATGTGTGTAGTTTATTAACTTTCATTTCATATAGCCTGTCGTTATCTTAACAGGTGCTGGACTTTACTAGAGACAAAAAAGTTTACTAAAAGTAACAGTTTTATTGCTGTTTTGATGACGTCATTTTGAAAATGTGGAAAATTTCATGGAAAGAAATTAATTAGTTGTTTCCCTCGTGGAAATATATTTTTCAATCAATTTATATAGGAAATATTTTCTTATTGATTGGCTCATTTGAATCATGCTTCTAAAGGACTTTTTCCCATGTTTTTACTATTTCACAAAATATGAATTTTGCATTCGGAAGCATCCTTAGTGATTTAAAAAGGTAAAAACGTGGATAAATTCATAATATTTATTCTGTAACTATACATCATACATTTCCCTAAAAGGGAGATAACACAGTTTAAATAGTAAAAGTGATTTACCCTTACAAAAGATGATAAAATTGTGATGAAGGAAGAGCGAAATAGAAGTATTCTAATACAACCGATGACACAAACCAGATCACGACAAATCTTGTGTTAATCAATAAATATTTATTTCACTATTTATGGAGGACACTGTATATAAATAATTTTAAAAACCTATATACAAAACATGTAAGTTACACACAAAAAACACAAATACGCAAATATTTCTGATATTTTTCTTGATGGAACAGTAGAAGACGTGTGGGAGGAGTGTCAAAATGAAGAAAAAGTGCATGACAGCTAGAGGGTACCGGAGGGCATAGTTCCCACGGAAAATCGGGCGGATCCAAAAAATTGGTGGTTGGTGGTGGGGGGGGGGGGGGTGGTGGGTGGGAATCAAGATACCAATCCCAAGAACTAATACAACCAAGATATAAATCGCAATATATATAAGAATATAATAATATAGTATAATAATATATTATATATAATTATATATATATATATATATATAGTATATATATATATATTTATATATATATATATATATATATATCTATTTACTCTGATAATATGTATAATCCATTACTACAGAAAGGGACCATATCCTCGGCCTAAGCTGTCAACAGACCAAATTTAGTTACCACGTGTTCAGTACAGAGATAAACTAGGTTGCTATACTGAAAGGTGATATCCGACAGTTTGTACCTATCAAATGCATGTAACAATCTTTTTTCTCTCGTTCGGGGAGTTAAGGCCTTAAATGTTGTCTGTTGACTGCTTAGGTGGAGGTTATGGCCCCTTACTGTGAATATATATTTAGTTTTTACTGCGATGAAGTTGAATGGCTCTTGATTCATACTGCCCCCCCCCCCCTTCCTAAACTTCCTTTATCCGCCTCTGGGAACTTATTTATCAGAGGGAACACAGCACTACAAGCGAGGATACTCAGTTTTGGGGTAGAACATTAACTACTATCATCCAGGCGGTGTATCGGTCCGTCCTGTTCTGTCTGGCCGCAGCCTATTACAGTAATGTTCTGATCTAGAAGTTGACTTTCTAAGTATGTGGCCGTGCATGTGCTATTGTAGCCGCGGCTCGGCTCATGTTGAATATCGCATCTTCGCTCCTCTGAAAAAAAAAAGAATGAGTAAGTTATGGTCTTAGCGCAACTACTCACAAAGTACAAACACCGTATTGCGTTGGGCAAGACTTGCGATCGTTTTTTAGACATACATAAGGATGACAAATATACAAGATGCACCTTGTAAATAAAACATGTGAGCAATATGCAGAAAGCAAATGTTAACTAACAACATCATGGTTCTACAGTTATCAAGTTCTCAATGAACTGCTAAGGTGCGGTAGGCCAGGTTAAAAACCAGAGGTAAAAATTCACCTCGATATGGAATGTAAAAATCTCTAGAAAACTATACCTAAGCACACATTGAATGCCTAAGTTCCATTGGCATACAATCCCCGAATGTTCGACTGCTTGTTGAGAAATCAAAGTTGTATCGTGAACTGAACTAAAGTACTGAAATGTGAATACGTGTATCTCTAGTATACTGAAACTAATTTTTGTGGAAGTAATAAATGTGTATACATCAAACTCTGACATTGTAGCTCAAATGAGCTGACATATTGGTATACTGCAAACAAACAATACATCGGTGCATACCATAAATATCGATTTAATTAACCTTCGATGTTATGTAAGATTACGTGCAACCGAGTTACCATATCGAATTTGATTGCCGGAAAAACGATGTGTCACGATCGAAGTCAAGCGTAGAACTGACTAAACCACGCCACCCTAATCGGAACACCTCGGATAATTCACGAATCATCTCTCGGATGTATGTAGGTAGTCGGATCACCTCGGCCATTTATCTAAGTGGGACTTCTTTTGAGACAGACGTCAAAACAAAGATGGCAGTTCTGGTGACAGCTCACTACAGTACGATGCCTGTAAAACTTCAATTTGTGGCGGCTTCAAATTTAAATCATCCGATTTTAATTTACCCAGCGCAGCAGACACGCAGCTGTTAAACGATGGCAGTGTTTATGTTTTGTGCGAACTATTTAGACATATTCTTCTTCCGCCTTCCGGCGAACAAAACGATCGTGATTTGAGCACGTATCATTGCACCAGATACATCCGAGGGATGATTGTCCCGAGGACGGAATTACCCGAGGAGTTCCGATTGCACGCCACCCGTGCTAACTCCCGACACTGACCACCGGTCACGTGATACACAATCGTTCCCTATGTGATTCGTAATGTTTAGACATACGTTCTGTGCTATACTACGTAACGCGCAGAACTAATAAGTCTATTGTTTTTGCATTTAGTTTGACATATACCGTAGAAACACATGTTTGGTCAGAATAGCTATTTTACGGTGGAGAATTGATCCGAACAAAAAGAAAAACTCTTGTCCCAAAGCTGTTCAGTTGAAAGACCTGCCCACAGAAACGTTTTGCCCAAACCGGGACTCGAACACAATCGCTGAGTCCTGGTGCGTCAGAGAACTTACACATGCTATTTGAAGATTGTATAATTCACTGTACAGAAACAGCAGACGTAATATGAAAATTAATCTTAACTTGACAGATAACTTTAGTTGGTTTACAAAGTTTTAGAGTACATTAATTTGTTTCAACATAGGAACATTAGAGACAAAAGACCAAAAACACCGTATTTACCTATATAATAGTCCTTTGGGAAACATTTTATTTTACATCAGCATTTTTGTTTTGTTGTGGAAGCTAAGAAGCTAAAAATCATAATTTGAGAAAAAAAGCATTTCCTTATTTCAAGACAATGGCATTAAATCTGAATTTATTGCGAACATAAGATGTATGTTCATAACGCTGTGATATTTGAAATTAACTGAACGTTTAATATACCATTGAGAGTAAAGTTTTTCTTGTCCGACCTCCCCCAGAACGCCAACTGGAAGTTCTGACACTTCTTTTCCAGCCTACAGATGAGACGTAGAGTGCCGTTGTCTTCCCGGTCGACGTCAAACGTCACGTTGCTCGCTGCAGGATAATGGCGTATACAGTTTTCTATGTGCATATAAGTATGCAAGTTGTATGTTGTCTCTTGTACACTTTTTAAATGTATTAAACATAATCATCTGGAAATTTTAACTACTCCTTGCAAATATAGCAATCATTGTGTACCATTTAACTTTGTATCTACACTCACACTTCTGTTGAATAAAAAAGGAAAATGCGTATGTAATTACGCGAATGGCAAGTTGTTAGAGGAAAATTTAGCAGTAAAATAAAAAAAAAAAAAAACGCATTTTCGAGCATAAAATTATCTTCAGTAAGCGTATTCTGTTAAATAAAGTTAATTTTCAAATTTCCAGACAGTAATATTGTACTGATTAACTGTAAAATGTTCGCCTGCCCTTTATCGTCCGTCCATCGTCCGTCCGTCCCACCCAGTTTATCCATCCGTCTATCCGTTTGTCCGTCTACCCATTCGTCCTTATGTCAGCCCTTCGGTCCATCCATTCGTCTGATCAACTGTTTGTCTGTCTGTCTGCCCATCCCTCCTCCCGTCCATATATACCCCGTCTATCTGTCCGATTATCCCTATATATTTCTGTCTTTCTAACACTTCTTCTGTCTGTTCGTCCGCCTGTCTGTGTACCTTTCTCTTACCTATGAGTCCTACAGAAACATCTCTCTTTGTTATGACCATACCCTCCATCTTCACGAACGATAAAGTGAACATGCCCTCCAATCCACACGACATCTTCGGTCCAGTGATATTAATGGTCACGCTATCTTTTGTCTTCACATATTTTGTGTCAAAATTGTAGTATACCTGAAAAAAAGATAGAAAATAACGAATGTTTATATAAAAATATTATATCGTGATACACTCTTTGGGCGGATCTAGCTTGTTTGGTAGGGGTGGTAGACCGGTCAGACCCTGAAAATGTAAAAAAAAATCCAGGTATTTTTTAACATTTCAGGGTCTGCCACATCTTTATGTCACTAGTATGTGTACAGTGCTACAAATAAGACAAGTTAGCACGTATTTACGCCTAAATGTCCTAAATCGCATTGAAATTAAAATATTTTTGTAAAAACATACTTTCTATGAAGGAATTTCAAGCAACTGAAATGCATGAAATGGCATTATTTTGGCTCCTAAATGTCAACACTCTCCCTGTGGGAGTATGTCCCTAGGCTCACTTACACTACTCGTACCTGGTCATCGCTCAGTTCGACCTCTTCCCTCATGCCGTGAAAATTTATCTTTTTATAGATTATCTTTGTCATCGAGCAAATAAGCAGTATGGACTAGTGGAAAAAAAGTTTCTAGCAACTTCTAATATGCAGGAAAAGTCTCCAATTTGCTGCTACATTTTAGAGGTTTTCTTTCTAAATGTTAGGATCACAAAAAAACTTCACATTCATATCTGTATTTTATGAAAGTCATCTATTTTGGTGAAAAAGTGAAAAAAGGGGAAATGCAACTTTGTTCGGCAGAAACGTGCAGTTGTCAAAGTTGTGCGTTGTTATGTTTGTATAAAAAATGCTGTTGTATTGGTTGTTCAATGAAGTATTTCAATGACTGGTTTCGTTACAATGTTAACATAGCATGCCACAGTACCGTAGACGGGGTTCGCAGTTGTATCCCCACCATGTCCATTATAGCGCGGGTATCCTTGTGGCTCGCGTTAAATGTACACTGGATAACTATGTTCTCCTGTAGTGATAACAAAACATCCGGGCACGCATCTGGAAAATCAATGAACAAACTTGGTAAGAAAGGATATATGTATAACCTGTGATACTAACACAGTAATTTAAAAAGTATATTTTATTAATTTTAATTCCTCAGTATAAAAGTGACCAAATCTATATATTCGGAGATGGGACACGTTAGCATGATTTTAACATTCAACATAAAATTGCGTTGTTAAGGGTTTTTGTGTAAATTAATAAAAAAATTATCACACATTTTCGTTTAAGTTTTATAGAATAACACACCTGGTTCTGTGACGTCCGGAATAATGTACGCATGTGGCCGATCGTCTGACTCTGTAACATATCACGGCATTGACTTGAACGTTGTAACATAGTAGGCGAAAACACTTAAAGGCATTGAAAATGACATTCATTACATCCCTCCATCCACCCCAAACACACACGCGCGCACACAGCTCAAAGAATGACAAAGATAACGTCATGTAATGAGATCTCCGCCGAAAACTTCATTTGTTTATTGTACGCAGAATTAGCCGAACCTGATGCACATGGGTTTCCTGCACTGCACTTTGCTAGTAACACTCTAGGCCCCACCCCTTTCTGAAACCACTACACCGAACCACCTCCTCCTAACATATTAACCTTCCACCTTTGATTGTAATCACAGTGTGAAGCCAGATAAGGCCACATCCCACTATGACTACAGTGTGAAGCCAGATAAGGTCACATCCCACTGTGACCACAGTGTGAAGCCAGATAAGGCCATATCCCACTGTGACCACAGTGTGAAGCCAGATAAGGCCATATCCCACTATGACCACAGTGTAAAGCCAGATAAGGCCATATCCCACTATGACCACAGTGTGAAGCCGGATAAGGCCACATCCCACAGTGATCACAGTGTGAAGCCAGATAAGGCCACATCCCACAGTGACCACAGTGTGAAGCCAGATAAGGCCATATCCCACTATGACCACAGTGTAAAGCCAGATAAGGCCACATCCCACAGTGATCACAGTGTAAAGCCAGATAAGGCCACATCCCACTATGACCACAGTGTGAAGCCAGATAAGGCCACATCCCACAGTGACCACAGTGTGAAGCCAGATAAGGTCATATCCCACTGTGACCACAGTGTGGAGCCAGATAAGGCCATATCCCACTATGATCACAGTGTGAAGCCAGATAAGGCCATATCCCACTATGACCACAGTGTGAAGCCAGATAAGGCCACATCCCACAGTGACCACAGTGTGAAGCCAGATAAGGCCACATCTCACAGTGACCACAGTGTGAAGCCAGATAAGGCCACATCCCACAGTGATCACAGTGTGAAGCCAGATAAGGCCACATCCCACAGTGACCACAGTGTGAAGCCAGATAAGGCCACATCCACACTATGGCCACAGTGTGAAGCCAGATAAGGCCATATCCCACTATGGCCACAGTGTGAAGCCAGATAAGGCCACATCTCACAGTGACCACAGTGTGAAGCCAGATAAGGTCATATCCCACTATGGCCACAGTGTGAAGCCAGATAAGGCCACATCCCACTGTGACCACAGTGTGAAGCCAGATAAGGCCATATCCCACTATGGCAACAGTGTGAAGCCAGATAAGGCCATATCCCACTATGGCCACAGTGTGAAGCCAGATAAGGCCATATCATACTATGGCCACAGTGTGAAGCCAGATAAGGCCATATCCCACTGTAATCACAGTATGAAACCAGATAAGGCCATATCCCACTATGGCCACAGTGTGAAGCCAGATAAGGCCACATCTCACTGTGACCACAGTGTGAAGCAAGATAAGGTCACAACCCACTGTAATCACAGTGTGAAGCCAGATAAGGCCACATTCCAAGTTCCAATTACTTTATTTATTTATTTTTTTATTTTTTTTTTTGTAGTTGTTTACCCGTCTAGTATGCTTTTTAGCCCTTCCGTTTATTAAAAGTTGTTTGCACTGACAGACACTACACGTTGTGGATGCAAGCAAGTGGTGTACCTTTTGAAAGGTCATGTGTCTATACTCCTTTCTACTTAATAACAAAATCTTCATTTTTAAAACAATACGACTCCATTATTATTCGTTTATAAGGGTAGACAACGGCATGTCAATTTCGCTAGTGCATATTTTTCTCCCTTCGCCCATAAACTTGTGACACAAAGATATATCGCCACTATTATGCTCTGTCTTTTGACGATGCACTTGATAGCATTATCTCTTAAAGGATAACTTTTTTTATGGAGACATTAACAGAAACTCGCAGCTGTTTGGCAACCGAGTTCGCACAATGTAGCTTGCAATTATAAAATAGGTCGATAATGTAGCAGACAATAACAGAAACTCGCAGCTGTTTGGCAACCGAGTTCGCACAATGTAGCTTGCAATTATAAAATAGGTCGATAATGTAGCAGGCACTAACAGTAATTGGTTTCTGTTTGTTTAACAATCGTTTCAAGAAAAAACAAACTCGAGCATGCCGAAATAAGCGCTCAAATATGCAATAACAAAAGTATGTAGCAGACAAAACGGAATGAAACGAATACATAGAGGATATAAACGACTGAAATATTGGGAAACTGTCTTTTGATAGTTTTCATGTTTCAATTGACATTGTAATTATTTGATCAACATATTTCCAGCTATGACACTAGAGGTTAAGTATCTTCGTTTAAAAAGATTTAACCAAGGCGCAGGAACACATTTACACACGCAAAACTAGAGTACAAAAGTGATTCATGTGCCAGGTTTCGTTTATTAACATACATTCATTCAATTTCCTCCGTTAACTAAAAGGACTCTGCATTTCTTCACTACGATGTAAACATTGATATGAAGTGGGTATCAGTATGCCTGTTGAGAACAACAATTTTCAACCGACAAATAAGTATTGTCGTTAAAATGTTGCTAGTTTTTAAGTTGAACTTTGATAGCACAAAGTTTCGAGGATACTTTATAAACAATATAGCACAATCTCATCTTTTTTTTAAAAAAAAAAAAACACCAACAAAACCATAGGCTCTAAAGAGACTTTGGGTGGAATCAGAAAACCGCCATTGGTGATGACGAGAGATTATCGCCATCTTGAAACAAGTGCCAAATATGATCGTTGAATTTCTCTGCGGACATTATGAATTAGGTCAATTACGGAAAAAATAAAAACGTGACAGTATATCATATCTTATTACCATGAATTTCCACCAAATATGACTCACAAGAAATATCTTTAATATTTATGTTCGGCGTTGAGCTTAATGAAACGGGATCAAGTTTTGTGTTATGCAATGTAGGCTACAAAGAAAGAAAGAGAGAGAGAGAGAGAAAGTGTGAGAGAGAGAGAGAGAGAGAGAGAGAGAGGGGGGGGGGAGACAGACAGACAAACACAGACAGAGAGACAGAGAGAGAGACAAACAGACAGACAGAACAGACAGACAGACAGAGACACAATGAGAGACACAGAGAGATACAGAGAGAGCAAAAGACAGAGCGACAGACACAGAGCAGAACAGAGATAGACAGAGAGATAGAGAGAGACAGACAGACAGACAGATAGAGACAAACAGGCAGGCAGACAGACAGACAGACAGAGACAGAAATAGAGAGACAGGGAGAGACAGAGAGACGGAGGCGGAGAAAGCGAGGGATGGAAATTCACACGTGTAAGAAAATTTAAAATAACAAAGAATCATTCAGACAATATAAAGAGAGACAAATCCAACAGTTAATCAAAATCTTACCATTTTGTGACCTAAAAGCAAAATAGGCGATGAGTCCAACAATTACTACAGCGACCCCTGCCATTATCAATCCCCATGGACTTCCGTCACACTGAAAATCATAGACAAACAGTGTATTGGTTTGTTTTTGTTTGTTTGCTGTTTATTTGTAGACCTATAAACATCGTACCGACATATTTTCTCATGGTGACGAAGTGCAGCTGTTAATAGACGAGGGAAAACCCTAGACAAAAGTTTGGATTGAACCACCGGCAAATCCTAGGTCAACTGCAAGACCTTCCAACACAAGAGAATCGATAGAACCGATGGATGCTCCCCGAATAAAAGCAAATCCCAAAAGAGCTTTGCTAAGTATGAACAATAACAAAGGGAAATAAACTATGCAATAAATCCTATTTTTGCAAAAGAGAGTTATGGTTCTTGTATACTGCACTTCTCATTGATATCTATCTACCTATGAAGTTCCATACTGTGCACCTGACTTAGAGTCAAACCACTGAGGCGAGGAGCTAATCATTTGTTATTTGTGTGGCTCTAATGGCACGACTTCTTTATTATATTTGAAAAAAGCAGGAAGGTTTTTGACAGGATTATACTCTTTTTTTTACATAAGACGAACGAACTATGTTTATCAAATATATATGTAAATATTTCTTGTTATCGAAAGAGCACATTATAATGTTTAACCTCTTTTGAGATTTCCTTGCATCAGAAAGATGATGAATTTATTGACCTTTCAATATCAGTTATTGCTAATAAATATTTATTGACGAAATTAAAGTATTATTCTTTGAAAACTGGACATATTTGACATAATGTATATTCTTGATTATATGTTTATATACTTCTCTTAAATTAGAATTCAATTTTGCTATATTAAGAGTTTTTGGTTTTGCATGATAATAAATCCATTGAAATATTGCCACATGTTCTTATGCTTGAAAGGGCACATAATTAATATTAACTCTTCATTAAGAAAAGAAAAAATGTCTTAAAATGTAATATGTTGTTTGTCAAAATGAGGGAAAACAAATCATCAGTAACAATTACGATGTAAAACGTGATTTAAAAACACACAACACCTTTTATGTTTATGCTTAGTAGCAATCTAAGCTAGCAAATTAAAAAAAAAAACACAAAAAAATACACACAAAAAAAACGTTATTCATAATTATTGAATGGGAAGTTTTACTTATTTCGACGATCGGTGGACCAACGTCGTTCAGTAACAGGTGTCTTTTAAACTGTCTCATTTTTATGTAAAATGTTTAAAATCAAGGTGGCGGCGATGAAATCGGCCATAACTGGAGACTAATAGGCTGTCATAGTTTGGATATTTTGAATATTAGAATTATAGATCTTCTAAATGATAGCGGATTTATGGGGAAAGTTTATTTGATCTCTGCGGTCACATATAAGGATGGGCACATTCCAGACACAGAAAAGAATTTGTGTTCCTAAATTTTACATGATTGTAACACTTTGACATTGGTAATGATCGTGTTGTTGTTGTTGTTGTTGATAATGATGAGGATGAGGATGAGAAGTACCATTAGACCCGTATTCACCAACTATTTTTTAAATAAGAATTGCTCAAAACATGGATTTCAATCCACAATATCTTCATTATGTATTTAGCTTAATGTATTCATTTTTGCAAGACACATTTACTTTGCTATTTTTAGCTTAAAATCACGTTGGAACTTCAAAACAAGTTTATTTTTTACGGAATGAAAATTGTGACTTGGGCTTAAATCATGACTTTGGCTTAAGATTGGTTGGTGAATACGAGCCTTAAGCTTACTTTCGACTTCCGGTTAGTGGGTCGATCATCCGTGAAAGGGACCTATTTAAAAATAGTAAAATCCACACATTAGAATGATATATCTTCTCTCATTTCGTTCGAAAGGTATATACCTATAACGTGTCAAATTCTGTTTAATTAACTACGTTTGTTGTTTTTTGGTTGTTGTCCTTTTCACATATTCACCCGCTGAAGTAATGTTAAGGAAATTCACACTTTAAATGTAGTATCCGACAATTTGCATATATCTGCATTTACAACATATTACACCTGTTCTTGGGAATTCGTGCATAATTTCTGTAAAAACTTATACTTTAGTTTACGTAAGGGCTGTTTATAATATTACCTCACCTGTTAACTTGAAATTTGGTGACGTCAGAGAATACAACTCAGCACAATTCAACTCAACTCAACCTTATTGAACTCGTTATAGCTCTAAGCGGTGAGTGAGCAATTTAGCATACAATAGAAATATTAGACAATAACAAATTCCCGGGCAAATAAATCATGTACAAAAACACGGGAAATCAACGAAAAAGACTATAACATCTGTGACGTAACGTGTAAACAAAGCGTCTCATGATCCTAGTTGAATTTAACATGTTTGTGTGCCATATATTAACCCCGTTTGTTGACATTTATTTCATGAATGAAGTTGGTTCGAAATATTTAGCTTTGCGAACGATGTGCTGTAGATTTGACCTATTTTTACATCCAGGACAAAATGGGCACAAATGTTGGTCCAAACTGTAGGATACAGCATCTTACCCTAATAGAAAGTTTCAAAATACTGCGTATGCACATATTTTGAGTAAAGAGACTAGAGGATGAGATGTTTTGCAATTAGTATTTGACAAAATAAACTTATACAGAATGACAATTGTATATCTATCTGTTTTCAATAAAAATACAGACAGGAAGATCAAATGGTTATTTCAAAACGAAAACAAGCAAAAATAATAATAATGCAAAAGTAAGAAAATATGTTATTAGTTATAAGTTTGGTTAAAAACTTGATTAATGCAATGTTTAAAAATTGAATTTTGATACGAAAATAATCCTTCGAGGAAGATGGAGCATATTGTTTTAAAATGTCGGCCGGTCTTTAGTTTCCAATAACGTCTGAATCCACATTCCTAAAATTGCCATGATGAATAGACAATATGACCTTGCGTTTATCTAAAATCTTTTTCCGATAAAAGATATGTGGCCCAAAGTTCGTGTCATAGGAGAGTGGCGCTGAATATACATGTAGGCTTTTTACGAACACGTATCCTCAAAAATTTGGGCCAGCGGTTACAGAAGAGATGTCGTTTATAGAATGTCGACGGACGCGTAACGCTAGTCTGGAGTTCCTTCCCCTTTCACTACGTTATCGGGTCAGGCATAGGCTGAAAATGGCGACCGCCAATGTAAGTTTACAGACACATTTAGCGAAGCACGAGTTATAATTTATGATGTTTTTATTATGATCATAACTTAGTTCATATAAGCGATTACAATAAGTAATTTCAAATGGTACATTACCTGTTTCTAGAAATTTGTTAGTAGAATAGTGTCGATGTTTTTACAATAATGTCTTTACAATACTTAATTATAGAGTCTTCTTGGCACACTTGCAAAGGTTATAACACCAAACATTGCCGTGTTATTTTCCAATACAGCGGAGGCCGCCATTGTTAGCATCAGCCAGACGTACTATTGCGTAGGATAGTACGCTGGGGACCAGACTAGCGTAACGCGTGACGTCGGGCAGTGGGCGACCACAATAGTTCACCTTGAGGTCAGGTGAGCTAAAAGCCGTAAAAACATGTACGCCTGTTTTCTACTTATCTTTGCCAGTTTTGATCTGTTATACTGAAATGTTTGCTGTATTCTAGCAGGACATGTAGCATTTTTAATTGTTATTTTATATATTTGTTGTAACTGTATTTCTTGTATTTGTACTTGTTAAATTATCGGTTATTTTAATAGTTTTTTCGTTTGTATTCGTTATCTTTATATGTAATATTTGTGTTCTTTTTCTTAATATCAATTTTTCAATATCTATATTTTTATATTAATATTAGTTTTATTTGTATCTGTTATATCTAAATTTGTTATATATATATGTATGTATATATATATATATATACACACAAACAAACCAATAATATATATATTCCTTTTTTTACAAGAAAGACTGAAGATCAGCTTTATACATACCTTAAGTATCGTTTCTTCCGTACCGTGCTATAGAAGAAGATTATACATTTTGATTATTGCGAGTAACTTTTACAGAAAAAAAGCTTTATTCCATTTTAAAATGCAAACAATTTTGTGGGAACTTTTTATTTAAATAATTAATTATTTGATTTAATTTTGTAACATATAAGATAATCTCTTTTATGTGGATGTATTACACTTGAGCGCCGTGTCGTATACGTGATAATAGGCAAGGAAGTAAACAAATTGACTAGTGTTTTTTAAAAAAAGACTAAAAGAAAATGCATAAATAGAGGATCTGATATGAGTGAAACGAGGCTCAGTTTCATATCGTTTTAGACAACGAGTTTATCATTTTCAGTATCTAATGAACACGAATATTAGATTCTATTTATTTCATAACCAAAACATCAACTTTTTATAGTATGAACCGTCGACCTTGACATGTGCATTCGGAATGGCAGAATCCGCCTAAAATAGTTGCACTCTTTATTCGACCATTTTCCATAAAAAGCGAGCAGATTCGTTTAAAACATGATTTAAGTGTTATTTCTTCTATTAACTAAAATGAAAGTGTCCGACAAAATGCATAAAACGGAGACAAGAAAGTGATCAGGAAATTTCATATACACTACACATAGGGCCTACTAAATGACGTCACACGACGATAATGGATCCTTTTTTACGAAGTAATGATTCTAACTAATGAACACTATCTTTATGTTTAAAAAAAGATAGAACTGGGAAAATAAAACCGAAATATAAAGCAAAGACTTAGCCGTTTTGATTACTGGATTAAACTTGCTGCAGAAAATCGACGAAAATATGACAACATGTTGCTGAGTCACAGCAATCGGAACACCTCGGATAATTCACGAATCATCTTTCGGATGTATGTAGGTAGTCGGATTACCTTCCCAAAATGGTTCTTCTTTTGTGACAGACGTCAACACAAAGATGGCAGCTCGGGTGACAGCTCACTATAGTACGATGCCTGTAAATCTCCACTTTGCTTCAAATTTAAGTTATTCAAGTTTAATTTACCCGTCACAGCAAAGACACAGCTGTCAAACAACTCGATTGTTTGTGTTTTGTGCGAACTACATTTTAAGCATATTCTTCCGACTTCCGGCGAACAAAACGATCGTGATTTCATTAAGTATTATTGCACCAGATACATCCGACGATGGACGAGGACGGAATTACCCGAGAAGTTCTGATTGGGGTCACATAATACTCCTGCGTAGTAATTCTGTCTCCAAGGGAGATCACTCCGAATAAGACACTCCGATTGATACATTCATTAAAATAACTATCAAGAAGAAAATCTACATTTTTTACCTGTCGAGAGTAAGCCGCTGCACCGTCTGTTGCAAACATGAAGTTACTGGCACCCGACGATAACACACTGTGTATAAAAATGTATAAATATAAATGAAGAATGAGTATTATACTAGACATTTCTCTTGAGCGTAGCTATTTCCCTTGTGCGATGCTATTTCTCTTTATTGTAGCTATATCCCCTGTGCGATTTTATGTCTCTTTTTGTAGCTATTTCCCTTGTGTGATGCGTTTTCTCTTTATTGTAGCTATTTCCCTTGTGCGATGTTTTTTTTTCCTTCTCTTTATTGTAGCTACATGTATTTCCATTGTGAGATGGGGGGTGGGGGTGGGTGGGGGGGGGGAGGGGTTTCCATTTAGTGTAGCTACTTTCCTTGTGCAATGCTTTTTACCTTTAGTGTAGCTATTTCCCTAGTGCGATGCTATTTCTTTTTATTGTTTTATTTTAGCTATTTCCCTTAAGCGATGCTATTTGCCTTTATTGTAGCTATTTCCCATGTGCGATGCTATTTCTCGTGTGTGTAGCCATTTACCTGTCTCTTATTTCTCTTGTGTGTAGCTAGTTCTCTTGTGTGTAGTTATTTCCTTTTTTGTGAAGTTATTTCCCCTGTGTTTGGCTATGTCCATTTGTGTAGCGACTTCCTTTGTGTGTAGATAATTCCTTCGAGTGTGTGTATTTGTATTGTGTGTACGTATTTCCCTTTTCTGTAGCTATTTCCCTTGTATGTTGCTTTTTTTCATGTGTGTAGCTATTTAACTTGTAAGAGGCTTTTCCCCCTCCACACACACAGTGAGTAGCTTTTGCCGTAGTTATCTCCCAAGTGTGTAGATTTTTCTGATCGCATTAACGTTTCCTAACTTGTGTATAGAAGGATTTTTCATATTTATATTTTTTTTATCTCAATGTCTTGTTGATGCGTATCCATAAATACACATAGTATAATGTTAAATGCATGATACAACGTCTAAAAAGTAAGAAAAATGATCTAAATTTATCATATTTCTGCAGTTACAATATACAAATATCAGACAGGAGGTGAACCTGAACCCTTACAAAAATAATACGTACTTTCATTCCTCATTTTCGAAATGAAAGAAATGTTTGAGTTATTTCCCTTGTGGGAAGGTATTTTCATATACTTTATAGAATACAGTACATACTACTTTATTTTTAATGGGCTTATGTTTTTGGGGAAAAAAGCGCTTAAGCTTTTTAATTAAATCTTATCTCAATAAATATGTGCAATATACATTGTTTTATTAATACTCACCTGTTCTCACTATCGCGATATAAGCCGAGTCTGGCGCCGGACCTGTCCGAAGTTCCCGGAACGCCTAGATCGTCAAACCTCGTAAAAGACGTTTCAGTGACAGAATCGTTAGGCTGAAAAAGTGAATGCCTGAGCGTCTAAGAGAACAATACTGGCCATACATACAATGTAGTTCCAAAGCGGTGGTATTTCTAACATACTTATTCCCAGTTGCTGTTTGATCAACAACAGGGGGCTGAGATGGTATTTGCTTCCGAAAGATCCTATGTCCAAACATCTATACAGTTTATGGGAGCGAAAAACTAGCATGAAACGAGAATGTAAATAACAAAAACTTTTGCGGAAAATATTGTCTACAAGGTACAAGTATTTAATATAATTTATAATAATATAATAACAGTATTCTAACACTATCAATTTTTTTACCACTATAAACAAAGGAACATTCTACCAGTGATTTAATAAACGATATATTATGAGATACATCGGGACTATTTTACTGCAATAGAATAGCTGTTCCCTTTACGTTCCCTTCCCTTTTTCGTATTGCTGACCAAGCTGACATGACATGATCTTCGCCCGAAACTTTATCCTATCTTGGAACGTAACCGGTTTTGTTATTTAATTAAATTTTACTAATAACATAAGTATTAAACTGTGATAAAAAATGTAATTTCGTCGGTTGTTGAGATTCTTTTAGGCAAAAAAAAAAAAAAAAAAAAAAAAATAAAAAAATAGCCAGGAACTACGAGGGGTAGAAATAGAACAGCCAAACAGGGGAAACAGCCTAACAACATTGCGTAAATTGTAGTGCGCATTAGTGTCCCCTTATAAGTCAATATTTCTTGTAGAACGTGTTAGAATGGAGATCGATTTTAATTTTGCGCAATCTGACGCCCAGTATATCACGGTTTCGAGTTCAAATGCGTATATTTAGCCTACTTTTATCACGCAATGTCTTCGACTCGTTTGGCTTCTAACTACATTGTATATTCAAAATATCTATACATACTTCATGTTTCTTGTTTTCATATTTCATGCGGCTCTCCTCCATTCGTGTTAAGATGGGTAAACTGTCTATAGAGCTTGCGGCACTCGCTTTAAACTGAAAACATAAAAAGGTTTAAAAATTATTTCTTATGTCCACAATCCTCGATTTAAAACTTGTTTCCCTTTAGACAATGCCATGTTTTCTCACAAATAATAAAACAACGTTTATTGAGATGCATGAGAGAAAAAAAAGGACCAAACTATTGGATACTCCCTTAAAGGTGGTAGCTAGCAGTTAGCTTACGTCTGCTGTAACAACATCTTACTCCTGTTTTGGGGTTTAAACCCCAGCCGGGTCAAACCAATGACTTTAAAGTTGGTAGTAGTGGCTTCCCTCCTAACGCTCGGGGCTAAGGGGACAGCATTACGCCTGACTCGTCGGTGTCAGTATAAAGGATCGGCCGGGTTCAGTCTCAGGGCACCTCATAGGTGTCCTATAATGCTAGAAATGTCGCTGCACAGTATCGGCAAAATTGCCGGCCAATCCCTATCCCTCTTGGAAAAGTTCGCATAATTGCAGCTTAATTTTATACTATAGTTAAAGTAAAGGCTGTTAATAATATTACCTCAATTGTTAGGCAGTATAAATAAATAACTGTAAATGTCCATTATTTCCAAATTTATAAATAAGCACTATAGAGATTTCAGCTAAATATAGATATCGACGTCACAGCTGATTACCCGGATGATCATGTCACATGATCTCAAAAGTAGTGGTCACCGTGGTTTTCTTAGTTTGAAAATAGCTAACTGTGAAGTGTAGGCTCGGATAGGAAATACTAGTTTGTAATGACAAGTGGATTATTGTGCTTTCTTTATATGATTTCTTTTCCGAGAATTTGACATTTTTCTTTATCTTTAGGTATTTTATAGCATATTTTTGTTACTTTTGTTAAAAGCAAAAAAATAAAAAAATAAATAAATAAAATCGGTAAAATTATTTTGTTCGACGAGTACGATTGGATTTATTTAACCAATGCAATATGCAACCCTAAAGAATTCAACCGAGACATATTTTAAAAGGCTACATATATAGGGTAATTATTTAGCCAACAAATTTAAAAAAATAAAAAATGACTAGAATAGGTTTACCATGTCTAGAGTTTGATGGTACGATAACTTACCGGATTTAGACTTCTAAACGCCATCGTTAACTAACTGAACCCTTTGTTGGCTTGATGTAGTATGACCTGGAAAAAAAACATGTCGTAGAAAGGTGTTTTTGTTGTTTTATAATTTATGGGAGCAACACATTTCATATAGTTGTATTTACTCCCTCTCTCTCTTTATTGGAGATGGGAAGGCGGATCCACAGAAAACAGCTACCGGGAAACGTAAGAACATCCCAGCTGAGAAACCTATCAAGTTTTAGTGGTTGGACTGACCAGTACTCAAACTCGTTCTCCGATGATCATCAGATTTACAAAAAGACAGCTGTATGAACAGAGTAAAGTGCCGGAATACAACTACAACTACAACTACAAATATTATATTGCATCAAAACAATATGTTTTGTAGCAATGAGTACATAAACATTAGAGCATTAAGGCCTGGTTTTTACAGAAAGGCATGTTACAGTACATATATACAATTATTTGTTTATTGCTTATTTCTTAATATGTTTGCAAATTATACATATCTTGCCAAATTGGTAATTATATTTTTTTAAAGTTGAACAAATAAGATTTGTAAACTTTTGTTTTGTTGGCCATGTATAATAGTATTTCTTTATATATCTTGATCGTAGGTCAGCATATAATTTGAACATATTAACACAAAGTGATATTCATTTTCCGGTAGACCTGAGTTACAATTTCTGCACATCCTTGCGTTTCTAGGTAATACATTCGTAAACTATCTTAATATAAAACTGGTTTTGCCATATAATATAATCCTGTTTGTTCTAACATAGTATTGATGTTGTATGCCCAATTATCCCCATTCAACGCTATACCATTGTCCGCATCATTCTTAAACATAAGTTTTATATAATATAGTACGCTCTCTAAGCTTAAGAAGTTTTAACCAATGTTTCACCAAAAATAGTTTTCTATGTATTCACATCGGTATACAACCACGCCCACATTGCTTCTACATTAGTTGATTGTTTAACACATAATATAGGTCTACAATTTTTTTTATGGATAAGTTCTATATTTGGACATGCATACAGCTACAGTAACGAGCTCTCTGTTTCTTTTGTTTAAGGTGGTACATGTACATGTATGCGACAGTTTGCCTATACCAAACACGAATCATCACTTTTTTCCCCACTGGGGAATACAGGCAAAGGTTTTTCATAAACTCACACTTAAGTCTAAGTAAATACGATTTTGGATCACTACCTATATTGTTAAGCAGCACATATAAGGACACAACCCACTCTAAATGTCCATTCTTTTCCAATATTAAAATAAGCACAATAGTGATCTCTGCTAAAAATAGATATCGACGTCAGAGCCGACTACCCGGATGACGATAAGCATCTCAAAAGTAAGTTGTCACGTGGTTTTCCTAGAATGAAAATAGCTATTTCTTTAGCGTGGCTCAGATGGGAAATACCTGTCTGCACTTTTCACAGAGATCTTTGGCATGAATAAGCAGTATTTTGCACAACTCTTTCAGGTAACAATGACTTTTTTAGTTATTAAATTAGAAATCTTTGATTCAAACTTTCGGATACCATCTTTAAGCATTTGACTACTGAATATTACACTTTAACACGCCGAGCCTTTTTATCCCATTCTTTTCGAATTATGTATACCTAAAATATCAAATGCATATTGATTAACATTTAAGTGCATTCTCTGGTCGTCTGGGACCCGGAAGATTTAAAACTAATGATTATATTACAATGAAATCACGACTTCAATCTATGAAGAATATTCTACACCGTTCTTCATTCTAAAAACGAAAAATCATTCTTACTGTATAATAGGGCAATATTGTTTTGTTGTTGTTGTTGCTGTTGTTTTTTTATTTTTTTAGTTCTCGACAAGTTTTCGCCACATACCTCTCACTAATGCTACTGCTATTTCAGTTTCTTTTACCGTCTCTTTTGGAGATGTTAATGTTTCTCATACAGTTGTTGTCTCTTGTATTAAAACATATCAACACAGCCAATGTCAACCCCTTTGTAACTACTGCGACTACTTTTACTACCCATGGCGGTACTGTTACTACCACAGCGACTACGTATACTACCATTGCGATTACCTTTTACTTCTGCGACTACTCTTTCCACCACTGCGACTTCTATTATTACTGCGACTATAACTTTTACTACCACTGCGACTTCTATTACTACTGCGACTACTTTTTCTATCACTGCAACTTCTATTACTACTGCGACTACTTTTACCATCACTGCAACTTCTATTACTACTGCGACTACTTTTGCCGTCACTGCAACTTCTATTACTACTGCGACTACTTTTACCACCACTGCGACTTCTATTACTACTGCGACTACTCTTACCACCACTGCGACTTCTATTCCTACTGCGACTACTTTTGCCGTCACTGCAACTTCTATTCCTACTGCGACTACTTTTGCCGTCACTGCAACTTCTATTACTACTGCGACTACTTTTACCATCACTGCAACTTCTAATAATACTGCGACTTCTTTTACTACCATTCCGACTTCCATTACTACTGCGAATACTTACACTACCGTTGTGACTTATATTACTTCTGCGACTACTTTTACTACAAGTGCGACTACTTTTACTACCATTGCGACCATTTTTACTACCATAGCGACTACTTATTACCATTGCGACTACTTTTACTACCATTGCGACTACTTATTACTACTGCGACTACCTTTACAACCATTGGGACTACTTTTTACTCCTGAGGCTACTGTTACCACTACGACTTCTATTACTCCCACAGCAACTTCTATTACTACCAATTCTGCTACTATTACTACCAGTGACACGACCATTACTACAACTGCCACAACTATTACTACCACTGTAAATACCAGTAACAGTATTAGTGGTGGTGGTCATGGAGAAACAGTAGACAGTAGTAATCGTAGTTGTAAAAGTAGTTGTGGGGGTAGTACTAGTAGTACTAATAGTAGAAGTGGTAGGAGGAGGAGGAGTAGGAGTAGTAGGAGTAGTAGCAGCAACAACAGTAGTAGAAGTTCATGCTGCAGTATTAGTAGTGGTAAGTGATATTAGCAATGGTACAACAGATAGAAGTAGTAGTAGAAAATTACTAGTAGTAGTAATAGTATTAGTTGTTGTTGTTATAGTCGTAGCAGTGGTGGTGGTGGTAGTAGTAATAGAAGTGGTTGTAGTAGCAGCAGCAACAGCAGTAGTAGTAGTAGTAATAGTAGTAGTAGTAGTGGTAGTAGTAGTAGTAGTAGTGTGGTAGTAGAAGTAGTGTAGTAGTAGTAGTAGTAGTAGTAGTAGTAGTAGTAGTAGTAGTAGTAGTAGTAGCAGAAGTAGTTGTGTTGTTGTAGTAGTAGTAGTAGTAGTAGTAGTAGTAGTAGTAGTAGTAGAAGTAGTAGTAGTAGTAGTAGTAGTAGTAGTAGTAGTAGTAGTAGTAGTAAAAGTAGTAGAAGAAGTAGTGTTGTAGTAGTAGAAGTAGTAGTGTAGTAGAAGTAGGAGGCAGAAGAGAAGGAAGAAGAGAAGGAAGAAGAGAAGAAAGAAAATATGTACTTGTCTCGTCGTTTAGCCAAATGAAGGTAAAAGACAAACGAAACATAAAAGCACGCGCATACTTACCTCTAAATAACAGATTATGCAGTTATATCCATTTTCACATGACTTTAATAGTGTCGGTATTCCCAAGAGTACAGAAAGAAAGGTAATATTGGCACAATTTCAAGGTACTCTTTCGGTAACCCAACAAGCTCACTGGACCGATGAGTTCAATACAATATGAATGTCTACAAAATGCCACAGCGTGCCTTTTGTCCTCCTACATAGCGATCAAAACTAGCAGGTATGTTGACACACTTGACATGATACAGGTACCCGGAAGTCACGATGTACAAAATGGATTTAAAATGTACGAAGCTGGTACGCCTGGATTTATAGAAATAATTTCGTTAATATTTTATATACGATCACAAGCTTAATGGGTTTTGGCCGAAAACTAAATGTATAAAAGTTTCAAAACTGAACTTTAAAAAGGTGTACGACAGTTTGGATCATTCTTTTCCTCCCTCTATCACATAATTTTTGTTACATGCGAAGATCCCGCGAAATGCTGTTTATTGGTGGCCTACACCCATGTGAAAAGTAAAACTTAACTTCCCACTTGTCAATACAAAAAATGTTTTTCCTATCCGACTAACGCTGTACATTTAGCTATTTTTATACTAAGAAAACCCCGTGACCAATTACCGGTACTTTTGCGATCACGTTGTATTTTCATCCGGGTAATTCGCTGTAAAACGGTATGAATTTTAAAATAAATCTCCTTCGCGCTTATTTATAGATTTGGAAAGAATGGACAGAGAGAGAGAGAGAGAGAGAGAGAGAGAGAGAGAGAGAGAGAGAGAGAGAGAGAGAGAGAGAACAGAGAGAGAGAGAGAGAGAGAGAGAGAGAGAGAGAGAGAGAGAAAGAGAGAGAGAGAGCGAGCGCGCGCAATGTTCTAATGATTGTTACTGTCAAGCAAATGAGATAGTGTTCGAAATCGACTTTGCTTATGTAAAACAATTCCCTAATCCCCCCCACCCCCAACATATATAATATATTTGTTACAAGCGTTTTATATAGTCAAACTGTCAGGTTTGTGAAGTTGGCTGGGAATTGGGAATTGGGTATTGGGTATTCAATATCCAGATACAACCGAATACCCAGCCAGCTAGGAATTGGGTATTCGCGAATTCCTAGATACAACCGAATACCCAGCTAGCTAGGTATTGGGTATTGAATATAGAGCTGCAGTCGTATTCCGAGCTGGCTAGGAATTGGGTATTCGAAATATCAATGCAGAGTTTGAATATCGTGCTAGACCTGAATACCTATCTGGCTGGGAATTGGGTATTCGAAATACATTCTGTAAAGAAACTATTCAAAGCAGATTTGAATATCGAGCTAGACATGAATACCCAGCTGGCTGGGAATTGGGTATTCAAAATATTTTTATTATTTGAACAATTCAACGCAGAGTTTGAATATCGAGCTAGACCTGAATACCGAGCTGGCTGGGAATTGGGTATTCGAAATATTTTCTGTAAAAATACTTTTAAACGCTGAGTTTGAATATCGAGCTAGAGCCGAATACCTATCTGGCTGGGAATTGGGTATTCGAAAAAAATTTTTTAATAGAAACTTTTTAAGCAGAGTTTGAATATCGACCTAGAGCCGAATACCTATCTGGCTGGGAATTGGGTATTCAAAATACTTTTTTAATAGAAACTTTTTAAGCAGAGTTTGAATATCGAGCTACACCTGAATACCGAGCTGGCTGGGAATTGGGTATTCGAAATATTTTCTGTAAAAATATTTTTAAACGCAGAGTTTGAATATCGAGCTAGAGCCGAATACCTATCTGGCTGGGAATTGGGTATTCAAAATATTTTTTTTAATAGAAACTTTTTAAGCAGAGTTTGAATATCGAGCTAGACCTGAATACCTTTCTGGCTGGGAATTGGGTATTCGAAAAAAATGTCTTATAAAAACAATTAAACGCAGATTCTGAATATCGAGCTAGACCTGAATACCGAGCTGGCTGGGAATTGGGTATTCGAAATATTTTCTGTAAAAATATTTTTAAACGCAGAGTTTGAATATCGAGCTAGAGCCGAATACCTATCTGGCTGGGAATTGGGTATTCGAAAAAAAAATTTTAATAGAAACTTTTTAAGCAGAGTTTGAATATCGACCTAGAGCCGAATACCTATCTGGCTGGGAATTGGGTATTCAAAATATTTTTTTTTAATAGAAACTTTTTGAGCAGAGTTTGAATATCGAGCTAGACCTGAATACCTATCTGGCTGGGAATTGGGTATTCGATTTTTTTTTTCTTATAGAAACAATTTAACGCAGATTCTGAATATCGAGCTAGACCTGAATACCGAGCTGGCTGGGAATTGGGTATTCGACATATTTTCTGTAAAAATACTTTTAAACGCAGAGTTTGAATATCGAGCTAGAGCCGAATACCTATCTGGCTGGGAATTGGGTATTCGAAATACTTTTTTTAATAGAAACTTTTAAAGCAGAATTTGAATATCGAGCTAGACCTGAATACCTAGCTGGCTGGGAATTGGGTATTCGAAAAAGATTTCTTATAGAAACAATTAAACGCAGATTCTGAATATCGAGCTAGACCTGAATACCGAGCTGGCTGGGAATTGGGTATTCGAAATATTTTCTGTAAAAATATTTTTAAACGCAGAGTTTGAATATCGAGCTAGAGCCGAATACCTATCTGGCTGGGAATTGGGTATTCGAAAAAAAAAATTTAATAGAAACTTTTTAAGCAGAGTTTGAATATCGACCTAGAGCCGAATACCTATCTGGCTGGGAATTGGGTATTCAAAAAAAAATTCTTATAGAAACAATTAAACGCAGATTCTGAATATCGAGCTAGACCTGAATACCTATCTGGCTGGGAATTGGGTATTCGAAAAAAAATTCTTATAGAAACAATTAAACGCAGATTCTGAATATCGAGCTAGACCTGAATACCTATCTGGCTGGGAATTGGGTATTCGAAAAAAAATTCTTATAGAAACAATTAAACGCAGATTCTGAATATCGAGCTAGACCTGAATACCGTGCTGGCTGGGAATTGGGTATTCGAAATATTTTCTGTAAAAATACTTTTAAACGCAGAGTTTGAATATCGAGCTAGAGCCGAATACCTATCTGGCTGGGAATTGGGTATTCGAAATATTTGCATATGCTACATACGGACAAATACATTGCCATGCCATTGCGGGCATAAAAAAAATGTTGACTTATCGTCATATTGTTTTATTTTCCGTAAGAAATTGTTGCCGACGGAGTCCGAATGATTTTTGCCGGCGATTAATTTAAGCATTTTAGGTGGGTATTTTGATCGGCATGCAGAATAATGCAGACTCTATTTCCGACGGAAATAGAATGTTATAGACGGTGCAGCCGTTAGAGATCTCAATAAATATGCCGACGGAATGTTAATTTTGCAGACGAAGACTTAAATGTGTTTTACCAACAGTGGATTGAATAGTATTGCCGACGGAAACCGGAAATGTATTGCCGACGGATAATGTAAAATTTTGCCGACAGTGAATTCAACAGTTTGCCTAGACTTGAAACGTGTTGCCGACTATGAATTAAATAATTGATAAATTCTGTGATACCTTTGGCGACAGTGACATTTTTGATTATGACGGAAGATTGACGAATGTTGCCGACGGATACTTTAATTAAGCATTTTAGGTGGGTATTTTGATCGGCATGCAGAATAATGCAGACTCTATTTCCGACGGAAATAGAATGTTATAGACGGTGCAGCCGTTAGAGATCTCAATAAATATGCCGACGGAGTGTTAATTTTGCAGACGAAGACTAAAATGTGTTTTAACAACAGTGGATTGAATAGTATTGCCGACGGAAACCGGAAATGTATTGCCGACGGATAATGTAAAATTTTGCCGACAGTGAATTCAACAGTTTGCCTAGACTTGAAACGTGTTGCCGACTATGAATTAAATAATTGATAAATTCTGTGATACCTTTGGCGACAGTGACATTTTTTATTATGACGGATCATTGACGAATGTTGCCGACGGATACTTTAATTGTGTTGCCGACGAAGACATAAAAAGTTGTACCGTAGACATCTAAAACATTGTCGCTGAGAGCGACATAGACAGTTTACCAATGGCTGAAGAGATTTTCATTTTGATGATGAAGGTGACCTTTCCATTTATGTTGTCGTTGAAGCAGTTCCTAGATTTCGGTCAAACCTGTTTGTTCTTTTTAGTGTTAGTGTACTCAAGACAAAAGTGCTTATTGTCTGTTGTACCTTGAGCACAGCGCTGTCAGGCTGGTGTTGCTTTAAGTTTCAAATCGCCATAAATAGTTTTTAAAGATAACACTGCATATCCCCCATATCTTCCTTGATTAGTTTGCAACAAAATATTTCCCTTCAAAAATAAGATTGTAAGTGATCGATTTTCAAATTAGGGATGGGTGTAGGGATGACCCTGCATGAATGTAGGGCACTAGATCTCCCTAGTTAAGTCCCGCCCGGCGCATACTTAGACCGCGTGCTACACAAAGGGTGCGGAGACTTAGCATGTATTTGGGTTGGAGAGAAAGGCGAGTTTGTACTATTTGTGGTTACTATGTACGGAAGAGGATATCCACCAATATTCTTATTACTATTTCTAACTTTCAATACATGGATTAGTTACATCTAATGTCAATTTGTAGATTGCAACATCGCGCATGCTAAATACCGCTATCTAATTACATCCTAAATTTTATAAACTAGTATCACATGAAAATGTTCACATTTCAACATTACATTTGAACAATTTCACATTTCCTGCATATACAATTTACAAATCGCTGGGAGAATCACGAATACATTTTACATTTCTTGAATCTAATCTAGAGGCGCAAATTTAAAATGTACATTGCATAACACCAGTTCGACAATAGGACGCAAAGGGCGCTTCTAACACGGGAATGTCCATCTACAAACAGAACGTACAGCTTCAACTCGTCCGCGTTCGTCTGTATTTCCAAGTTGTGAGTTTCTTACTGACAGAATCAGACACACGTATTATTTTTGTGCTATACAATTTTAGGGATATTATTCTGTACTTAAATGGGGATCATGATATGACTACTTATACATATATCATTCGTGACATGTACTGTAGACATGCACCAATAAAAGTCGGTCCATATTTACACGTCTCTACTTTTTCCTCAAACTGTATGAATCGGTTCAAATAGTGTTCGCATAATTTTATCTCTCAGGTCGAGATCTGACAGCCCCTACACAACCGCCCCACCCCCCAATCCCCTATCAACCTCTCTGGCCCCACCCGTTTTCATTTAACTGCATAAAACTGCATATATCCTAATTTAACCGGAGTGATCCGAGCTGGCAAAATTCCGTTACCGGTTCAAAGTATTGAGTTCGAACCCAAGACCTCCTCCGTAATCAGGTGCCCTACCACCTGGTCTACCTGGGCAGAGAGCTTTTAACCTTCCTTATATTTAGCCAGGCATCAACAGAACTACCAGTACCTAGCCTTTTCCTGCTCCACAGGGTTCTCTGAAGAACCCATTCTGACGCCACTAAAAAAGCTGGAAAAATCCTATTACCGAGGGCGGGGGTCGAACCCAAGACCTCCTGCTCTTGAGGCAGGTGTTCTAGCAACTGTGCTACATTATCACCTGACTCTGGGGAAAGCATGTTCACTACATCACGTACCCCTGTTGATGTAGTTCAATTTCAATGCACTGTAAATCCGAATGCGAATGTGTTAGTATGTTCATCTGGAAAAGTCCGATACGTATATTAAATTGGATTGAATGTAGTTTTAAGAAATCAAAGACTTAAATGGTAAAATTACTTGCAGAATTATAAAACATTCATTGATAACTACTTTAGGCAAAAGACAACGCGTTTAATTTGATGCCAAATAACGTTGGCTGTTTTTTATTGTATCTCTTTTGAAGAATCATTTATGATTCCGTTCTATATTTATTTATGTGGTACCGACAGCTAGCGTCTGAAGGTTGTCAGTTCTTAACTTATACATTAGTAATTTGTGACTTGAGAATTGTGACTTTGAGTTTTGTAACTTGTAAAATGTAAGCGAACATAAAATGTGTGACCTGATAAGTGAGACTTGAGATTTGTAATTTCCAAATTGAATACGAGAAATAGATACAGGTAAAGACGAACGCTAGGTAACTAGCTCCAGCTCGATATTCAAACTCGGCGATGAATAGTCCCTATACTAAAAATATTTCGAATACCTAATTCCCAGCTGGTTATTCAGGCCTAGCTCGATATTGACACTCTGCTTGGATAGTTTCTATACTAAAAATATTTCGAATACCCAATTCCCAGCCAGCTCGGTATTCAGGTCTAGCTCGATATTCAAAATATGCGTTCAATTGTTCCTAGAATAAAAATATTTTGAATACCCAATTCCCAGCCAGCTATGTATTCAGGTCTAGCTCGATATTCAAACTCAGCTTAAAAAGTTTCTTTAAAAAAAAAAATATGTCGAATACCCAATTCCCAGCCAGATAGGTATTCGGCTCTAGCTCGATATTCAAACTCTGCGTTTAATAGAATTTTTTACAGAAAATATTTCGAATACCCAATTCCCAGCCAGCTCGGTATTCAGGTCTAGCTCGATATTCAGAATCTGCGTTTAATTGTTTTAATAAGAAAAATATTTCAAATACCCAATTCCCAGCCAGCTCGGTATTCAGGTCTAGCTCGATATTCAGAATCTGCGTTTAATTGTTTCTATAAGAAATTTTTTTCGAATACCCAATTCCCAGCCAGATAGGTATTCAGGTGTAGCTCGATATTCAAACTCTGCTTAAAAAGTTTCTATTAAAAAAGTATTTTGAATACCCAATTCCCAGCTAGATAGGTATTCGGCTCTAGGTCGATATTCAAACTCTGCTTAAAAAGTTTCTATTAAAATTTGTTTTTTCGAATACCCAATTCCCAGCCAGACAGGTATTCGGCTCTAGCTCGATATTCAAACTCTGCGTTTAAAAGTATTTTTACAGAAAATATTTCGAATACCCAATTCCCAGCCAGCTCGGTATTCAGGTCTAGCTCGATATTCAGAATCTGCGTTTTATTGTTTTTATAAGACATTTTTTTCGAATACCCAATTCCCAGCCAGATAGGTATTCAGGTCTAGCTCGATATTCAAACTCTGCTTAAAAAGTTTCTATTAAAAAAGTATTTTGAATACCCAATTCCCAGCCAGATAGGTATTCGGCTCTAGGTCGATATTCAAACTCTGCTTAAAAAGTTTCTATTAAAACAATTTTTTCGAATACCCAATTCCCAGCCAGATAGGTATTCGGCTCTAGCTCGATATTCAAACTCTGCGTTTAAAAGTATTTTTACAGAAAATATTTCGAATACCCAATTCCCAGCCAGATCGGTATTCAGGTCTAGCTCGATATTCAGAATCTGCGTTTAATTGTTTCTATAAGAAAAAAATTTCGAATACCCAATTCCCAGCCAGATAGGTATTCAGGTGTAGCTCGATATTCAAACTCTGCTTAAAAAGTTTCTATTAAAAAAGTATTTTGAATACCCAATTCCCAGCCAGATAGGTATTCGGCTCTAGGTCGATATTCAAACTCTTCTTAAAAAGTTTCTATTAAAAAAAATTTTTTTCGAATACCCAATTCCCAGCCAGATAGGTATTCGGCTCTAGGTCGATATTCAAACTCTGCGTTTAAAAGTATTTTTACAGAAAATATTTCGAATACCCAATTCCCAGTTAGCTCGGTATTCAGGTCTAGCTCGATATTCAGAATCTGCGTTTAATTGTTTCTATAAGAAATTTTTTTCGAATACCCAATTCCCAGCCAGATAGGTATTCAGGTCTAGCTCGATATTCAAACCCTGAATACCTAATTCCCAGCCAGATAGGTATTCGGCTCTAGGTCGATATTCAAACTCTGCTTAAAAAGTTTCTATTAATTTATTTTTTTCGAATACCCAATTCCCAGCCAGATAGGTATTCGGCTCTAGCTCGATATTCAAACTCTGCGTTTAAAAGTATTTTTACAGAAAATATTTCGAATACCCAATTCCCAGCCAGCTCGGTATTCAGGTCTAGCTCGATATTCAGAATCTGCGTTTAATTGTTTCTATAAGAATTTTTTTTCGAATACCCAATTCCCAGCCAGATAGGTATTCAGGTCTAGCTCGATATTCAAACTCTGCTTAAAAAGTTTCTATTAAAAAAATACTTTGAATACCCAATTCCCAGCCAGATAGGTATTCGGCTCTAGGTCGATATTCAAACTCTGCTTAAAAAGTTTCTATTAAAACAATTTTTTCGAATACCCAATTCCCAGCCAGATAGGTATTCGGCTCTAGGTCGATATTCAAACTCTGCGTTTAAAAGTATTTTTACAGAAAATATTTCGAATACCCAATTCCCAGCCAGATCGGTATTCAGGTCTAGCTCGATATTCAGAATCTGCGTTTAATTGTTTCTATAAGAAAAAAATTTCGAATGCCCAATTCCCAGCCAGATAGGTATTCAGGTGTAGCTCGATATTCAAACTCTGCTTAAAAAGTTTCTATTAAAAAAGTATTTTGAATACCCAATTCCCAGCCAGATAGGTATTCGGCTCTAGGTCGATATTCAAACTCTTCTTAAAAAGTTTCTATTAAAAAAAAATTTTTTCGAATACCCAATTCCCAGCCAGATAGGTATTCGGCTCTAGGTCGATATTCAAACTCTGCGTTTAAAAGTATTTTTACAGAAAATATTTCGAATACCCAATTCCCAGCCAGCTCGGTATTCAGGTCTAGCTCGATATTCAGAATCTGCGTTTAATTGTTTCTATAAGAAATTTTTTTCGAATACCCAATTCCCAGCCAGATAGGTATTCAGGTCTAGCTCGATATTCAAACCCTGAATACCTAATTCCCAGCCAGATAGGTATTCGGCTCTAGGTCGATATTCAAACTCTGCTTAAAAAGTTTCTATTAATTTTTTTTTTCGAATACCCAATTCCCAGCCAGATAGGTATTCGGCTCTAGCTCGATATTCAAACTCTGCGTTTAAAAGTATTTTTACAGAAAATATTTCGAATACCCAATTCCCAGCCAGCTCGGTATTCAGGTCTAGCTCGATATTCAGAATCTGCGTTTAATTGTTTCTATAAGAATTTTTTTTCGAATACCCAATTCCCAGCCAGATAGGTATTCAGGTCTAGCTCGATATTCAAACTCTGCTTAAAAAGTTTCTATTAAAAAAATACTTTGAATACCCAATTCCCAGCCAGATAGGTATTCCGCTCTAGGTCGATATTCAAACTCTGCTTAAAAAGTTTCTATTAAATTTTTTTTTTTTCGAATACCCAATTCCCAGCCAGATAGGTATTCGGCTCTAGCTCGATATTCAAACTCTGCGTTTAAAAGTATTTTTACAGAAAATATTTCGAATACCCAATTCCCAGCCAGCTCGGTATTAAGGTCTAGCTCGATATTCAGAATCTGCGTTTAATTGTTCCTATAAGAAAAAAATTTCGAATACCCAATTCCCAGCCAGCTCGGTATTCAGGTCTAGCTCGATATTCAGAATCTGCGTTTAATTGTTCCTATAAGAAAAAAATTTCGAATACCCAATTCCCAGCCAGCTCGGTATTAAGGTCTAGCTCGATATTCAGAATCTGCGTTTAATTGTTCCTATAAGAAAAAAATTTCGAATACCCAATTCCCAGCCAGATAGGTATTCAGGTCTAGCTCGATATTCAAACCCTGAATACCTAATTCCCAGCCAGATAGGTATTCGGCTCTAGGTCGATATTCAAACTCTGCTTAAAAAGTTTCTATTAATTTTTTTTTTCGAATACCCAATTCCCAGCCAGATAGGTATTCGGCTCTAGCTCGATATTCAAACTCTGCGTTTAAAAGTATTTTTACAGAAAATATTTCGAATACCCAATTCCCAGCCAGCTCGGTATTCAGGTCTAGCTCGATATTCAGAATCTGCGTTTAATTGTTTCTATAAGAATTTTTTTTCGAATACCCAATTCCCAGCCAGATAGGTATTCAGGTCTAGCTCGATATTCAAACTCTGCTTAAAAAGTTTCTATTAAAAAAATACTTTGAATACCCAATTCCCAGCCAGATAGGTATTCGGCTCTAGGTCGATATTCAAACTCTGCTTAAAAAGTTTCTATTAAATTTTTTTTTTTCGAATACCCAATTCCCAGCCAGATAGGTATTCGGCTCTAGCTCGATATTCAAACTCTGCGTTTAAAAGTATTTTTACAGAAAATATTTCGAATACCCAATTCCCAGCCAGCTCGGTATTAAGGTCTAGCTCGATATTCAGAATCTGCGTTTAATTGTTCCTATAAGAAAAAAATTTCGAATACCCAATTCCCAGCCAGCTCGGTATTCAGGTCTAGCTCGATATTCAGAATCTGCGTTTAATTGTTCCTATAAGAAAAAAATTTCGAATACCCAATTCCCAGCCAGCTCGGTATTAAGGTCTAGCTCGATATTCAGAATCTGCGTTTAATTGTTCCTATAAGAAAAAAATTTCGAATACCCAATTCCCAGCCAGATAGGTATTCAGGTCTAGCTCGATATTTAAACTCTGCTTAAAAAGTTTCTATTAAAAAAGTATTTTGAATACCCAATTCCCAGCCAGATAGGTATTCGGCTCTAGGTCGATATTCAAACTCTGCTTAAAAAGTTTCTATTAAAATTTTTTTTTCGAATACCCAATTCCCAGCCAGATAGGTATTCGGCTCTAGCTCGATATTCAAACTCTGCGTTTAAAAGTATTTTTACAGAAAATATTTCGAATACCCAATTCCCAGCCAGCTCGGTATTCAGGTCTAGCTCGATATTCAGAATCTGCGTTTAATTGTTTCTATAAGAAATCTTTTTCGAATACCCAATTCCCAGCCAGCTAGGTATTCAGGTCTAGTTCGATATTCAAATTCTGCTTTAAAAGTTTCTATTAAAAAAAGTATTTCGAATACCCAATTCCCAGCCAGATAGGTATTCGGCTCTAGCTCGATATTCAAACTCTGCGTTTAAAAGTATTTTTACAGAAAATATTTCGAATACCCAATTCCCAGCCAGCTCGGTATTCAGGTCTAGCTCGATATACAGAATCTGCGTTTAATTGTTTCTATAAGAATTTTTTTTCGAATACCCAATTCCCAGCCAGATAGGTATTCAGGTCTAGCTCGATATTCAAACTCTGCTTAAAAAGTTTCTATTAAAAAAAATATTTTGAATACCCAATTCCCAGCCAGATAGGTATTCGGCTCTAGGTCGATATTCAAATTCTGCGTTTAATAGTATTTTTACAGAAAATATTTCGAATACCCAATTCCCAGCCAGCTCGGTATTCAGGTCTAGCTCGATATTCAAACTCTGCGTTGAATTGTTCAAAAAATAAAAATATTTTGAATACCCAATTCCCAGCCAGCTGGGTATTCATGTCTAGCTCGATATTCAAA